>JANVCL010000214.1:23629908-23649046 GCA_026546855.1 Erythroxylum incrassatum | reverse complement strand
GATGTCTTCTTTCCAACCGTCTAAGATTGAGGTCAATCCGATATATAGAACGAACGTTATGGCGTTTTTACTAAAGTATGTTCAATAGGAAATCTGGTTATGAACACGTTGTACTTATTAGGTTAGAACTCCTTCGTCCGATCTCTGATTGAGGCGAATCTTATGGCGTTAGTTTTGTAACATATTTTCCTACCTTCCCTTAAAATTTCATGGTCATTGGTTTCAAATCCTAGAAGTTTGATCTTTTGGAAGTGAGTGGTCGGGTTGGAGAGCCTTACCGGGCTATGAACCGACTTTGGATTTTTACGCATATCTTGAGCTATAGAGCTCCGATTGAGGTAATTCTTGGTTCTACATAAACTAGAGACCAAGGGCTACCTTTTTCAAGAAGTCAATTGTAGTTTTGTGATTCTAGTTTTGTAGGCTCGCCTAGATGGCCCTAGTTGTTGTTAGATTTAGGGTTTACCGTGAGGGTTAAAGAGTTTAGGAACCCGCTTATGTTTTTATGCTTCGATTCTGAACCGATTGTTGGGCTTCGGGAACGGGGCCCAACATTTTAAGGGTGTCTATGTATGGCAAGTAGGGTTAAGTGTTAAAGACTAGCCTACCCTCACTTGTAATAGATAAACGTTATTTTCATATGGAATAAGACAAGTAGAATTTTCATATTTAGAGGTTGTGAACTCTTAAAGTTTAGAGATTGTGGGGTTCTCTTTAACAACTACTTAATTCAATTCAACATAGGTCAAAAGGGTAGATATTCTAATAGGCAAGGGTCTTCGTCTTTTGATCTTATAGTGAATCGCAAACCCATAACTCGATCCCATACATAGGTCCATAACAACTTGGTATCATAAGACAATAGTTATGGGTGACTTTCGGCTTTTACAGCAACAATTTTAGAGGCTTATACAGATGTATCAAGATGATCAAATACGTGCAGCAGAGAAATTAAAGGAGTTGTCTAGAGAGATTGCAACAATCAAGTCAGAATCTAAAAGTAAGCAAACAGGTAGTTGTTTAAGTGGTGGCAAAACAAGCCAACCGGTACCAGACAACCATAATACTAGTCGCATAGAAGGAGGCTCTTACGTCCCGAGGTATTCTAAGTTATAATTTCCATGTTATAGGGGAAAGGAGGATCCCTTATGTTGGTTAAATAGGTATGACTATTTTTTTGGTCACCAACATACACTTGACGAAGACAAGGTGGGCTTGGCATCCTTTCACCTTAAAGGTGATGCTTAATTGTGGTTTTTGAAACTAGAAAGGAATCAACCCAACTTGATTTGGGGTGACTTCAAAAAGCAGTGTAATGTAAGGTTTGGCCCACCTATTCGTAACAATAAACTTGGAGAACTAGCTAAACTCAAACAATACGGGACAATCACAGTGTACCAGTGTTGTTTTAAGCAATTGTCAGCTTGCACCAGTACCTTAACTGCAGAACAAGAAGTAAAAATGTTCATTAGTAGGGATGCAAGAACATATTGCAGTCGAACTGGAGATTAAAAATCCATCTGATTTGACTAGTGCAATGAGACTCGCTCATTTGTATGAAAGGCATAGAGGGGGCATAAGAATACCCTCCCATCGGTTCGATGACATGCTAACCCCGTAATCCTATCAAGCTGCCATCAATTAAGCGTTTGACTCGACCCAAAATGGAAGACAAGAGAAGTAAAGGGCCTTGTTTCAATTGTGATAAGCAATATGTACTTGGTCATCAATGTAAAAGGTTGTTTGCGCTGGAGATTTGGGAGAATGATGTCTACCTCGAGGAGGAAGGTAGTTGCAATAAGGTGCATAACGAACCAAAAATTTTCATCCATGCGATTACAGGCATTCGAGCGTTGCAAACTATACAAATTTTAGGAAGCCTAAAAGGAAAGCCTTTACTCGTGTTAGTTGACTCTAGGAGTACCCATAACTTTGTGGATGAGAGTTTAGCGCAACAATTTAGGATCCCAGTGGATGAGAGCACCCATAGCTTTGTGGATGATAGTTTGCAAGTCGTGGTAGCTAATGGAGAATGTGTTTGCAGCCTAGGTATATGGAAGAAAACTCAATTACAACTAGGTAATCAACATTTTAGTGTTGACTTGTTTGTGCTAACCTTGTGTGGATTTGACATTGTATTGGGCATGAATTTGTTACACACTCTGGGTCCAATTACATGGAATTTTTCAGTTATAAAGATGAGCTTTACACGGGACAGTCGTGTTGTGGAATTGGAAGGAATCAAGGATAATCGCCAAAGCTTCATTAATATGATATCAATAACACTTTTTGAAGTAGACATAAATTTGGAAGTGCAAAGATTGGTAGCTAAATTTAAACCAGTGTTTGCTTCACTATCAACTTTGCCTCCTAAACGCAACCTCGATTATCGCATTATACTCGAATTAGGGACAGGTCCCATTGTGGTTCACCCTTATCATTATCCTCATCTTCAAAAGGATGAGATTGAGATGTAGTGCGCGAACATGTTGCCAAGAGGTATTATTCATCCAAGTCAGTCTCCTTTTTCTTCACTTGTACTTTTAATGAAGAAAAAGAACGACAAATGGCGATTTTGTGTAGATTATCAATCGTTGAATGCCAAGACAGTGAAGGACAAATTTTCCATTCCCGTCATTGAAGAGTTACTAGAAGAACTACATAGTGGTCGATTTTTCATTAAGCTAGATTTAAGTATGAGTTATCATCAAATTTTGATGCGTGCAGAGGATGTGGAGAAAACAACTTTTCGAACTTACCATGGGCACTTTGAATTTTTGGTGATGCCCTTCAACCTTGCGAATGCTCCATCCACATTTCAGTCTGTAATGAATACAGTATTTAGTCCTTACTTGCGTAAATTCATCCTTGTTTTCTTTGACGATATTCTTGTGTATAGCAGGATCTGGGCTAAGCACATGGCCCACTTGCGAATAATTTTTTTTGTCCTGTTGGAACAATAATTATTCCTAAAGCAATCTAAATGCTTAATTGCCCATACTTCAATTTCTTACTTGGGACATACTATCTCAGTAGAGGGGGTATCGATGGATCCCAGTAAGGTGGAAGCAATACTCTTTTGGCCCAAACCTAACACTGCTCGAGGATTGCGGGGTTTCTTAGGTCTCACGGGGTATTATCACAGGTTTGTGAAGGACTATGGTTCCATAGCCACTCCATTAACCAACACGCTTCGAAAAAATTCTTTTATCTGGACTGAAACTTCTCTTTTATAGCATTTGACAAACTCAAGGCTGCAATGGCTAGCACTCCTATTCTCACTCTTCTAGACTTTTCTCAACCTTTTATTGTGGAGTGTGACGCTTCAGATAGTGGTATCAGTGCATTAATTCAACAAGGGAGTCGTCCCATAGCTTATTTTAGTCGACCACTGGCCACTAAGCATCAAAAATTACCAGCGTATAAGAAAGAGCTCATTGGTTTGGTCAAGGTAGTTTGTCATTGGTGTCCTTACTTGTGGGGGCGACCATTATAGCCTGAAGTTTCCTTTTGAACAACATATCATCACTTCCCCACAACAACATTGGATTAGTAAATTGGCAGGTTATCAGTTCTTTGTGGAATACCAGGTTGGAAAAAAAAGTGGTGGCAGATGCACTATCTAGGCAAAATGAAGATCAAACTGTGCTTGTCACCATTTCATTACCATAATTGGGTATTTTGAAGATATCCGAAAACAGGTTTTGTAATCTAAGGAATCACAACATTTATTAGCCCAAATTCAAGCAAGGACAGTATATAACAAGTGGAAAGTGCATAAGGGGCTGATTATGTGTAAAGATAAAGTGTATTTGCCTAAAGATTCCCTTGATTCAAGGCTTACTAGCTTCCATCCACAACTAACATCAAGAGTGTAGGACCTCGCCCTCTCGGGCCTCGCGTCCTCCAAAGGGCCTCGGCCTCTAGAGCCTCGCGCCCATCCGCTTGCAGATATTGTCCAATCTTGTTTCTAAATCTTTCCTTATCATAACTCATACCAAAATCACTCTTTCTACTTCTCATTTTCAATAAAATCACATTTAATATCAATTATACCCTGTAATTGTCAATGAATGCATGTACCACTTTTTATACAAAAACATTCTATATTTATGTGCATATATGCTAATGTGATGCATGAGCAAGAAAATGCCTTGTCTAACTTTCTCTTTCAACTCCCATGCTAAAATTTCAGGTCCTCACCTTTAACGTGGGGATGGGATGTTACAAAGAGGGATATCAAAAGACACTCAATCACCTTGCCTATGATTTATACTAGATAGGCATGAAGCATGATGTTCAAAAATTTGTTCGCGCTTGTTCAATTTGCCAACGCCACAAAACTGAGCATCTCCATCCAGTAGGTCTTTTGAATCCTCTCCTTATTCCACAACAGATTTGGTCAGATATCTCTATGGATTTTATCTAGGGCCTTCCAAACTCTCACGGTAAAAATGTTCTCTTAGTGGTGGTTGATCAACTCTTTAAATATGCTTATTTTGTGCCCCTATCACACCCTTATGTTGCAGTTATTGTGACTAGATTGTTTTTTGATCAAATTTTCAAGTTGTGTGGGTTGCCTGAAACTATTACTAATGATCGAAATGTTGATTTGACTACTTCCTTTTGGTCATAATTGTTTCTTTTGAGTGGCACTAGACTTTCTACAGTTCAGCGTACCGTCCTCAATCAAATGGACAAACTGAAGTGGTTAATCATACCATTGAGATGTTTTACGAGTGACAAATCAAAACTATGGGTTAATTGGCTTGTTTGGGCAGAATATTGTTATAACACGAGTTTCCACTCTTCCCTGCGGACTACACCATTTGAAGTGGTTTATGGCCGACCTCCATCTTACCTTATGTCTTATTGTGCGAGTTCGAGTTCAACTAAGTTGAAGGTTGTGGATTATAAATTACATACTCGAAATGTTGTTTTGGACTAATTGCGTGCAAAGCTACTATAGGCTCAACAAACTATGAAGGCTTCGTATGATTCCCATCATCGAGATGTGTCCTTTGAGGCAGGTGATTTCATTTTATTGAAATTGCATCCTCACCGTTTCCTTTCCTTAGTTGCTAAGAGGAATCACAAGCTTGCTCCAAAATGTTATGACCCTTTTCATATTTTGGAGAAAATTGGTGTTGTTGCTTACAAATTGGAGTTACTCTCAACTGCAAAAATGCATTCAATTTTTCATGTTTCTTATTGAAGAAATTTATCGGTAATCAAGATCCGGTTCAACCATCTTTACCAACTATGGATACAGACATAACACTACCCCTTCCATAAGCGATTTTAGATTCTCGAATTAAGGGCATAATGAAATAAGTTCTAGTTCATTAGGATGGCCTTTCTCCAGCTGAAGCCTCGTGGGAAGATGTGGATTCTCTGCTACAACGGTTTCCTTCATTAGCACTTGAGGACAAGTACAATTTCGAGGGGGAGAGTGATGTTATGGGCAACATTACAAATGCCAAAAACACAACTCCTAAATCGCAGAAATCAACCTTGGTTTACAAAAGATTTACACATGGGAAGAAAAGTCAATTTTCTAAATTAGTTTTCCTTATATTCTTATTCGGATATTATTATTGATTCTAAAATGTTTTATTTTGGTTGTTTAAGAGTGTCTATGTATGAAAAGTAGGGTTAAGTGTTAAAGACTAACCTACCCTCGCTTTTAATATATAAACGTTATTTTCATATGGAAGTGTTAAATACTAGCCTACCCTCGCTTTTAATATATAAACGTTATTTTCATATGGAATAAGACAAGCAAAATTTTCATATTTAGAGGTTGTGAACTCCTCAAGTTCAGAGATCGTTAGGTTCTCTCTAACGAGCCCTTAATTCAATTTCATATATGTCAAAAGGGTAAATAGTCTAACAGGCAAGAGTCTCCATCTTTTGATCCTATAGTGAATCACAAACCTATAACTCGATCCCAGACATAGATCCATAGCACCTAGGAAAATATTCAGGTCCATAACACCTAGGAAAATATTCAACACCTTTAATTTTTAAATGAAGATTCCTTATTATTCCTACACATATAGAGTATCAAGTAATGCATTTTTGCATCTCCATCACTCATATAATATGGTATATCATTTTTGTGGTAAATATAAATATGTTGATAGATTTGGTTTTATCAAACAAAGAATGGTAAGCAAATCCTTGTAAGTATGGGATGAGAAAAAGAAGACTAACAATCAAGGATCCGAGCTTATTTGGGTTCTTTAAACATATTAATTGCCTTGTTTTATAGAGCTTTTAAAAAGATAGAGCAAATGGTAAGTAGTAGAGACAGTAGCATTATATATGAAGAGTTTATGTTTTTTATCTTGATGAATCTAACCTTCTTCTTTTCAAGAAAGTCTTTAAAATATTTATGTAGAATGTGGATAAATTAGCCTTTGAGAATGAGAACAATCTTCAAATTCTCTTTAAAAGAGTCAATTATTGAACTAACTGAGAGAGATGAGAAGGATGAGATGCTTTTAATATACTGAAAATTTTAGAAAAATTTTCTTTCAAATAATTTATAAGTAATTATTCATTAATTATTTGGAAATATGTGATATATTGGATTCATATGTCAATTTGAGTCTAAATTCTTACTGATGAATATTTGGGTTTGTACTATGAATGAGCAATTAAACATTTTTCCGTATATTATGGAAATAAACTTAAATATTATATGTAAACAAAGATATTAAGTTAAGGATATAGTTTCACTAAATCAATGAATGAAATTATTCGAAGAGAATTGTATATGATTATATATCCTTTTAATGTTTGTAATTGTAGTTGAATGATATTTTCATAATTTATTAAATGTTTCAATGTTTTAATTTGAGTTCAAAGACTATTTTTTCAAGTTATCATGTCAAATGGTCGACCAATGTTCTCAAAATACACCTTTCCTTACTTTCTAGTGAGTTTGCTCTTTTTTTGGTTGAAGTTCTGGTCATTCACTCCCTCATATTGCTCGATAAATGTCTTCAAAGTGGTTTATTAATGCCTCCTCGATTAAGAAAATTTTCCTTTCAGTGAATTTATGAGAAGTTTGGCTGTATATGCTCATCTACATTTATTGGTCATCCGATATAGCATTTCGCCTTAGAAACTTTTATTCCAAGGAGTTTGCACTTTAGTTGGCTAATATGTTTGGTTGACCATACACACTGATTGATTAGTGAAGTTGTGTACCTTCATGATTGACCCGTTTTCTCCTATTTTCTTCCTTTTTTCATTTTGGTAGTCTATATGTTTCAAACCTTCGCTCTTTTTATTTAAAAATATAATCTCCTAATTCATAAAAAATCTTTATTAGATTGCATTAAATTGAAAATTTGGGTCTCAACATTGGGAATTTTCAAAATTTTTCCTTAATTAAAAGTTGTATGTTCAAATTAATGCTTTCGTGGTTAATTTATGAAAAGAGTCCAGGTTGTTTCCCTTTGAATTATATAGATACATCTTTAATTTTGTAAAATTTTGGCATTTTGGGCTTGTTTCATACGTCTATTTTTGAGAATTTTGGGCTTTCTAAAATTTACGTACTTTTATATAACTGATTGTTAAGTCTTGTAATTGTGCTTATATTTGTAACAATTCCAACCCTTATTTTTTTAAAAAACTTGCATTTGTTGCTTCAGTTGAAACTTTCAACTTAGGCATGATATTGAAATTGAAGATTTTTCAAAATTAGACACAATTATGGTGTTTCTATTAAGATTGACCTTTTAAATAATTATTTTGACTCTTTAAATATTCAATAGTCCTCTTTCTTGAGAAAGTAATCAAATTGATTTTGATTTTTTAAAACCAAGTTAGCTTGTTGCAGGACACCTTATATTATGCAATTTTCAATAATTGATTTTCTTATGATTCAAAAAGGGAGGAGAAATATTGGTGATATTAGATTTAAGAGGAGTAAAGAAATTTAGAGAAAGAGGTCAATTTATTAATTTTGTATTTATTACACTTTACGTGATAATTGATGGGTTTCAAATCTAGTTCATGGTTCAATCTGGTCCTTCACATGAATGTGCATGATCAATTTTTATGTTATTCTTATACCTCTTTTTGAAACTATTAACAGTAAAGATCAATAATAAGCTTTGTCAATTTCAGTTTTCTCTTAAATTGTATTTAATTAAAATAAGCTTTTAAATTAGTTATAGCTATTAGACAAAACACCTCAGAATAAACTCTTTAAATTTAGTATGACAACTATATTATGGAACAATAAAATAGTTTAATCTAAGCAACGACTACATAAACTCGAGTGATTTAACTTATGCTATATTATCCCTAATGATTTGTGACTATTAGTTTACTACCTGTGAATAAGAGTTACAATATTACATATTGCAATCTAAATTTTGATAATGAGTTCATGCATTAATAATCTATGTGAAATATCTAAATCATTCATCCATAAATTACAAAACATTATTAATAAAACAATCAATTCTAAAAGAGAGTTAATAACAGCATCACTAGATTAATCAATACGCAAAGCCGTATACCCCTATTATACTTGAAAGACGAAGTTTAGCTACTTCTAGCTCTGCAAATAGAAAGAAAATTGCCTACCTTTTTTTGCCTCTAACATCTTCATACCTCATTTGGCCTCTTGATTGCTCTTTCATACTTAAAATGAGGGTTGCATAGCACTACACCGTTAACTACATGAACGTGTAAGTGACCGTATATGTCACATGGAATTTTGCGATCACTTGCATCCCGTGCCTGTGTCCCAACACAACCAATGTTACTTCCAGTTGAAACAATTGCACACGATATTCCGAGTAATTTTCATAAGTCCACGTGAAGACATGTTCTGGTGTAATTATACATCACAAAAACAGTAACACATTGAATAATGGTCTTCACGTTAAGTAAGCCATACGCGAAGACCAAATGCACATAGTACAAGAGGATGATGACTCGAAGTTTGCTGAGCACCTCTCCAAGTGCATCATCCAAAACACTTTATCAAAAGCCACACTGTAGGGCGTGGATCTATCGTCACATCGCCTTTTTTTATTTCTCACAACATATTAAGTCATGTCCCACAGCATCTGTATAATACAGAAGAAACAGATGATCATTTATTTTATTTAGTAATGGCGCGAGCAGCACCTGCACTGCACCAATCTAGCGGCGGAAGCTACGGACTTGACGTGGTGGATCAGCTTCGTCCTCTCGGAGTTTCACAGCCGTGTATGTTCCAGCACCTGCAAGAGCTCCAAGCGTCGGCGCTATTAGGTAAATCCACAATGACTTATAATTTCCAGCCGCCACTGCAGGTCCTAGAGTTCTCACTGGATTCATTGAACCACCACTCGATGGCCTACAAACACAATTCCGTTACACCATCTGTGATTGATTTAATTATTCTAGTTATAGCGGGACCTCATAAGTCTCTTGGAGTTCGAATAAGGTGATACTCAAAATGGGGTTAAGGCAAAGTTTAAAATAGCAGCTCCAAGTGAGAATTTTGGATTTTTGTGACAATTGTAGCTAATATGGGTATGATTTATGGATAAAAAATGTTGCAAAAAGCCCTAATGAAGATCACCATAATCATCAAAACTGCATCTAGCAATTGCGGAATGATTAGAAAAGTAGACAATATCTAAGAGTGTCCTTACCCCGCGATAAGAATGTTGAGCATAACAGTAGCACCAACGGCTATTCCCGCTAACTCTCCAACCTTGAGAAATTTGACAAGGTAAGAACCGAAACATCATGTCCTTCAAACTGGAGTCTTACAGACACTGTTGAACAAATACATGATTAAACGATACTTACAGCGCGCGTATCAGTGGCAACAGCAGTAACAACAAACAAGAGGTTGAAAGTGATGAGAAACTCGAGAGCAAAGGCTTGACCAGAGCTAACGGACGGGATGGTAACACCGCCGGAC
Source organism: Erythroxylum incrassatum (assembly GCA_026546855.1). NCBI lineage: Eukaryota > Viridiplantae > Streptophyta > Magnoliopsida > Malpighiales > Erythroxylaceae > Erythroxylum > Erythroxylum incrassatum. The sequence continues at coordinate 23,639,100 of JANVCL010000214.1, read as the reverse complement.
ATGAAGGGATGGAAAACTCCCTTTAAGGCGAAAGAGGCGCATATGGAGGCGGATACTTGTGCAGCTATGTAGGCGGGGACTTGAACCCAGGGAAAGTGGCGAAGGGCTGCGAAGGCAATGGTGAGAGAAGGGTTGAGGTGAGCTCCAGAGATGTGACCGGTTGATAGTATAATGATCATGACCGCAAGTCCTGCGCATGCTGCATTCCCTATCAGACTCTCAGCTCCTCCGTATTTCTGGTTCACAATGGGTCCTGCTGTTGCTGCGAATATCAATATGAAGGTCCCCACGAACTCTGCCCCCAGCTGCATGATCAGCAATCCAAACCCTCAACAGAATTCGATTGTGAAAATGGGTTTGGCTTGCTGAATGGTGATAATTTTGGTTTTTGGTGATATCAAAGAAAAAGAATATATCAAGGAAAAAACACAATTAGAAAAGAAATATGTTTTAAGTTAGAAAAAACACAATTAGAAAAGAAACATGTTTTTAGTTAGACTTAGAAAAGATGAAGAGAATAGGATCATGATAACTCCGAGGAAAGTGTTGGAGTAATTTCACAGGCCAGAGTAATGAGTCCTCTTTCGTGAGAGAACAACTGGCTGGTTGCATATAAGTCGTTTATTAGTTCTGCAACATTGGATAATTACTAAACAATCCAACCCATTCCCACCATCATGCATTAATCTCTATATATTGCAATTGGACCCAGTTATAATACTTTTCTGTTAATAAAATTTAATTGATTATGTTACAGAGATCTCCTAGACAATTTCATATCTTAAGCACCGCAAACTATACGATGCATTATTTGGTTAATCCTAAACATTTCTATATTCATTTCATGCATTAAACTTTCATCCTGTTTTTTTTCTTCTTATTCACCAACTTTTCCAACCGACGGAGGACATAGTTTGAAATAAAATTAAGAAAATAAATATAAACCAATGGTCAATGCCTGACTCAACTCTTTCAAACATATTCGTTTCTAATTAATGTTTTATGGACTCCAAATAAATTGATAATATATAAATATATAAGTTTTAAAAGACATTTTTATCATTAAAGAGGCTACCTTAAGTCTCTAGTTGTGATATAATTAAAGAATCTAATAAGTTGCATTAATTCTCAACATTAAGGTTAAGATAACAACTAAAAAAATTATATAAAGAAAAAAAGAAAGTAAAGAGGATTTACCTCAATTAGTTCTTTACGAGTGTCAAAAAGATTTAGTCATATTTTATTTCATTTTATTTTTTATAAAAATTTAGAATGAATTTTATTTTATCTCACTTTATTTTTTTATAAAAATTAGAGTGAACCTTATTTTATTCTTCCAAGTAGTAAACCTACCCAGATGCCTTTCCTGCTCTTATTCAAGGCTGAGCTGTAATGAATTATATTTTCATGGCCGACAACTAAGTGGACATATTTTAATTAACGTGGAAATATAACATGATATCATTCAAGTACTGTGGCCTGTAGTAAGTCAAGGAATTATATACATCAAAACCCTCAAGGGTTTCAATACTCAATAAGACCAAATATAACGCTTTCAAATCATCCATCAACTATAAATATCACGTAGCCACGCCACTCTCGTCATCTTTTACATGAGTAGATCATATTTATATTAAAAAGTAAAAGGGAGGTTCAGAAGGAAAATTAGCTTGCGAGTTGATAAGATAAGAGTAAACTATTTTTAAAAATCTAAAAAATGGATAATTGTGGATAATAAAGAAAAGGAGTAATGAGGAGACGCACCTTGCGGGTGATTGTAACATCGGGAGCTGGGAAATCAGCCAAGCACATGTGGGGTTGAACCCCGTTTGGAGCATTCATAGGCAAGCACTTGCATCTTAGCATTGACTTTCGATCATAAGATAGCGAGTCCACCCTCATTGACGTCATCAAAGGCCCTCCCGGGGTCCCTGGGGTCGCTGGAGCCGAAGCCGTCGGGGTCTCCGGATCAACTTGTTCCGGCATCTCTCCTTTACCACGCTTTCTTTTTTCTTTTCTTTTGGTTTGGAAAGAGTTTTTTTTTTTTTGGTTTCTAAGATATCGGATGGTGGCTAGGAATGATAGACGATTACATGATCCCAGGGTTTTTATGATTTTGTTACTACAGGAGGATCTTGATCTTCCCCAGGATGGATGACACTAAGTTTGTATGACCACTATTTCAATACAGACATAGCGATGCACTAGAATTAATTTTTTTTTCGGTTTTTTGATGAAAGAAGCTGATATGGAGACAATGGAAACAAATTACATGCTGTCCAGGTTTTTATAAAACTGCCCCTAAGGAATGGGAAGATCGAAGCAATCCAGATTGCACACTAGAAAGTATAAATATAGAGAAACTCAGAAGTAGATAACATGAACTCCTCTTTTTTTTCTTTTCTTTTGGGAGTGGCGGATTTTGGGAACACAGCACGAAATTACATGTTGAGAAGGTTTTTGTAGGGTTGTTGTCACAGGGTAATATAATTCAGACGATCCAGATTACAGATAAACAATAGACTAAAACAAGCAAAGGAAGGTAGAAAGCATGAAAGCAGAAGGTTGAAGGTTGAAGTAGAAGGACCAAAATGAGTTTTGAGGAAACTGCTACTAAGAACAGAAGGGAATGAAGACAATGAAAGAGACAGAGACAGGCTTAACTTATTTAGCTAGAAACACTAATATATAAGACGAACAAGGCGAAGGGATGTGCATGCAAATAAATAATAAATTAGTATGTTTTATACACAACGAACTAGGCCATGAGCTTCTGTATCTTGTCATGTTCTTAAAGGGCAAAACAATAACAAAAAAAAAAGTCAATGCCCGTCGCATCATCTCAAGTCTCATCAACTCTTTGTTCACCTCACGGTACAAGAGTTACATGCCACTTCTTGATTTCAATTCATGACAGACACTACCCTAGCCGTTCGATCAGGGTCCTATACGTGAGAGCCATTTCCGTTTTTGAGAAAGCTGCTAATGCTACTGTGACCCAAGTGTTTCTCCTTTAGTTAACTAATTCCACCTCCCGCCCAATCAATCAAAAAAGAATCTCTCGTCCACGGTCCACCTGCTACTACCTCCTCCAACCGTGCAGCATTATTATCTTCCAATAACTACGACAGATAAAAGAAGTAAACTATTTGAATAGAACTTTAGAAATGAATCAGGCCCGTCAAAGCATGTTCATGGTACAACATGAAAATAAATTAATGGAATGGAAAATGAATGAATTGTAAGGGTTGGTTATTTATTACGATTATTTAATAGTTTTTTATATTCAAGTCTTAAGTAAAAGTTCATACTTTTCGTGTGCGGGAGGAATGGTTTTGATTCATATCAATACTAATATTTTTAATTTTTAATTAAAATATACAATATAATTAATTAAAATCTAATTAAATAATTAAAATTTAATTAAGATGTAATTAAATAATTAGTTAATTACAATGTAATTAATTAAAATATTATTCATTAATTACTTAAAATATAACATTATTTGTATTATCATATGAATGTAAATTATATTAAACCATATTACTTAATTTTACTATAGTAATGGAATGATGAATATTATAGTTGTGTCAATGAATTGCACAATATTTTGGATGATTAAATTATATTTTGAGAATATTATGTAATTAATAATATGTTGATGCAAAAAAGTACTAGAGCATTTTTTTCTTCAAGAGCTATTGGAAATGAAAAATTACAATATATTTGATTTTAAACATTTTGTCAATATAAATAAGGTGCATAAATTAAAAATAATCAATTAAAATATATTTAAAATTTCATATAAAACAAAATTTTAACAAATTTTTATTTATCAAGATTTTTAACAAACTAACAATTATTAATGATAATAGTAATTATTCATTCATCTTAACTAAGTATTATAATTATAATAATTATATCCATTCTTATTTTTTATTATATATATATATATTTATTTTTATTACCCTTTGACAATTAAGCGACCCTTAAAATTATGTTATTACCGCACACAATTGATTTGAACCACAATTAGTTATTAGAACCACCATGATAATCGTGAATAACCCAACTTTGACTTTTTTCGTCATTTATCAATTAGCGGAATGTGGCTCGGAAATCTACTTTTCGCCTACAGCGTAGGAATGTGTACCCGACAATCCTTTTAGCACTCCGATTGGACGATAAAAGTTCGTCGGTGAATAAACTAAAGTGCTGTCCGTCCTAGTGGTTAGTCTCTACCCTCTCCACTCCACGAATCTTCAATGACTTTCTGTACCATGTGATGTTAAAAGTGTAAGTCATGTACCATGTGATGTTAAAACTTAAAAGTAAAAACTAAGTTACATTCCCACTTTCTGTTTTGGGTTGATGAAACTAAAACAAATAAATCCTAATTATTTCCTAATAATATTCGAATCAAATTAGCTTTAAAAGTATGGAATATTTTTTGTTCACGAGGACTGGAAATGTTAATAGAGACAAAATAAGAGATTAACTATCAACAATGCCTTCCTCTAACTTTTGTCTCTCTAATATAGCTTCACTCTTGACTTAACTAATTTCTTTCTTCGTGACTGTCAGGCAAACGAGAGTTTTGCTACCTGACAAGTTCTAAACTCGATTGTCACTCTCAAACTTGTCTCCTTTCTCTTAGTTCCTTTACGTTATTACGATAAAACCTCCCTCAAAGTTTTGCCGACCTACAAAAATCTAACTCCACTTTGAGCCCCTCATTTCTCCAACTTTCAGAACTGACTTTTTTTGCCTACAAAGCTAATGCCTTCTGCTCCTCTCCCAGGCCATGTCCCATTCGTTTCAAGGCCTACCTCTCCTCCTAAGGGGGCTTTCACCAAGACAACATGAAGTCAAATATTTGAAAACACCTCCTCGTCTGAAAAAATTAAATACATTCCTCCTACACATGCCTTTTCAACGAATATAGTCTCTCCACCCATTGAAATCCTGAAATAAGGTGTTAGAAAATGGTCAAAACACTTTTGGTAAAGCTTCCATTTCTCATTATTCATGAGATGGGCAACCACCAATTGATCAAAGCTTGGCTTAGAGGAGTCTTTTTCAATGAAGCTGATCTTTCCCTCGTCAAAATAGCAGGTGAACACAACTCGAAGAAGATTAATCATATCGTTGACAAATTTAAGAGAAGCAATTATTTCTGCTAAAATGGAGGGTACGCATGGACTTAAAAGGGGATGAAAATGAAACATGTTCCCATATAAATAAGATTCCACATCTTGCTATTATAATATTGGTCTACAAATGGACTAAACTATACTGCAAGCTCTATTGGAATCCTTGATGAGTACTTGATTGACTATATATTTATTCCCTAATACCTAGTAATTAATATTATGATGTGCTTAAAATATTTATTTTGATTCATATTTTGTTTTAAGTATAAGTTGGAAGAACAAAAACTAAAATAAGCTAAACAATATTAATATGCACTTAATTATTGATACATTTAATCCATTATACTTAGTGATTAATGCCTTAAAATTTTTAAGACACTTACTTTAGTTTATATTTGATTTTAGGTACAATTTGAAAACATAACACTTAAAGTGAGCCGAAAGCATACAGATTGAGCCATCTTCTCGATATTTATACTCTGTTGGCTTCATGGAGCAAGAAGAAGAAGAAGATTACAAGAAGAGGAGACAATATAGAGCATAAAAATGGATAATGAGGCATTGTGGCTCACGACCAAGCAATTAAAATGTTACAGTTGTGAGAAAAGAAGATTACAAGAAGAGGAGACAACATAGATCATAAAAATGGAGAATGAGGCATTGTGGCTCACGACTAAGCAATTAAAATGTTATAGCCGTGAGACATAAACAGTTTAAATGAATTGCATGCATATGTAACATTTTAATTAAAATAATACAGCTGTGAGCATTGTTCGTGTATGAACCCATAACTAAAATTTTAATATAATCTGTAATTGTTATATTTAAGATTCATTTGTAGCGATAATGATTCGTAATCACTAGGGATAACATACCCTAAGTTAAATAATCTGAGCTTGTGTGATTATTGTTTATATTGGTTCGTTTCTCTCACTTGTAATTTGACTATCCGGATAAACTTAGAGAGCTTGTTCTAAGATAAGGATAATTACAGAGCTTGTTTTAATTAACTCTGACTTAAGGAAAAATCGGGATTAATAAAAATTGTTGTTAACCTACGACAAATAATTCAAGGAGAGGTAAAAGAACAACAAATCAATGAAATATATCTAATTGGTTGTAGGTTAAGATTGAACCAAAGAACCAAGTCCCTAACGAATTCATCACTTTCATCATTTTCAAATGTTTTCTTTAATTTGTTTTTGTTTGTTTAGTTTCATTTTGTTTTCTTATTTCGAAACTAAACCAACCCCCTAACCCTAAACACTGATTATTTTCATAACAAAAGCTAATCAAATACTTTCTATGGGATCGACCTAGACTCACCACTACTACAGTTATAAGTCTAGTTTATTTAGCGTAGCATTACAACACGCTATTGTTAGCATCAAATCTTGGTACTTAAATAATAGATGTTTCGACAAAATTGCATATAAGTGCTTCTGGTTAGTTCATTCTTCTATATTCATGGCAACATGGGATGAAAGAAATAATAGAAAATTTTATGACAAGAGTCTTCCTAATGAACAGTTTTGTAAGAAGTTAAAACAACTCATTGGACTCGAAATCAATATACAAAAGCAAAGATTTTAGGATGATTAATATATTCTTTCCTTTTGGAATGTCTAGTTTCCTACTCTTTAAAGTCCTTGCTTGTATTCCTTAATAGTCACTAGGTACTGGTGACTTTTAACATTAGATTTTGATTGTACATTTGGTATGCCTTTTAAGGCTTAATTCAATTCTTTTTTTTAAAGAAAAAACTCCTTTTTGCAATAATTAAATCACTTAAAACAGTTAGCATAGGTGGATTCTTTAAGAGTTTAATGAAACAAGTACATAATATTCAAATTAAAAATCTTCTATCCAAGTTTCTCCATTGAAGCGAAGAAAAAGGTAAGAATTGCCCGATTATGTTTCATAGAAATTCTAAGTTATTCCCTACCATTTGTTATGGTATCACGTTACACCTTAATGTTTTCAAAATAGTACTATAAAATCCTAAATCCGCCAAAAAAGTTAAGTTTTTGGTAGTTTCTAGTATATAGATCATCAATTTAGCCTATTCGATGTCACAACTAGGGCAATGTGGACCAACTAGACATTGATTTAATCTTAAAAAATTATTTATTTAAATATTAGTTAAAGGTGTGATTTTCACCTTAACATTTCACAAAGGTCTAATTAAGCCTTTACCGTTATCTCTATTATTACTTTTGCCCCTATTTAGGGTGTAATATGTACTATTTTTGTAATGTTATGGTACAAAGTGATACCAAAGATAATGGTAAAGGCTTACATAGATCTTTTATGAAACATGTAGGTGTAAATCACACATTTGTGCTTAGAGCAATGAGCAACACAACCAACCTTACCTCTTGATTACTTATGTCCACTAGGCCTCTCGACTAAGGGATTTATTTCAACATTGATTATTATAAAGAACTCCTATTGTAAGATGACTAATTACTCATATTTCAATGTCACATTTACATAATGAGCTATCTTTAAATTTATAGTATTGCATGTCTTATATATCTAATAAAAATATATAGTCCTTTTCATAAAAATTTCTATGTCATATTATCCTCTTACCTAGAGAATAAATTTATTTATTTCTAATTTGGTGATTTATTTAGCATTATACTATTTTAATAAAAAATGGCATAATCATGAATCGATATATCTATTCACTTTTATCTTTCTAATAGTAAATTTGAACATTGTAAAACTCTTATTGGTGTTGCTATAACTTAAGATTACTCCCAACTTACCCTCTTCGAAAAGCTTTTTCTTTATAGAAAAAAGTTATAAAAGAGACTACCGAAGTCTTTCAATTAAGTAATATAAAATATACCAATAATCCATATATCATAAGAAGATATACCCTTCCATCTTAATTGGAGCATTCTTATTTATTATGAAGTACCTTTTGATTTTCATAACATGCTTATTTTAGATCATCACTTTAATTTGTTAAGTATTGCAAGGCACTATAATTTGGTTCTTAATGCCCTCCTGATATTAAAACTTTTACAATTTTATAGACATATCTTAATACAATTTGTTTTGGGTAAATGATACCACAATTAACCTCCTTCTCTAGTTTGTCCTAATTTATAAATTCTACCAGCATAACTGTCTTTTACTTTCAGAAAATACCTACGAATATATAGGGAGTTGTCAATTGAAATTAAGAAACACTTCATTTTTGACAAAGTTTCTTCAGTTATGGACTCACATACATTTAGATAAATTAGTTTAATTCTATTTTTATCCATCTAAGTTGCATTACTAAGGATAAATTTTGTTCATCAAGCTAACATGTTATATGTATAAGAAGGAAATTTTTATTATGGTTAACAAATCATCCATAACCTCTTTATCAAAAATTCTTCAAGGTTGTGGAAATATCCAACCAGTTAATGCTTAATATTTTTCCTTATTATGGGCAAGCTACATATACTTGATGAGTTATTAACTACCAAGGTACTCATAATTACATCACTTCTTTCAGTGGCTTATGGGGTAAATCTTTAGAGTCCTCCAAGAAAAAGGTCTTTGATTCTAAATTTGTGTGGACAATTACAAGGATCTTAGTTATAATTTTCTCATCTTTAAGATCCTTTTAAGCAACCTTTATTAGTTTATAATCTTCATTTGTCTCTATAAATTTTTAATATACTTTAATGCAAACTGAACATATTAGTTTTAATATCTTCTTGTGTTTACAGGGCAAGCTTGTAATTATTGCAATGTCTAGGCAAAAAGGATTGTGTTTCTACCTTGATGCAAGATTGTTTGTCTTAACTTGTACTGTAGCGCCCCCTTACCGCAGAGTACGAACCGGGACGCCCGAAGGTCATTCCGGCACATATCCTACGATAAAGGCGCACTACGGTTAAACACTACACTAACTCCACATGGCATCATTTGAATATTTACTATAAAGCATCAATAGAATTTCATCACATTTTTGAAACCAAAAGTTTCCTCATTTCATTACTCAAAATCAAAACTTTACAATGTCATCTTCAAT
>JANVCL010000214.1:23570388-23583463 GCA_026546855.1 Erythroxylum incrassatum | reverse complement strand
GCTATAAATATATTAGCCACTGAGCTGTGTAGCTCAACCCATTATTTTTCCCTCCTCAGGTGCGACTCAAGACGACAGTTGATCCTTGCAAGGCATCGATAGCTCCTCAATAGTTAGCGATCTTTTGTACTAAGTTAGTAACTATTTTGGATAGTTTATTAAGCATATCAACATTGAGCATCCTTATGTATTTTATTTTAAGCTTTGACATGTATGATGTTATGTAAGCAAAGTTTGTTGAACCCATGGGATTTGTAATGGTTTTGTTGTTAGGTATGAATGAATGTGATTTTTGAATGTTTGAATGTGGATGTCAGATTTCAGTTTTTAGGGACTTTCTTTGTCGCCGCGGCGAAACCTTATTTTGTCGTCGCGGCGAACGCCCTTTCGGCGACTTCGTCGCGACGAGGGATGCTTAAGCCGCAACGAACCCCTTTTTGCTACCATGCTAATATTTGTTTTATTGGCAATCCTTTTCGCTTTTATCTCATATGAATGTCTCGACGGATCACCCCGGTTTTAACCTTGGGGGTCGGGACTCGGGCCTAATGTTCTTCGGTATCAGGAAGCAATTACTGGGCTCTGGAAACAGGGTCCATCACAATAGCTATCTGGAGAAAAATATGAGTAACCTAAATGGTCTCGCTATGATTATTTGTTTGTTTGGATTATGTATTGAATTAGTACGTGATGTGTATGTACTGATTTTGGACATTGAATGTCCAAGGCGTTTGATGCATGAATAACATTAGAAGTTCTCATTGAATGTGAATTTGTCTGAATATATGATTTCTCAACTTAAATGTCGAATGCCGAACCAAGGTTCAATGAAAAATGTGAATAAGATTGTGAATGTGATTGATTGAATATGTGTGGTGCATTACATAACATTAATGCATGAAAAACAAAGACAGTTGTGACCGAAGTCGCCAGTAAAAAGAGTTTAAAGCTCAGAACGTACTAAGAGCCTCTGGCTCAATATGTAAAATGAGCCCTGTATCTCCAATGGATAAAGGACAGTATTAATGAGCCTGGTATCCACAATGGATACGGGAAAGTGAAAAAGGCACTCGGTCACAGCAATGAAATAAACGAATGTAAGTCTCATGAGCATTGCGTATACACTTGATGTATGTACGAATTGAATTATTGTAATGTATTATTGAATTACGTTGAATGAGAAATGAGAAAATTATGTACAGGGTGTTTTGTGATGCTACATGATGATACTTGAAATGATATAAACTATGTGATTGTATGGATGAAATGAGGAATTTAGGTTTTAGCTATAGTGATCCTTATGTTTTAATTTATGATGTCTAAGTAAGAGAAAGTGATCTAGTTAGTGCACCACTTCTATTGGGCATGTGCTCGAATGTCAGAAGGATGTACAGTCATAAATGTCTGATGGGAGTGGGATGCCATATCAACTTTTTTTATGATTTTGTGACCATATGATCCTATAACATATTGATTAATCTAGGGAAGCATGAAAAAGAAGAGATAGTTTGTTGTCTATCCAGCCAAGTTACGAATAAGAGCTGATGTTACAGAGGCATGAGGAAGAAGACACTATTTTAGCCTTCACATATTAGATTTGATATACGATCTTAGACCCTTTTTCTTATTCAAGAGATTTAACTTATCTTTTATTTAAAGGAATGTGTGAAAAGAAAAGCGTGAATCCTTATTTGAATGTAAGAATACATAATAAGATAATATTATATAATCATAATATTAAATTAGAATTATTAGGGTTTTTGTTGCTAAATTACGATTAGAAACATAAAAGATTTATCACATGTTATCAGTTCCCATAAAGTTCATGGATGTTGATAATAGTGAGCTAGTCACAAAGTAGGTAAAACGCTAATAATCCTAAGGCTTTAGTCATGATATCAACAAGTTGATTTGAAAAAGAGATATGATGGACGAAAAGGGTTTTACTGGTGAAGAATTCTTAAATATAATGGATGTCAATCTTGATATACCTTGTGCGAGCATAAGAATTTGGATTTATAATAAGAAAGGTGACACTAAAATTATCGCACCATGGTGTAGGTATGATGTAAAATTTTCTCTTATAATTAGCATACAATTTTTAGCACAACTATGGCTCAGGACTTATTACACAATAACATTTCTTCAATTTCACAACAATCTCTCTTCAGCCCCTATTCTAGGTCATATCTCTTTTTTTACTCAATCCATGTTATAGTTTGTTTTCCGTACTAAGGGTTAGAACTCTAGATTATTGCATATGAGTCAAATCATTTTAGCATTCATGAAATGCATTTCATTCACATGCATATCATTAGCATACACATATGAATTATGATTTTGTACACATTGCAAAGAATACATATGCACTCAATTGACTCATTCTGGGGTATAAAAAGATTAAAACGTTCATTATGTGAATTGTGAAACATTTATGCCTTGAATTTTGGTTTGATTGATTACAAGTAGTGAATTTGGAATTAATTGATATAATTGGAAAATTGAGAAATTAAATGTACATTTGGTCTAGGAAAAATGCCAAGTGGTAAGAAAAATTGATGCATAGACATTATAATTATTAAGCCTATAATTGAGTGACATTTGGCAATGATCATTGTGTAACAAATGGATTAGTAAGTTGATGACAATTGGAAACTATGATTATAAGACATATGACCTAGCTTTATTGGTGACTATGGTAACATATATACATGATAAATGGAAGACATGCCTTTAGACATATGGCAAATTAATTGGATGACACCTAGCACCTTATGAGTAATGTTTCTGTAGTGTTGTTTTAGGCTAGCTCATTCTTCTTCTCTTCGCATCTTTCACCATTAAAACTTGCCCTATCTCCCCTTCTTGTGTTTTTCTTAAAGTTATGCTAAATTACCACACTAAATACATGATTTTACCCTTCACAAAATAGCTAAAGAACCAGCTGATTTTTGTTGTTTTATCATAGCCGAAAGTCATCTAATCCCACCTTGAATTTGTGGTGATCTTGCATGCATGGAGGGCTAAGTTAACTTGATGAATTGAGCTGGAATTGGAAACCAAATAAGTAAGTAAAGTGTTGTTCTTTATGGCTTGTTACAATAGAAAGATTATGATGATTAAATTGGGATAGATTGTGTATGATGTTGATGTTGAAGATGTGCTGGAAAATGGAGAATGAATGGATAGTTTTTTGGTCTATTTTTACATAAACGAAAATGGCAGTCTATGAAATGTTGTATGGATGATTTAATTTTGGATTTGAAGTATAAATGAAGGTGGATTCATGGTAAAGATAGGTGTTATTGAAGTTTTCTTGAATGTGGAAAATTAGAACTGTAGGTTGAAATTCTGGTTTCAATTTTATCTTCCCCTTTCTGTCTATTTTACATATCTTTAGGCATGAATTTGGAGAAACTTAAAGAATGAAAGTTCTAGATATAGGTCTTAGCTTGACCTATGTGAAATTTTCTCGATAAAATAGTGACTCGAGCTTTAGTTATGCTTGTTTTCCTAATACTTCCTGTGACAAACCCCTATGTAAGAACCTTATATTATTTCCTGATTTTTGGGGACTTTAGAGCTCGAATTAGTCAAAGCATAAAACACGAAAAATGATTATTGATGTCTTATTAATGCTTTTGTGATACAGTTTGGCTAGAAGATATATTCATAAGTTTATTTAGTTAATTCATGTCATTATCTAAAGAATGGACTGTTTTGATATGTTGAGTTCAAATCTAGAAATTTTGATTTGTTAAAGGAATAAATGAGTATTTTTAATGTAAGCATGATCTTAAAGGACATGAGAAATGTGTATAAGGTATCGATGAATGAGGATTGAAGAACATGGGATAATTATGGATGAGAATTGAGTAAATGTATGAAAATACATTGCTGGAAAAAGTTTAGTGAACCTATAGATTTAGCTTGCTGAAATTCCAGATTTAAAGTAACATTTGCGTGTGTGATATAAGAAGTTTTGATCATGAAAATGTTCAAGGATAAGTGTAAAATATGAGTTGTTAATACTATAAAGATGTTTTTATGAATGCAAATGAGATCCAAAGAATATGAGTATGGTGAATTAGGTATGATTGAATATGAATTGAGGAAATTGTGTGAATGTATAATACTAGGAAAAGATTGATGAATTTATGAATGATGAATGGAAAGTGATCAATTTTACTTAAGGAATAAACCTAATTGCAAACTAATGATGTACAAGTCTTGATATATAAATGATTAAGATTTATGAATATCGATACATACTCGAAATCATCATTTGAGCATGCATTGAACATAACACATATACATATGTATGATTTAGTACTTATTTGATTAAACAAGTTAGTAATGTGTACATATGTGTGTATTGCATGATTTAGAAGCACAAATTGATTGGTAGCTTCTATACATTGCCGGTTCGTCCAGGTAATAATTATTTGGAACAAACTGTGAGTTGGCCTAGATGATCCTCACTATAATTGAATTGTTTTTGTCTAAATTTTAGTTACTAAATTGCTACTTATATAATTGTGATATTCTGGACATTGTTGGTCTGAGGAGTTTGATATTTGGGAATGTATTGGAAGTGCTTACTGATTGTAAGTGAATGGGGAAATGTGTACTAAATTATATGTTGAATGTTGGACTTAGATCCGATGATTGTGATAACTGACTGTGTGCATTGAAAGAAAGTGATTGATAGCATATTATTGGAATGTTATACTCCATCACATGAATATGCATGATCAGATAAAGGAGTTGTGACTGGAGTGACCAACATGAAAAAAGATTAAAGTTTAGAATGTGCACAAAGAGCCATAGGCTCAACGAATAATAAGCCCGATATCCACAATGGGTATGAGACCATATCTGAAATGAGCCCAGTATCTACAAGATACGTGACAGTTAAATAAGCACTTGGTCACGACAAAATAAAAATGGAAGTGAGTCTCATGTGGATTTGCATTTATATCTTTACATGTGTTCATGAGATTGATTGTAAATAAATGTTAAATTGTGTTGTTATAATGATGTGTAAGGCTTGTATACAAGTTGATGATATGAAGAATTGAGATAAATGATTGGATTGTTCTGAAATGACTATATGAAGATTTTGTATTCTTCATAATATTCTTGTTGAAATATGATGAGTAAGGTGATATATATGGGATTTGACTTTAGATGAGGTTTTATATTGAATGACCTGTGTTTTATACATGAGATGTTTATGTTTTGTTTGAATGAGCATATCGATGATGGTTCACTCAATAATTTCATAAAACCCATCAAAATTGCAACGTTGATTTTGTAGGTACTGAGAGGGGAGACTTAGCTTCTACGACAATCTAGTTGAAGTCTAGTATTGTCCATTTTGGGAACAAAAAATGGCTCAAAGGTCTGGTCAGCTGACATCTGAGGAGTTTAGATAGAATATTTTTGTTTAGTAACTCATATTATGTAGAACTTGTTGTATCAAACTGTGAACTCACAGATGGTTTTATAATATAAATATATGGTTGGTGTGTAATGAAATGACAATGTAAATTATGTTTTGTTAATGAAGTGGGATGAGTTGAACTTAAAATATTTATGTTCTTTATGATGTCATGATAAGTTGATGAGTTTGGTCTAACATGTCATTCTCGTAAGGTATGTTCTTGAATGTCCTCTGGATGTTCGGGTATATGCTCTATGATAGTGGGGTATTACAATCCACTTAAGAAATTAGTTGGCATATAGGTATAGATAGGAACACATAGGCTAATACATGTTAAGAATTATAATTTTCTTCATATTTTTGCCTAAAATAGCCTCTAATTCTTAAATAATTTCATCTTATAAGTAATTTATTATAATTATATGAAAATAAATCTAACTTAAGTAAAATAAGGTAATTTGACATGAAAATGAAGCAAAATACTTTTAAAAATATGTCAATTTTCATGGACATTAAATATTCCTATGCTTACGCTTTTGCTTATCCTTAAGTAAATCAATTTCAATCACTCTTAACTTAAATAGGTGACAATTTTAAGGAAATGAAACAAAAATATTAGAGAAAGAAAGGTTATCCATCATCTACTCAATTGCGTTATTCATCAACTAGAAAGGCATTCAAATACTTACATTCAATTCTTAATCAATTTAATTTGATCTAACAAACCTTCAAATAATAACTTAATCCATATAATTTAGTCTCTAACTTAGAAAAGCCACCTTGTTTTAAAATGTATCATTTCATTTGTCTATCTAAAAGGTTAGAGTTACTATTATTCTTCCCTCTAAAAGTTACTTTGTTATTTTAAATTGATGTTCTTGTTTTTTTATAATTGAATTTGTTTATGTAGGAAAATTTTAAGGTGATGATGGAATAAGCTTCCTAAAATTAAGGACATTAGTTTTCTTTGGCAAATAAGATTGTTGGCTTCTCCTATAGTGATAATTATTTCCTTTTTCAGATTATAATGCATATTTAGTTTACTAGTATTTATGTCTTTGTTAATATTTAATAATAAATTTCAATTTTGCGTATTTTTTGAATGATTCAAGGTTCAACATACTTTATTCCTTTGTGTTTCCTCGCATTGATCTTTTAATAACAGGTACCATAAGTTTGTAATAGAATTAAATGACCAATGCTACTGTCCTAGCCGTTAAATGGTTAGTTTTTGTTTCTAATGAATGTTTTGAGTTATTTAAGTATAAATAGATTACATATGAATTATGGGAGAGCTTGTAAAATTACTACAATTCTACTTTGTTAGTTTGTATAATTACTACAATTAGGACAATTGCTTGTATAATTTGAAATAATGAATATAATTTGGATTCATATGACTAATTAACTATGTCATTTGGTCTTCCTAATAAACTTAATACTTTTATGAAGTTAATGAATTAAGTATTGTATACATATATAGATAGGTTGTAGTTGTTTATTTCATGATTTTACACCTTCCTATTTATATGTCTAACCTCTTTTTTTATGTAAGGAGTTAAAGTGTTTCCTAAATCGTACTGATATTAAGATAATAACAATTCTACTTTAGGTAAGATACTCTTATTATACATTTTTATTGAGTTGAATTATAGAGATCAGATGGCACTTTAAGCTAAGTATGTATGCTTATTAACGAATAAAACAACTATGGAATTTACATGTGTTGTGTGATAGAATTGTGGTATAAGGAATGGCATCCTAGGTTATTTGTTATAGTAGGTTCATATTTGTATGTCATATGCACCATCTATGTCAATCTTTTATAATAGTATCTTTGGAAGCACTTATGTAACCATGAGATGTTAAGTGAATTTAATTACTTGAACCATCTATGTCTATTTTTATAACCAAAATTCAAATTAAATCACTTATGTAATTGTTTGATGTTAAGTGAATTTAATTACTTATAGCATCTATGTCTATCTTTTATAACCAAAATTTAGATAAAATCACACCAATGAACTTATGGATTATCAATTTCATATTTTAGGAAAGGATTTTGCTCTTGTAGATATTATTTGTAATTATGTTAGTAAAAATAAAATATCAGTTGTGTCTTATATAAACTTATTTAATTTGAAACAATGAATCTGATTTGGATTCATATGACTAATTAACTGTCATTTAGTCTTACTAATGCACTTAATATTTTCATGATGTTTATATCTATGGAGATGCTAAGGAAATATATCTATGATCTGAACCATATTATTACCTACCAACCTTTATAACTATAAGAAGATTTAAGCTTTAAATAAAAGTTAATTAAAATTCAATTCCAAATATTAGGCTCTTTGTAATGTTTAGTCAAAAGGTGAAAATTTTATGGGAATTTCATAGCTCAAAAGAATTGTAACATCTTAGATTTTTGGCTTTTGTATATTTAATTTGTAGGATTGGTCATTCTTCTTTACATGTTATATGCTAAGTGTTTCTCAATGTTTCATATATTGTTTAGGTGTCCTTGCAAGTTTTTTTTAATAATGTTTAATTGGTGTTGGTTCAGGTTAGGGTATGTTTTAGAGTTGATAAGCTTAAAGATTGTAAGCTCATTTTTGGGACTATGTTGTAGGGATTTTTTTGGTGTTTTTCATATAGTTAGAGTAACATTTTTAAGAAGTATAAAACATAAAAGTTTTAGCTTTATATGTTTAGCTTGCTTAGGGTTATAAATCATGAGATTCTAATATATGTAGGGTAAGTTATGGTGGTTTTAGTAACCAAGTGTTAAAGTAGTCACCTACTTGCTTTAACCTTTTAAATAAGTTTAAGTCATTGGATTAGGTTTTCAAAGCAAGCACCACTTTTAAATCGACCCTAAATAAATTCTAAAAGTTTCAAAAGTGCATAAGTTGTTTTTATCTCTCCCAATTCTCTCCCAAGTTCCATTTAAGTATTTTTCAAGTTTTCATAATGTAATCTCATGTTTCTTCTATTCCTTTCGTATTTCTATGTAGCTTCTTATTTATGAACTTTCTTATATAAGTGTGAGTAAAATCAATAAATTAGGTTTCTTTTTAAATAAATTAAGATCATAGAAGTTTTGTTGTTGAGTAATATATATGTATAAGTCTTTCAACCTTTACTACATGTACATCATCAAAACCTAGTACAAAAGTACTACATGAAAGAGGAAAATATATAAAATCTATCCAAGTTGTCCAAAAATCCCAGCTGACTGACCTTTGAACCATGACTTCTCTTGCCAAATCACAATCTACACGACTAGTGGAGCCTCTCAGTAGCTAGAGTCGTTTCTCGGTCTTAAGAAGACAACATTGCAATTTTGGTGAGTTTTGCGAACTCAATGAGGTAACCATCATTGATGGGCTCAATTCATGCAACACATCATTTCACATAACATAAAATCACATTTTTTCATAATTGATCATGTATCACATTTTCACTTAAGCATAAGCAATTAGGCATTTCAATCAATCAAACATACTTAACAAAATGCATATGAAATGTTTATGAGACTCTTTTCCAATTGTTACGCTGTTGTGACCGAGTGCCTAAACTATCTCGTATCTATTTTGGAAACCAAGCCCATTAATAACTGTCCCTTATCTGATGAGGATACAAGGCTCATTTTACATAGTGAGTCTTAGGCTCTTAGTCACTTTTTGAGCTCGAGGCTCTTTTAACACGCTGAGCTTTAAGCTCTGATCGGTGGCTACTCTGGTCACAACTTCCATTATCTGATTGTGCATTCATGTATGGAACACATCTATCACAATCAATCATAGTATGAAACACATAGTTCTTCACATTCACATTCAAGAAACACTTCAATATACATTCTACACTTCACAATCATCAGACCTTCTGTCCGGAAATCAACGCAATTCAATTCACATTCATTTATCATTCAAAACATAATTTAAGCAAGCAATAATCGAGAGAAATCATCTAGGTTACTCATTAGTTTCTCCCAAAACTAATGCCTAGAAGTTTAGACAATGTCTGGAGTTTGACGTTCCAGTTGCTCCTCTATATCAAACAACATACACATATATCACAATTTGTACAATCATAAGTGTTTAATAATGCACATGAATGAAATGAAATATGTACAATGCATGTTCATGACAATCAGGGGTATCTTTCCATAAATTTCATCACAAAATCATTCTCATATCAAAACTCATCTAAGTATAAATTATACTTAGGTTTATGCCTCGCTAAAACCATTAAAATCACAATTCATTTTTCATTGAATCGCTTCAAATTTTTCCGAGACACCCTATTCAGGTCTACTGTTCACGTTCAATTAGAAGGTGAAAATGAGGTCATTTGGTCATACTCTCTTCTAGAAAAGTGTTCCTCTATGTCTAATGTTTCCATTGGCACCAAAATCCCTTAAATTGGTTCAATAATTTGGAAGATATGCCTCAAACATTATGGGGTTGTTCATGTCCAAAAATAGTGTACTATGCACAACTTCCATCTAGAAATTCAATATCTTAGAGACTGAACCATAATTCGACTTCTTGAGACAATTTGTAGGACTATATCTCTAGTTTACTCCAAATAAAAAATAATCTCATTTGGAATCCTATATGTCCAAATATAATCAAAATACTGAAGGGTGTTCAATAAGATATTCGTATTTCACTGTTCCAACTTATTACACACTTTGATTTGATCAATCTTTTTCAATGCAATTCATAATGCTACAAATTTTTATAGAGAGGTAGAAAAATGTGTTAGAAATCTGTTGCTTTAAGAATCAGGTCATTTGGAGGTCTAGAGAAGAAGTTATGGTCAAGAAAAGCAAGATTGTTTAGTAAAAGGGAAAATCTCAAATCACGATCGTGCTTAAGCACGAGGGTGCAAATCACCCTTCATTTCCAAAGTCAAGCACGACGGTGCAAATCCATTTTGGACCCATAACGGTGCAATTCCACTTCTTTTTCTCTACCAACATCTCAACTTCAAACCTCCATAACTTTTGATCTAGACCTCCAAAATTTACAAACTTTATAACAAAGGAAAGATAAGAGAAAGATATACAACTTTCATGATGACCATTTTGTCAAAATTTGCCTAGATCAGTATAATTTATTCATCTCAGTTTCAGATCAAAATTTTAACTTCTCCAACTTCTCTTTTTCATTCACTGTTCTTATTTTTCACCGAAATCAAACTTCTAAACTCCACAACTTTTGATCCAAAACTCAAAAAAATTACAAACTTTATATCAATGGAAAGCTTAAAGAAAGATTTACAACTTCCATGAAGAAACTTTGTCAAAATATCCCTAAATCAGTACAGAAAATTCATAGAAGTTCAGATCAAAATTTAACTCTTTTACTATTCATTCCCAGAAAATTTCTAGACTTCATTCTCTAAAATCCAACACTTTAAATTTTTATTTCTAGTTTTTCTACTCCATTTCAATCAAGTCATTCACCATAAATTCATACTACCCTAAAATATACAAGTTTAATCAAAAACATCAAAAAGCCAAAAACTCATATTCAACCTATTCATGCTCTGCCAACTTTCTGCCTTTCCAACTTTCATTCTCAATCTCTATGTTTCCTCTAAACATCCATTTAAACACTCATTCCCATCTTAGACCATTATTTTACAACTATTCTTCAACTCAAAAACCATTTTCTTGATCATCTCTAAAGTTTTCATCAACTCACGTACAACACATATATATATAAACATGCATAGTGAAGAAATAGAGCATGTATCACCTTTTCATATCTAATTTTCTACGCTAATCCTATACACCATTTCATTGCTATTTTAACTCCAAAAATCATTTCCACAACACCTGATCACTAACAATCCATCAAATACTAAATTAACACTATAACCAAAATTTTCACCCATCAACACAATATTCATAAATATAGATACGTAAATGTCATGATCCATGCAACTAACAGTAATTTCATCAATTTATTTCAAAAATTGACAACTCTAACAAATTTATTTACTACTTACTTATTGAAAACTCTAAAAGCATCAACTATCTTCAAGCCCTAACTCCATGCAAAATTACTTATTCATTGAGAAAAATAACCAACTTCAGGTTTTCCTTAGGATAGAATAGATAATAGCAAGGTGGGATTGGTTTAGGAAAAAGGAAAAGTAAAGAAATCCCTCAAAAGGATTTTGATGGAAAACTCTGCGTGTTTAAAGAAAATTCGAAGAAGGTGATAACAAGGAAAGAAACTTAGGAAATAACAAACCCCTTTTTAACTCTCAAATAACTCAAACTTACTTCTAACAAATTATAAAAACAACTTAACTAAGTGACACTTGTCACTTTCCTAATACCTAAGCTCTAACATAGTTTCTTTTGAAACTAACTCCCTTAAACTCTCATCTTTACAGTCCAACTATCTCCAAATCTTTTTTTAATTTCTTTTTCCTATTTTCTATAATTTTCTAAAATTTATTCCTAAATTCACCAAAATTAACAATTACAATAATTCTTCTAACGAATATAATTTCCAATAATTTTTTTTTTCAAAATTTACTAATTTTCCAAAAGTCACAACTCAATCCAATTATTCCCAAAATTATTCATGAATGCATGTACAATTATTTTCATGTGCAGAAAAATTCACCATTCGTGTTTATGTGTATGCCATATTATGTATGAGTATGGAAATGCCTTTCTAAACTCTCATTAATCACTCATCTTTACTATTCTAACCTCCCCACAAGTAATGGAATGTTACAACATGCTTGATTTCATGTTTGATAATGTGTAAATAAAAGTATTATTAGTAAGTAGGTTAGATGAACCCTATGTTAATACTTTGATATGATTTGATTCTTTTATTAATGTAATTGGTTTTATTGTTATATTGTGGTCTGATTGCATGTGTTCTAAAAGACCCTAGAATATTACATCATAATTTAATTTCATATATAGAGATTAAGAAATCCTATTGATGCATAGATCTACCGTAATTAGAATGAGTTAATTGCAACACTAAATATAAGATAACATAAATCTTCTGGATTAGGGTCAAACCTAATAGAGGAATTCACAAATTGATAAAGCAATCCTATAAACTTTAACCTGAGTAATTTGGTTGAAAACCTTAGGATTAGTTATTAGTAGACTCAAGGTTAGCTATTAGCATACTATAGGAATTTGCACGGTCTAATAAATCAATAAAAAATACATAATAAAAGATCAATCTGTTAAAGTTTTTAGGGGTTCGAAACCTAGATACTAAATTCTGATATTGGTAATGTTTTAAGTGAAATCTTAATTCTCTATTCAATATCGTTATGTATTTTATTTTACTTTCTTTATTTTTATTTTATTTTATTAAAAATCAAAATCAATCTATAGGCTAGATAATAGGATAACGATAATTACTAATACTCGTACTTGTCAGTACTAGCTATAACTATGTTAGACCACGAACCTTTCTATTAAATGAGAAATTTTTGGCGATTATTAATGTGTAGAGAAAAAGGAAAATTCTTGAATTTGAAATGAAATGGAAAAAATGATTTAGGTACAAGATGGGTTATATGTGATATGTTGGAAGTTAAAAGCTGGAAAATGTATATGTTCATTTG
>JANVCL010000214.1:23552333-23565915 GCA_026546855.1 Erythroxylum incrassatum | reverse complement strand
CAACACAAACATGCCTAGAATCATTCCTATAACTCATTCATACCTCAAACACGCACATGCAACTCCAAAGATTCAACATTTAAACTCAAATATCAACTTCACTTCTTCAAATGGACACGGATGGACTATACATACATTTTCCCTTGCGATTTCTTCTCAAAATCTTAACAGAATGCTTACAAAACTACAACCTAGAGTTCCAGAAGCAACAAATTAACAAGTTCTTACTCTCATTAAATCATCACTCTTATTCGGTACCGAAACCAACTTCTCTACCTTACATGCATGCCTTCTATCAACTGGAAATCCATCATATTACAACAACAAACTCAGTTTAAACTCAACTTACTTGTATCGGCTACAAATCCAGCACAGAAAACAGGTTGAATCAGCAAGAGTTTCCAGAAATCAAATTCGGATGCCTTAGTATTTCATCCGAGAAGAACACATGCAAGACCCCTCTCTCACTCTAAGTCAAACCCAGCAAAATCTCAGGAATCTCAGTCGGTGTCTAGCTCTTGAATCGGCTATGAATTCCAACAAGAATTTTCAGAAACCACTATCGGACGATCTAGAGTTTCAACCGAGAACACATGCGATTTCCTCCCTCCTAATTCAAACTCAACTTCGGCTATTATGCATGTAATACACGTGTCATCCCATCAAGACATGTGTCACTCTAAAAATGCCATTTGTCATGTGCCCTCTGATACCATTTGTCCCAATTACATGTTGCCACATGTCACTATATGATTGGCCCAAAATTAATATTTTTCGCAAAATTCACTAAAATTCCAAAAATACAATAAAAATTCCAAATTTGTCATAACACACTTTAATCATAATTAACAGCTCAATTGTACCCGAAAAATATCATGAATGCATGTACAATCATATAAATGTGCAAAGATGTGCATGTCAAAAATAATACTACATGAAATGCATTTTCCCAATTTCTCATCAAATTTTCAAAATTCACAATTCTAGCCCTCATGTGGGTAACAGAATATTACACTTACCCCTAGCCAATTTACTATTTTACCCTTCCATTCGGGGGTGGGATGTTACAATATTTGACATATTTTGCTTCATATTTTATACTTTTATTGTATTCTTCGTACTTAATTCACTCTACTTGCATTCATAGGTGTTAATTGCCTATATGGACTTAAAGGAGAAAAATGCAGAAGAAAACACAGCATAAAACTAAGATTAGAAGCATATAAGGGATGCATTGTCATGCAACAGTCTATGCACATCTCTTAGGCTATGCAGTTTCACAATTTTTGGGTATTTTGGTTATGCACAGTCTGATGCGTAATCGTGCATTAGCTTGTGCATCTCCCAGAACCCTAGTTTCACCATAAAAGACATTTTTTGGCAGCATAGGAAGATAATAGAGTTTAGGAGGCGATTCTAGACTTGAAAATTGTTCTCAAAGGGCTATTTTGGTCTAAAGAAGCGAAAAACACAAGGAAATCATCGACAAATCCATTAGAATACAAAGTCAACCTTCTACATTACAAGAATATTCAATAGAAGACAATCAAGAATTTTTAGAATTATGAACCCATTTTTTTCAATTCATTTTCTTTCAGTATGTGTTTGATTTCGTGTTCAACAATGTGTATACTAAGCTTCTTATTAGTATTTGGGTTAGATGAACCCTATGTTAATACTTTGATATGATTTTATGCTTTTATTAATCCAATTGGTTTTATTGTTATACTGTGATCCGATTATGTGCTTAGTTATGTTCTAATAAACCCAAGAATATTAGATCATAATCTGATTTCATAAATAAAGATTGATAAATCTTATTGATTAATAGATCTATCATAATTGAAACGAGTTAATTGTAACCCTAGAGATAGGATGATATAAACCTTTTAAATTAGGTTGAAACTTAATAGAGGGATTCACAATTCGGTAAAAGCAATCCTATAAACTTTAAACTGAGTAATTCGGTTCAAAACCTTTGAATTAGTTGTTAGTAAACTCAAGGTCAGCTATTAGTAAACTATAGGAATCTCCACAGTGCCAAAAATAAATAAAATAATTGTATAATAAAAGATCAATCTGTAAGAGGTTGTAGGGGATTCAAAACCTAGACACTAATTTTTGATATCGGTAATTTTTTGGGGCGGTTGGTTCACATAGGTAATAGTAATAGGAATAAGAATAGATATAATTATTATAATTATGATGGTTGGTTAGGACAAAGAAATGATTACCATTACTATTGATAGTGATTGATTTGTTAAAAATTTTAGAAATAAAAATTTGTTTAAATTTTCTTTTACATCAATTTTTAATATATTCTAATTAATTATATTTAATATTAATATATTCTAATTAATAATATTGTTTTACTAAAAAAGGAAAAAAATAAAATTTTGTTTTACAACAAAATTTAATATATTATAATTAATTATATTTAATTTTAATATATTCTAATTAATGATATTTAATTAACTATATTGTTTTGCTAAAAAGGGGAAAATAAAAAGTTGTTAAATTTTTGTATCAAAATTTAATATATTCTAATTAATTATAATGGATTTTTAAAATTACAATCAAATATTCTTGAAAATTTTAAAAAAATTAGAGACATTAAAAATATTATTGAAGTTCAAAGATTTCTTGGATTATTAAACCATATATCTGATAAAGGATTTCCTAAAAATTTAGCTAAAGCTAATTTAATATATTCTAATTAATTATATTTAATATATTCTAATTAATTATATTTAGTATATTTTAATTAAATATATTTAATATATTCTAATTAGTTATATTTAAAATATATTTAATTTTAATTAAGTATGTTTAATTAATTGTATTTAATATATTCTAATTAATTATATTATTTTACTGAAAAGAGGAATGAATAACTTTCATTCCTCACATATTTGGGGGGTATGGAGTAATCCCCAAAACTCGAATATTAAAATATTGTTCATGCAATGATAATATATAATCAACCGACATTTTTCATTTCAATACCCATTGATGCCTTTCAACATTGTTGCCTATTTTATTTACTTGCTTTAGTATTATTTTCTTTTATTGAAAATCAAAATCAATTCATAGACTAGATAATATGATAACTGTAATTATTAGTATTTATCGTCTTCTTAGGATCAACTTGTATTTGCCAATAATAGCTACAGCTAAGCTGTGCACTTACGGTTATTTCAACATTGACAAAAAAAAGTCAAGATCATTCAACATTAAAAAAGACACGAATTAATTAAAAGTAGTCTATGTATAATAGAGGACCTAGAACCAATGTATTAAAGTGTTAGGTAAAATATAGTGCTCCTTCATTATAGGCAAACTCACCATGAAAACTAATATGTTTCACCCTCAAATATGTTCGACAGTAAAATCACTGCATCTTCTACAGTTGGTTCTTCTTCGCTTCCAATTATTACAAAGTCAACTTATCCATTTTGGATGAATTATAGTGATGATAAAATTGAAATATGTTGTCTAAATGCCTTTCCTATTGGTCAATAACGCCTTCATGATTACGGCTTATGGCCCAAAATAATTTTCAGTCATCCTCTCCAGTAACATATTCTGGATAAGATATACATGTTGCTTCATGGGAATAGGATCGTATCATAATATATGGAACGATAAAGAGGAGAGTGCGAACAAATAGATATTGTGGTTACCTCCCACACAGAATTTAGATTCCTCTGTCTAATATTACTCTGTCCTATCTTATTAATTAAATCTCGATTATTTATTTATATGAATCCTATATTTATTGATATAGATTCCGTATAAATAAACGATTAAAATTCAAATAGACAACATAAGACAGCTGGACAGTTCGACAGAAGATCCTCGGCAGGCAGGCTCTCTCTCTCTCTCTCTCTCTCTCCTGCAAACAGTCAACCTGTAGTCAATATGGTTTATTTTCTTCGTTCAATCTCTTTCTATTCATTTTTTCTGTCTTTACGATGACGATAGATTCTTGCTTAACAGCACTTCCATGAAATCTACATTCCAAAACTCCAAAACTAAAATGAGGATTGAAAAGAGACAAGATGGAAAAGGCAGCAAAAGAAAGATACATTTTGTCTTATAGTACTTGAATATCTAGCTTATCACTCCTTTGTTGGATTGCTGATTGTGCCACACCCATTTCCATCTCTTCAGCTTCATAAGTTGAGTGAACCCCGTAAAGAACATAAAAGATAGTTATTAAGCAAGCCCATATTGCAAATCTTTGGAATGAGAGCAGCTTTAGTGTGGTCATCAGAAACACGTTTAGAAATATTGATATAGCAGCCGGCCATGGCATGATTGGCACTGACCATTCTTCATTGTCTTGGTATGTGAAAGGGACCAAATAACGATAGAGAGCTGTGATGACAAGCATAGAAACCGCAAATAGAGGCAAACCCCACTTGTAGTGGTCTCCAAGTATCCATGAAATAGAGAACCCAATAGCAGTGGATGAGAGAAGGACGAGGAACAAAAGGGTATGCGATGGAGGGTTGTGGCTGATGATAACGTATCGACGATAAATGAGAGCGTTGGCCACTAAGTAGAAGACTAAGAGGGTACTGATTGAGATCATTTCAAATACTATGCTGAGGTCGGTGAAAAGTGCGATTGATGCTGTGCAAAGCCCTACAAGAAGGGGTAAAAAAATAACAAAAAATGTTCATTTCCTTGTCTCAAATTTTGTGAAGCCATGTGTCTCCAGAAGCAATACTAAAACCCCGGTACGGTTTTAATTTATATGGTGATATGTAGATAACTGGACCACGCTCAATAGTCGGAACTAATCAGATAACACGACTTACCTAAGAATAGAGTAGCATTCAAGGGAGTTCCCGTTGAAGGATTGACCTTGGCCAACCAAAATGGAACAAGCCTGGCTCTTCCAATAACACAAAGATATCTTGATTGACCTAACATAGCAACAAGAAGAGAAGCAACAATTCCCAAACTTGCTCCAGCTCCAACAAAATTGCTAGCCCAGTCCCAACCAATGGTTCGAAAAGCGATGGAGAAAGCTGCGTTTTGGGGCATCTATAAATGATATGAATACCCATTAAGTTTGATACTTAATGCTGCTCATGATAAGTTAATGGTATGCCTTTTTTGTTTAGAATTTGATCTCTTACCATATTGTAAGGCACCATAACACACAAGGCCAAGGACATCAGGCAATATAACACAGACACTATAAGAACAGAACCTACAATTCCCACTGGAAGGCTTTTAGGAGGGTTCTGAATCTCTTCAGCCATGGTTGAAACAGAGTCGTACCCAATATAGCTGAAGTAGACTATGGCTGCTCCACTAACAACACCCTTCACGCCATAAGGCGCAAGGCCTCCTGGTTGAATCAAGTTCTTGCTACTTCCATTGCAAAAGCCAGCGATGATAATAAATCCAAAGAAAAACACATGAAAGACCGTCATTATAAGGTTCGCCATAGAACTCTCTTTGGTGCTGCAATCACAAAAGTAGGATCATCCATCATTTTCATATTCTACTGTCCTTAATTTCCTGATGCTCCAACAAGTAGAGCAATATATAACCATTAATTGTTAGTGATTATCATTCGCTATAGAAGCAGTAGATCTATAAAAAATAACATACATACGAGACAAAATTTAATATATTGAACCTTCCACTTTGAACCTATATCAAATGACTATAATCTCATCCAACATTCATATGTATGCAGACCAATAAGTTATAAATTAGCTAAATGAGTAAAATGACCACAAAACCTTGCTAAAGAGAGGACAGTGACGAGTGTTTTGCCTGTATCAAGTTTACTTGAGGCAGCAATCCAGTTCAACAAAACAATAAAATAATGCATTACAGGAAAAGAAAAACCTGTGGCAAAGACAGGCAGTGAGAAGAAGAATTAGAGCAACAGCTAGGAAATCCAATTTATCATAACCATGTATGAAGCCGTCCACTTCAACTCTCCATGCGTTTGAGTCACTTGTACCCACAGTTTGGCATAGATAGTCTGTAAAACTTCTTGCTACCGCAGCATTAGATAGCACATATTCCATTAGTATGTTCGCCCCAGCAAAATAGCCTATAAACTCCCCTACGCCCCACAAAAATGCAAGCGTACAAGGAAATTGGTCAGTAAGAAACTAAAAAACATCACAACATATGGTAAAGATTTAAGGACTGCAGCTATGTCCATATAGAGATAAAGAGAGAGAGATCGAGGACCAGTTGTCAGTACCAAAAGTCACTCTTAGGTAACTAAACGCGCCTCCAGCAACAGGAATCTGGACTGAAAATTCTGTGTAACATAGAGAAGAAAGAAGGGCTGTGATTCCTGCAATAATGTAGGAAATGAAGACTGAAGGGCCAGAGCTGTCATGTACTACAGGACCAGTAGTGACAAAGACTCCAACACCCAGCATCCCTCCAACACCAAGAGCTATCAAGTCATACCACTCGAGCTTCCTCTTCATGTCTGCACCAGACCTGAGCCTCACTTGGTTAAGCTCCTGGTCTGGGGTCCAAGTAGCCAAAAATCTCTTCCTAAGCCTATGAGGAGTTTGAGAAAGGGCATGTAGATAGTTAGAGAAAGAAAAACTAGTTCTTGTAGGTAGAGATTGAAAGGCTGCCATGTTAGTGAAAGACGCAAGTGTTCTTCGGCTTTCCATGAGAAGCTTGAGGTAAAGAGTCTTTAAATATGAAGTTGAAGAGTGAGGACATATATAATTGTCAGATTCTTTTCTTGCTAAAGATTGATGGCGAACATCTGATGAGTGACCCTTGGCTTTATTGAAAGAAAATATACCTAGTTGTCTATTGGCTTAGTGGGGAATTGACAAGTGTACCCTTTCAGCATCTCTATTCTCTCCCACAAAGAGCACAGCTTTTTAGACCTGCAAAGAGGTTCTTCTGTTATGAAAGCGTGCAAAGAGAAAAGGATAGAAAAAGACAGGAAATGATCTGTTAATTAAGAGGAATCAAAATCTTTGTGTGTATAAAAGAGTTTGACCTAATCTCTTGGAATTTCATCGTCCTACGGTTTGAAAAAATGTAGCGTGTAGCAAAATAGGCATCCCCTATTACCCCACAATCACTTTTAATTTTTTAAAGCGAGAAAGAAGTCTCAGAAGCATATAGACTCCGATTCCTCAGCGGAATAACACAGCAGTCGCAGAAGAAAAAATAATAATAAATCGAAATTGCATAAGATTATATAGCCGAATGCACTCCCCGCCTCAGGATCAAGAATAACCTCCTTTGCGTTCTGTACATGAGAATGCACTCAATTATTTAACCATATCTAAAGGAGCAGCTTATATTTGATAGCGATCCTTTTTCTTTTGGTGGCTGTCTGCACTCGACATTTATGTAAAACTATTAGGTAAAATCCTTGGTGGAGGACATGATCTGTAAAACTCATTAATGTCATGCTTCATCCTGTACATACAGCTTCGACTCAATGGTAGCATGTAATTAAGAACATAAAAAAATCTCAAAATTATTAATTTCCAAGGAAATTGGAACTCTGCACTCCAATTTTTTCATAATTGATAATCGAAATTATCGGGTCTCCAATAACCGTAATTTTTTTTTCCGAAACCATCTCATATCCGGCACCACAGAGATAACCGTAATCGTTATTGATATTCGTTGCCAGTAATGATTAGTGATTAGGGCAATACAGCTTATGTATATTACCGTCTAGTTAGGTGCCCTGAGTGACTTGCACTTGAAATAGTTGAAAGTGATGTCATCAAATTTAGCTATCAACGTTGTAATTATATTAGGACAACCAGCTCAAATTGTTGTCATTCAATCATTTGCTTTATAGTGCACTACCTTCATTTTCTAGAACCGAAAGTTCCGGATTCCTAGTTTACAAGTTTGGTAAACTGAAACATTAATTTAAGTAGAAATTCATATTCAGAATCTGATTGGTTGCTTATGCAACCACAAATTTTTAAGCACTTTGAAAAATCATTTGTTGATGCGATATTCCTCAAGATTTGCCTTGACATACCTAAACCCCTTCCAATCTTGCGAGGTCTATGAAGGTAGGGCTATTTCTAGGGTATATAACTTGGAATAGTCTTTCGGTAGCATAGATATAGACTGGAAATCGACTCCGATTTTATCCTATTCCTATTAGTCCTTGTTCAATGTAAGGAATCACCTCTCAAATTTGTAGAGTTAGCATATCCGGCGGAAAAGATGTCAAGATACTTCACTACTACTACTACTACATGAAAGCTTTGATCAAAGGCTTTATGTTTGCTCCTACGCTATGCTAGTCATAGAGACATTCAACCCTGCTGCTTTTTAGCATTGCTTTTTCTTTTCTTTTTGAGCAAATTATAACTTTGTCCGTTTGTCATGACTGCATGAAAAAGGTGTAATTTAAATATCAATAATAACTTAAGCCTTAATATTTTAGATTATTCAAATTTAACAATAATATTTATAAAATATTCAAAATAGACTTTTTAAAAATAAAAAATCTAATGTGTTTAAATTTAAAATATCATAATAGTGCTACATCATATCATCACTGATTTAACATTTTTATATATCTTTTTAAAAAAATTTAGTAGATTCTATTGTCGTGTATATAGGCCATATGGTATAATGGCATACAGAATCCGACCAACAAATTTAAAAAAACTAAATTAATACGTTCCTGTTAATAAATATGCAAAATTTACTTTTTTTGATATGTTTTGATTGGGGTCATGCGATAAAATGTAGCCTATATATAGTAATGGGATTTCCCCTTGAGTTTTAACAAATTTAAAAAAATGTATCACATTAAAATTTTCATTTACTGGTGGCTTATTTTGAACGTTTTGAATATATTGAAATTGAACTTAAATACTCTGGGATGTTACTATGTTAGGGTTCTAATTGTATTATGATGAAAACTTTGAGATTTAAATTTTATTTTTTGCTATATTGTCATTTATTATTCTCTTTTTGTTTTGCTTGGATTGTGTTTTGTTTGTAAGTATGTTCTGTTTCTCTCAAGTTGTCAAATGTGGTTTACTTTTAGTTTTAAAATATACATATACTTAAGTGAGTTCATTATAATGTGATTAAATTTGAAGTATTGCTTTTAATGATTTCCTTAGATTAGGTGCTCTTTTCAGATTTTAATTCCTCTTATTATAAATGTTTGTAATGAGTTGAACATAAGAAGTTTAATCATAAGATTTGTGGGTCGTATGTATATCAATTTCAAATTCACATGGCAATAATTTTTTATTTGGGAAATTTACAGTATATCAACAAAAAGCTCTTCTCAAATTGGATAATATGGCAATTAAGTTTACTCAATTGAACATATTTTTAATACTGTTTTACATGTTTTATCTTTTTAATAGTTGTTCGTTATGTTTAAAGATATTTTCTGAATTTTCAATTATTATTAAGACTCTATTAAAATTACTAGCAATTATCTTATAAATATTTTTTAAGTATTCTAAATTATGGAATAAATTATAATTTTTGTTTTTAATATTTAATAAATTCTAAAAATTCTTTATTTCGCTTGTATTGGTTTTGTATTCTCTAAGAAACTTAGAACGTCCGGGAAAGGATCCGGGGAGGGGAGTAGACTGTCTTATGAAGAAACGCCTGGGGCTCCCAAACACTGCATCTCCTTGGTTTGTTTTCTATGTGGTCGTAAGGTTAAATCTAGGGTTTCAAAATAAGAGAGAAAAGAACAAGGCCCATATTACTTTTAATAAAATAACTTCTGCAAAATTATATAATCGGAAATATGTAATAAGAAGTAAATTAAAAGTTTAGATTGTCACAAACTCTTTCTTGCCAAGGAGAAGTATAGGTCGTATTGTATTGGTAATTTATTTTGTAATTGGATAAGTTGTCATAAAATTCAGATAATTGATCGATATTATCACAAAATTCGAAAAGAGATTACTGGAATTCATTTCCTGAACTATATTGAGCGCTGATGAGCACTAGCTTAGTCCAAATACAGAACTCGTCTTGCAACTTGACATGATACTTTGTGATGTCTCTTACCCGTGATCGTGTTGGTTCCATTAATCTTGTGATAACATGCCTCTAAAAGTCCACGATAGAGTTAACCTAGCTTTAGGCGACTAGGTATTTAAAGACACATTTTACAAGTTAGATCAGTGTGTAGCTCATCTAAGGCCATTAACTGTATTGAAACCTGTTAAGCCTATTCATGCAACTAACTATATATATATATAACATCATGAGTGTGGAATATTGTTTTTCACACCGACCGTTCAATGGGGCAGCTTGTCGTAATCTGCTCGGAGGAAAGATAGTAGGAAGCAACTGAAGCTTTTGGCTTTTAGACTTTCTCTAGTGGGTACCAAAAAATTGCATTGGTCTCATCCTTCACCTCTTCTCCCTGGTGAACGACGCCATACTATCTATTACCTTAGCACTTCGATAACTCAGGCCAATGGAACTTTCATACCGTCATGTCATAAGCTAAAAGCAGTTTGTTTTATATATCAGATGAGATAATATATGTCTAGTGCTAAAAGTGTGCGCAAAGACATAGTGAAAAAGACGCAATTAAGGACAAAATCTGGCTCATTTGGACTGGGATCGGCTTGGATACTTCTTAATAACATGTTTTTTCAACTTTTCCTGTAGAAGTTGACGTCTATATTTTGTAGCTACATTGTAAATACGTGGCATCCACATTTAAACTACTCATCATCACACTCTTACAGATCTGACGTGCCATAATAGCTGTAAAATAACTAGTCACTTCAGATTTCAATTGAAACCAAAGTTACCAAGTGGGCAACACGCACGTTATGTTAGAAATGGTAGGTTGCTCAATTATTGTATGAGAAACATTTCCAACTCCAACTTTATTATTAATTTCAAAATTTTAAATTACAAATTGAGATTATATTTTGATTTAGGGTTATTCCAACTATTATAAGTAATATTATGTAGACAATCTCAGATAATTGTGACGTGAAGTGCAAAAGTTATTGCGGTTGTAGTTTGTCATTTAGAACTTTGATTACGCTGGTTATATATTCTTATTTACACATATCTATCCTGATATATATTACAATGTCATCTATAACAATTAGAATATAAATCTTACCTAATTGTTATGCTTTTTTTAAGATAAAAAAACAAGACAGAAGATCAGAGAATTGAGGCCCCAAATTAAGTACGTTTAGAAAATAGCAACAGAAGAATTAAAGTTGAGGGTGCTTTAGTTTCAACTCTATATAAAAAAATGGTAAACAAAAGATTCATGCAATTTAATTAAAACTTTTGTTCCAGTTTCAAGAAATGAGGCATGTGATCATGTTGATATGATAATCGTAATGATTTGTTAAAACCGCTATGCCCAACACAAGTGTCACACTCAAGTCTCCATCATAGCACAACACCGGGCACAATTAGCCATATAGTCGTTGATTGAGTAAGCAACCCATGCAAAGATCCTCCAAATCTAAAGAATGACAGGGATCCATTATATTCCATGCACCATGCTAGCTCCATAATACAAATTCCAACATGATACTTGAAAAAAAAGTTAATTCAGTTATTTACATAACAAATAAAGGTCCCTATATAGCTACGCCGCCTGCTATAACGTGCATCTAAAATAGAGACATAGCTTATAGGCCTTAAAACAACCTTCACATGAGGATCGTATTCGAATTAAAAAATTAAAAAGAATGCAACTACTTCCTGGTGAAATGATTGTATATCTTCATTGTCCTGTCAATTAATATACGGGAAAGCCGAAGTTTTAGGATTGTTGTTGAAAGTTGATCCGCATGACGGACATGACTCGACACTATCTGTTGCTGAGCCAGTTAGCAATGAAACTGGACTTTTAGCTTATTCTTTTGATCAGAGAAAAAGGAAGCTGTACTGCAATATTTCAAGTTCATAGAAATATTTGTTGTACAGCCACTTCTACCCTATCCCTTTAAAATTAGATTTAATAACCAATAAGCCGTTCAATTGCATCCAGTCTTTTCAATCTGTTCACTTGCTAATATCCAGATAATGGAATCATTACGTGCATTGAACTTGATGTCACCTGTTTAGGGCATAATGATAGTGGGAATTTTAGAATTCCCAGTTAACAAAAGCTTTGTATATAACTTTAGGCCAACTTTACACCTTGGACAGCTTTTTATTGTATTATAGACATTCATCAGCAATAACCCACTACATGACTTAGTGATACTTTTATTTTTAAAGTTGTTCTTTTTGTGTCTTATTTGTCCTCTACTGTTGTCTTATATTGGTTTCAAGTACAGTGATGTACATCAAATAACGACATAAAACGCGTCCATCTCAACTAAGAAGAATGTACAATACATTAAACAAAGAAATAGGCAACCAGAAGGCAGTTACATACAGATATATATTTTTATATGTCACAATGATGAAAAAAAAAAGTTGAGGCCGTGTATGATTAAACTCCTAATAAAAAGCTGGGGAAATTGGAATATTTATGCATGTTATTCTTGTATGCCAATCAAAACAAAACGGATAACTTATAAAGTTTAATATTCAGTGAACACTTAGAAGTTTAACATGCTTACCTTTTGATATTTCTAAAATGAAAAAAAAAGTCTCACTAAATTAGTTTATTTTATTTGATGTAGATCCTTTGATTAAAATGTATGGCTATGTTCTCAAATATCATATATTGTGTTTGAAGTATTTTTAAATTTAACCCTTTTTTGTTATGGAATATATTGTTGTGTAATTTTGGTGGCTTGAAATTTTTGAGTCTGAGTATAAGTACTTGGGATTAGGTTTGATATCATAAGTTGGAATATAGTTTAATTCTAATTTGTGGGCTTCCTTGCAACAAAGATGTTGAACTAAATGTTGGAGTACTTTTCTACGGTTAACTTCGAATGATCAATAGTAAAATCAGAGGGAGAAGAATTGATATTTAGTGAGAGAAAGTGTGAATCAGAAGAATGACATCATTATTAAAGAATTATTACTTTTATTGTGACTTGTAGACAGATAGGATGGTGCCACTCGTCTCCGTCTTATGCACTGTTGAGAATTTCTTGATATGGGTTTTATATGTATAATTTTACTCCAAGATTCATCCACATATATACTTGTTTTTAGGTTGAATTTTTTGTTTTACAATATTTTGGCTTAGGCTTATATGTAAAAGTCTACACTATTATTAGGTCCAGACCATATCTACTATAAGCAGTGACGGAGCCAAGGACGGAGATATGGGGGTCCCAAATAAAATATAAATTTCACAAAAATTTTCATATCAAAACTAAATAAAAAAACAAAGTTTTATTAAAAATACAAATAGCTAAAATTACAATGATCCTCGCCTACTTTTCATATATTGGAATCTTTTCATAATAACATCATTGTCAATATTTACAAATACATCTTTTTCAATGTAACACACTAAATAATCATTCAATAGGTCATCTCCTATTTTATTACGAAGTGAACTCTTGATAATTTTCATTGCGGAGAAAGCCCTTTCCACTGTGGCTGTAGCAACTGGTAAAAGTAATGACAATTTGACTAACAAATAAACCAA
>JANVCL010000214.1:23510890-23528259 GCA_026546855.1 Erythroxylum incrassatum | reverse complement strand
TAAGGTACAGATACCTCTCCCTTACATACACGTTTTTTCAGAGCCTAATGGACAGGATCCCATCGAAACCCCAAGGTTAAATATGCTCAGTTGAGAGTAATTCTAGGATGGGTGACCTCCTGGGAAGGCCTCGGGAAAAGCAAAACCGTGAGGACTTAGCTGAGCCAAGGCCCAAAGTGGACAATAATTGTAAGCGGGTGATCTGGGATGTTACAGGTCAAGCACAGGCCAAGGTATTTACTATGACTAGAGAGGAAGCTGCAGCCGCACCAGAAGTTGTCGCGGGAATGGCTTAGTTATTTAATTTTGTAGTATATGTGTTGATTGATTCTGGATCCATGCATTCATTTGTTTCTACAAGCATGACATTACATGATGTTGATTTGATACCATTGAGAAGTCCCTTAATTGTTAACACTGCTCTAGGGAGGCATGTGATTATAAGTCAAGTGTATAAAGATTGTGAGCTTTTTTTCGAGGGCACTCAATTGGTGGTGGACTTGTTACCTCTAGAGTTAAAGGGCTAGATGTCATATTGGGAATGGATGATATGCAGAAGTATCATGCAAAGTTAGATTGTAGCCTTAAGGAGGTGGAATTTGACATGGGCAACGGTAAGAAAGTGATTTTCAGAGGAGTCAGCAAAACATCATCACCAAGAATCATTTATGCTTTATTAGTTGACGGGATGATGGGAAGGGGTGTGAAACCTTCTTAGCATATGTTATGGACATTGATGCGAATGAAGGGAAGTTAGAAGATTTTCCAATTGTGAGGGAGTTTCCAAATGTGTTTCCAGAGGATTTACCTAGTTTACCACCGGTAAGGGAAATCGAGTTTGCCATTGACTTGATTTTCAGAACCACACCATTTCTATACCACCCTATAGAATGGCTCCAGCGGAACTGAAGGAGCTTAAGGAACAGTTGGATGAACTACCAGAGAAGTGGTTCATAAGGCCGAGTTCGTCACCTTAGGGAGCGCTAGTTTTGTTTGTTAAGAAGAAGGATGGAACATAACGCATGTGCATTGATTATTGAAGACTCAACAAGGTGACTATTAAGAATAAGTATCCTTTGCCTTAGATTGATGATCTGTTTGAGTAGTTTCAGGGAGCAAGGGTCTTTTCCAATATTGATCTCAGGTCAGACTATCATCAACTTAGAATCAAGGAGTATGATGTAAGCAATATAGCCTTCAAGACATGACATGGAAATTAGGAGTTTTTAGTCATGCCTTTTGGATTAACCAATGCTCCAGCTGCTTTTATGGATCTTATGAATAGGGTCTTTAAGGAATATCTAGATCAGTTTGTCATAGTGTTTATAGATGACATTCTAGTATATTCCAAGAGTGAAGGCGAGCATAAAGAGCATCTCAGGATAGAATTGCAGATTTTAAGGGAGAGAGATCTTTATGCCAAATTCAGCAAATGTGAATTTTGGCTTCATGAAGTGATATTCCTTAGGCATGTGATTTCAAAAGATGGGGTACATGTTGATCTAAGGAAGATTGAGGCAGTGGTAAATTGACCTGCACCCCAGATAGTGACAAAAGCGAAGAGTTTTCTGGGTTTGGCAGGATATTATAGGAGATTTGTTGAAGGATTCTCTATGACAGCTGCTCCGATGACCAAGCTATTGAGGAAGAATTAGAAATTTTTCTGGAGTGAGGAATGTCAGAAAAGCTTTGAGGAGCTCAAGCGCAGACTAACAAATGCTCCAGTTTTGATTTTTCCTACTGGAGATAAAGGTTATATAGTATACAGTGGTGCTTTGAGGAAGGGTTTGGGTTGTGTGTTGATGCAAGAAGATAAGGTAATAGCTTATGCCTCCCGACGGCTAAAGCCTTATGAACTGAATTACCCGACCCATTATCTGGAGTTAGCAGCAATAGTTTTTGCCCTGAAGATATGGAGACATTATCTGCATGGGGTTCAAACGAGGATCTTCACCGATCATAAAAGGCTTAAGTATTTGTTGATCCAAAAGGAATTGAATTTGAGATAAACGAGGTCGTTAGAGTTGCTTAAGGATTATAACTTGTTGATTGAGTACCATCTGGAGAAGGCGAATGTGGTAGCGGATGCCTTGAGCAAGAAATCCTCTATAGCTTATGTTCAAACTGTTTATCTGCTGCTATTAGAGGAGATGGCTAAGCTTAGGATAAGTTTGAAACAGGAGGAACCTGAAGGTATTGTTGTTACTTTTAGAGTGAGACTGATACTTAGGGAGAAAGTTAAGGAGTTACAAGCACAGGATACATAATTGAGTGAGCTCTGAGAAGAAATTCAAAATGGCAAGAAATCAGAAGTGGTAGTGAGGGATGATGGACTGATGGTAGTAGGAAATAGACTTTGTATCCTGAATGTCAAGGAAGTAAAGGATCAAATACTAGATGAGGCACATAATGCGTCTTATGCCATGCACCCAGGTAGTACCAGGATGTACAGAGATCTGAAAGAACATTTTTGGTGGAAACGCGTGAAGAGGGATAGAGTAGAATATGTGAGCAAGTGTCTAGTGTATCAACAAGTCAAGACTGAGCACCAGGCACCTTCAAGCAAGTTAAGGCCATTATCTATTCCTGAGTGAAAATGGTAAAGAGTAACTATGGATTTTCTGATGGGTTTTCTGGAAATTAAGCAAACTGACTCTCTACATGTGCTAGCCAAGAAGTATATTGATGAGATAGTAAGATTGCATGGGGTTCCGAATTCAATAGTTTCTGATAGGGATCCTCGATTCACCTCGAGATTCTGGGGAAGCTTGCAAGAGGCTCTCGGAACTAAGTTAAATTTTAGTACGGCTTTTCATCCCCAAACGGATGGTCAATCTGAGAGGCCATTCGGACACTTGAGGGAATGATTAGAGCGTGTGTTATGGATTTCAAAGGAGCTTAGGACGAGCATTTGCCATTGGTCAAATTCGCTTATAATAATTCGTACCATTCGAGCATTCAGATGGCTTCATATGAAGCACTGTATGGAAGGAGATGTAGAACTTCGATATGTTGGGATGAAGAAGGAGAAAGGAAACTGATAGGGCCTGACCTA
The DNA here is from genome assembly GCA_026546855.1 of Erythroxylum incrassatum. Taxonomy (NCBI): domain Eukaryota; kingdom Viridiplantae; phylum Streptophyta; class Magnoliopsida; order Malpighiales; family Erythroxylaceae; genus Erythroxylum; species Erythroxylum incrassatum. The sequence goes on along the minus strand of JANVCL010000214.1, from coordinate 23,525,204 downwards.
CTTCAAATGACAGTTGATAAGGTTAATCTAGTTAAACAACGGCTTAAGGCAGCCCAAGATAGAATGAAGAGTTATACTGATGCACACCGAAAGGAGATGGAGTGCGAAGTCGGTGAGAAAGTCTTTCTTAAGACATCTCCTTAGAAAGGAGTCATAAGATTTGACAAGAAGGGCAAGTTGAGTCCGAGATATGTGGGCCCATATGAGATTGTAGAGAGAATTAGACCGCTAGCCTATAGGTTGGCACTACCACCAGAATTGTCACAGATACATAATGTCTTTCATGTGTCCATGTTGAGGAGGTACATATTGGATCCTTCACACATCATTCAGACCACTGAGGTTCAATTAAGGGGTGACTAAGTTATGAGGAGATTCCAGTAGAGATCTTAGACACCAAGGAAAAGGTCATTAGGAACAAGATGGTTCAACTGGTCAAAGTCTTGTGGAGAACTCACTCTGTTGAAGAGGCCACATGGGAGCCCTTGGAAGCCATGAGGGAAAAGTATCCACACCTTTTCAATGACTCAGGTAAGAATTTTGAGGAAGAAATGAATTGGTAAAAATTGTCTTCTTGAAAGTTATCGAGGATCTTTCTAGCTTTCCAACGATATAAAGTTTGTAATTTTTAGATATCGGAATGAAAAGATATGATTGTTACAAGTTATGATGTCGCATAGGATTTGTGTATAGGACAGATATGGTGAATGATAGGAAATTATGGTTTTGATGAACCAAATGAGTTGAGAATTGAGAATGTTGTGAGATAAATTTGGTGTTTGAGTTGTTATGAAGTGAATTTGCAGTATAAGAGTTGAATTTGGGAAGATTATGAGTGAATATGATGTTAGATTGGTTGTAGGAAGCTATGGAGGGGTTTGGGAAACCCTCATATCCATTTAATGGAGTTTAGGTCCGTTTAACGGACCTTTTGTAGGTCAAAAAGGACCCCTAGCATCGCCCATGTCCGTTTAACAGACCTTCTCGGGTGAGAAAGTACACTTTGGCCCGACAATGTCCGTTAAACGGACATGCATGTCTGTTAAAAAGAAATTCACGGGACAGCTTCATGAAATTGCGATTTTTGACCTTTTTAGAGGCAGAATATCGCTTTGTAGTCTTCATAAAAGTTGTAGATTGCGAAGTCTAATTTAAAATGGTCTAAAAAAGAAATCAATCAGACATTTGGAAGAAAAGTTATGGCAGTCGCGTCAAGACATGTTACTGCATGATTGAGGACTTAGACATGTTTGATTCTTTTGGTCATAACTCCCTCATTCGACCTCGAAATGATGTGATTCTTGACGCAATGGATTCCTAAGACATGTATCTATATTTCCATGAAAATTTGGATCTTTTGGACTTGATTTGAAAAATTTTGATGGAAAGAAAATGAGGGATCGGTTGCGAGAGCAGGAATAGGGTATGATCACCCTTTAGCTTTTTAAGCATATCTTGAGCTGTAGAATTCCGATTAAAATGGTTCTTGATTCAAAACAAAAAAGAGACTTAGAGCTATGATTTCTTTGAAGTAGTCAAATGGGAATTCTGATTTGAAGATTTCCAAATTCTGTTCACAAGGAGGAGAAATGAGTTCGAGTATGGTGACTGATTTTGTATGGGCACACCATGGAACATATTGTGAGGAAAATTTTTAGGATGTTATGAGAATGAAGGTGAACAGATGATGGCTAATTAGGATTCTTGGAAATAACCCTTCAAGGTAAGATGCCCACATTTCATCATCCAAATTTGGGCTCCGAAAGTCGGTGCCCAACATTTCTGATATCAAAGCAAGCGTTGGACTCCGGAATTAAGCGGGGTCCAACAGATACTTTCCTGATGATGGCAATTTCTTATTTTTGATGCATCCAATGTTAACTTATTCTTGCAAAAATTAAAGAAAAAGAAAGGATAAGAAGAAATAAAGGAGATAATAATAAAAATAATATAATTGAAAATAATCAAACAATAAAAAACAAAATAAAAATATGAAAGTAATATAATAAAAGAAAATCCTAAATCTTAGGCTGCCTCCCAAGGAGTGCTTGGTTAATGTCATTAGCTCAATGTATCTTTTGTACTCAAGGTGACTCAAATGAATCATGTGATCGTAGCTTAATCATAAGTTTTATAACCTATAAATAAGCTACCTTTATATGCTTTCCACCCATTTTTCTTACCATCAGAGACTTTAAATGTAACCCTCTCGTCCCCTACTTTCATAGTTAACTCGCCTCCATCAATGTCTGTAAAGGACTTGGCGGTAGCTAGGAATGGTCACCCAAGGATAATGGGTATCTCTGAATCTTCATCTATGTCAAAGATGGTAAAATCAGTAGGAAAGGTGAATTTTTCAACCTTGATAGGTACATCCTTGATTATGACCCTAGGATGGTGAAGTAATTTGTTTGTCATTTACACACACATCCTAGTTGGTGTTAATTCACCTAATTCCATCTTTTTGTACAAAGTGTAAGACATTATACTTATGCCAGCTCCTAAATCTGCAAAAGCCTTATCCACTTTGACACTACCAATAGTATAAGGAAAATAGGAATTTCCTGGGTCAACTTATGTAGCGCTCCACTCTTATAAAACACATACTAGACGGTATTCGAGAACATACTCTATGAGGGTGGCATGCTAGAATATTCCAACAATCAAAACTTGTTACAAATGTTTTTAAACATCACACGCATATTTAGGAAATCAATAAACAAATTGAGCCCATTTGATTCATAAACATTTTCATTCACGAGTGTTATTGCACTCATTAATCAGCCTCATTTACAAACATTTCCAATTTGGAAAGTCATTAGAAAACATATTTTTTTAGATACACGTGGTACAATAATTGCGGAATGTATAATTTGATACAAAATAAAGAAATACAAATGAATATGCGAATTGATCCCGACTTTTATCTCTTACTAGAATGCAGTGGCTAGACTCTAATTTGTCAAACTGGAGATCTTCTTTAAGCCTAAAAAATGTTGCAAATTTTGGGTTGAGTTTTGCTAACATAGTGAGTAGACCATCCTTGATGGCTCATTCAATCATGTAATACGTCAATTCATATGATCACATAATTCACTTCACTTCATCAATTCAAAATGTTGAGTCACATATTTTCATATTCACTTAAATCATATTTTACATTCAGAACCATTCAAACTATTTAAATCATATATATCAAATGCATATGCAATGCTCATGAGACTCACTTTTAATTATTACTTTGTTGTGACCGAGTGTCTTTTTACTAGCCCATATCCCTTGTAGATACCAAGCTTGTTTCAGATAACGTCCTATATCCCTTGTGGATACCAAGTACATTAACCACTGACCCTGAGACTCTTATCACATTCTGAGCATTAAGCTCTCTTTTGGTAGCTACTCCGATCATAACAGCCTTTATGCTGTCATGCATGTGATAGAATGTATTACATTTACATATTTTCAATTAGTCACATGATTTCAGTTTCATATCCACATTCACATATTTTCAATCAGTCACATGATTTCAATTTCACATCCACATTCACATTTATCATCGGACCTTAGTCCAACATTCAACAAAAACGTTGAGTAATAACTTCTTTTGTCAAATTCACATTCAATGAGCACTTCCAATATGTATTTCATGCTTTAAACACCTCGGACATTCAATGTCTGGAATCAATACAATCACCTTCACATATCAATAGTAATTCAATATAGAAATTTAAAATAAAACAAACAATGAAAATGAGACCATCTAGTTCGACTTATAGTACACTCTAAATATGCATTAACTTCCATAATCCGGAAACATCTGGATGCAAACGTTTTATCCTGCATGTCAACATTATGCAATACACACATTGCACACACATTATTAATTGCACAATTACATAAACATTCAATTGTACATAAATGTATATGTGTTATGTATAATGCATGCTCAATTTGACTATTCTGGGTATGTTTCCTTAATCACGTCTCTTGATCTATTAAACCTTATCATTTGTATGTGTCTAACTTATACTTAGGTTTATACCTCAAGAACACTTCGTTGATCTAATATCATAATTCAATTACTCGTTATTTCTTTTCCAGCATTATATGCTCTTATAACAACACATTCACCTTTACTTAATACATATGGTTCATCTCTTTTGAATCACAACTACTATCATATGAACATCTTCATTCCCATTGTACACATGCCTTTGGTACTTTGATATCAAAAATTCATTCACTAAGTTATAACCTCAATTATCACTTCATACATATCACACATTTAGTCACCTAATCCAAGCATCATTTTAGGTTCAATTTAAGCTCCATTCAAACCTAAATTAAGTCCAAATGGCCAGTGAATGTCTGTTGGGTGGACATCCTGTCCGCTGGGTGGACCTTCTCGGGTTTTCCAGCTTTCTAGCTCTGGCCATGTCCGTTTGAAGGGACATTATGTTTGCTGGGCAGACCTTCTTGAGATACCCACAGAAATGTGAGAATTTGATCCTTTAGACAAAAAAATCTCTCCTCGGGGTCTTCATAGAAGTTGTGGATCTCGAAGTCCTCTCCAAAAAAATATTTAAATAACCTCAATCTGACATCCACAACAAAAGTTATGCCTCTTGCTCCAAAATCTATCCTATTGCATCCATATTTTCCAGATTTCTAACTCTTTATTTATTACATTCAACACCTTATGCCTGGTCTATCATTTCTAGTTTAGTTACTCATCATTTCTCCATCATTATTAACTACATTTCAGCTCAATATCACCCATAAACAAATTATATTCCATAATTGATCATGAACACTAAAAACATAACATATACATATATACATTCATCATCAACTTTCTGCACATGTTCAACTTCATTTCTACTTTCATTTCACTTTTAACTATCACCTTAATTCTTCTCATTTTAACACACCATATTACTCTCTTTTTTTAGCTCTAGACTCATTTTAGTTCATCTCTAAAACACCTAAAGAAGTCCACATTAATACACTAAGAAAACATAATATAAAACCCATTATCTATCAAATTTTATGCACTTCTTCCTACAGCATCTTTGATGATCTTTCTATTTCAAACTCATTTCTACAACAACTTATGAAATATTGATCATCATAAACACGAAACCAAGACATCAATGTGTTCATTTCTTTACCCATGTTCCAACATATATAAAACACCATTTTCTCTATTAATCCAAAATTACATCATTCCATAATCTATTACCCATCAAAACAGAAAAGCAAGATATGGACATGTTCATTGTTCACCTACGTTACACATATTTTCAGCATCTTTTTCATGATCATCCCTCCTCTTAAACTATCATCAAATATGTTTCATTTGACAAAGCGACTAAGATTAATATGTTACTTACTTGATTAACCTAAAGCTTCTTCAAGAATCAGTAAATAACCCTAGCCTCCAAGCATCATATGATCATCATTGTTGAAGGAGGATCAGGCTATCTTTTCCTTGTAACAAGAAGGGATAGTAAGGATCTTGAAGTGGTAGTGTAGAATTTTAACAAAAATTAGAATGAAGGGGTTGGGTTGTGAGAATGAAAATGTCGTAGGTTGAGAGAAGAGAAGAAGAAAAAAGTGGGAGCATTTGGCTAAAACAAAATGAAAAAAGAAATGGCCTTTTAACACAACAACGTGGGTTAAGATATGTGGTGTGGCAAGTGACATTTGTCACTTGCTCATGGTCCTCTTTTAGTCTTTTAATTAGCTAGTCTATTTATGTCCTAATTCTAATCCAATTGACCACCAATTTTAAATGACATACGTCATTAAATCCTAATGTCATTCATCAAAATTTATACTGGAATTTGACACTTATTTCTACTGTCATTTATCAATTGTTCTACCACTTGGCATTTTTCCTAGACCAAAAATACCCATAATTTTAGAAAACTATCAAAATTCACCAAAAATTCTAAATCAATAATTTAATTCACTAGATCAATTTTAAGGAAAAATATTCACTATCCATATCATAATCACATTAAAACAATGTTTATACCCAAAAAATGTAAAATGAGTACATGAACAAATCATTGTAATATGTGTAATAATCAAATTCATGTGTGTGTATGCTAACATTATGCATGAATACAAAATGCATTTTTCTAGTCTCTCATTGCTATTTCTCGTTGACAAAAATCTAAGATTCTAACGCTTTGTATGGGAACGAGATGTTACAATTCTCCTCCCTTAACAAATGTCGTCCTTGAAATTCTTATATGATTAATAAAAAAGGTAGGGCTATTGTTTCCTCATATGCTCCTCCGTTTCCCATTTAGCTACGTCTCTCTAATAATTTCTTCCAGTTGACTATGGTCAATAGAATCAATCAGTCTTTCAATTACTTATTCAGATACCACAGTATCTTAACTATTTCCTCAATATATTTAAGATTACTTATAATTACACTTCTGGTATCAACAACATATATATCGAATCATAACAGTATTTCTTAAACATATCCATATAACAGAATCTGAAACATTTTTTATTGGTAATACTAACTTATAAGTCAATAGTCCTATTCTCACAATAATTTCATATGGACCAATTTATGTCAGGCTTAGTTCCCCCTTTTTCCTAACCTAAGCATACCTTGCCAAGGTGATACTCTTAGAAACAATTAATCTTTTGCTTGATAATTCACATGTTTTTAGTGTTAATACACTTAACTCTTATTTCTATCTCACTATATTCCATATCTTCAGTGTTGATCCACCTAACTCGTTTATCTTTCTTTAATAACTTAATTTCTAATAAAAATCAATTTCACTTATCAGCAACATCTCCAATCAATTCTGGCTTTCAACTATTTTAGGCCTTATTTATCCCAATATAAAATTGGATGACTCTTTCTGTCATATAATTCCTCATATGGTATTCTAATGATATCATTGTGATAATGATTGTTATGCTTAAAGTCAATTAAAATTGTACGGTGACCTCATGTTTCTATGAACTCCAAAATATAAGTTCTAAGCATATCTCCAACATTTAAGACAATTGGTAATTAAAACAATCAGTCACTTGATTCTACATTCTTAGTTGCTAAATACTACTTCAGCATATTCCTACTAGGATGTATAACTTAGATTGTTATTTGTGCTTTCTCTAATAATCTCTTTGCTCAATCATTTTCATCGGGTACACATAATTTTTACTATAATCAGAAAATATAATTTTTCCTATTCAAACTCAAAATTCAAATTCATTTTCAATTTCTCAGTAAGATTCACAAGTTTTGAATCCTAAATTTAAGCTTTGCTAATATTTTCATATGAAACTGAATCTTAAATTTTCAATGTAGCTAATAATACTCCACTTTGCCCCAAATTCAACTTAACATTCTATGCTCTTTATTGCACTAGATTTGATAACCTCAATATCTGATTTTGTGCTATTACGTTATTGAATTTTTTGTTCAATGCATCAGATACACACTAGCTTTACCAGGATAGTACTCATTTGCATAATCATAATCTTTCAGAAATTATACCCATTGTCTCAGTCTTATATTCAATTCTTTCAAACTCAATAATTACCTCAAAGTTTAATGATCTATATATTTATATATAGATCCGAAATGTTTCACTGTACATATAATGTTTCGAAGCTCTCAAAGAAATTACTATTATAGTAAATTCTAAATCATATTTCGAATAATTCAATTCATGAGACTTTAATTGTCTCTATGCATATGAAAATAGTTTATTATGTTGCATTAGATTTCACCCTAATCTCTAATGTGAAACTTCATTATATACTATATAATCTCCAAATCCAAACAATATAATTAACATCAGTGTTATAATTCCTCAAAATTCTTTTTACATTTATCAGTTATACGATTTACACGTTTTTCCTCAAAAATTTTTGTCAAAGGACTAAGATCAGTAAAAACTTCTTAACCATCTCTGGTAGTATCCAATTTACAGCTAGTTCTAGAAAACTCTGGATCTCTTATATATTCCTTAGGGTTTCTCACTTCATCATTACCTTTACTTTCTTTGGGTCTCCCAATATGCCATGTTTAGATACTATATGACCAAACATTTTATTTGGTCAAGCTATGATTCACTCTTATTGAACTTGGCATATAATTGTTTCTACCTTCATAATATGTAAGATTTACCTCAAATATTCAAAATATTCTTCTCAAGTTTTCGAATACTTCAATACATCATCTATGATAATAGTCACTAATTAATCCAAGCAAAAATTGGGGCACTTTATTCTTCAATACTAAAATATTTTTGGAAGCATTTATTAACTCCAAAGATATTGCAAAGACTCAATGTGCCCATGATTAGTTCTTGTAATTCCTTAAGTTACTAATTCCTCAATGAGGTAATATTATCTCATGTTATTTTCGATTTACCAATTGACTTCTTTTCTCGAATGATTTTCTCCATTCTTTTGATTTCCTTTGGTTTTCTTATTGACTTATTTTAATTTCTATTCATTCACACTAGTTTCTCCTCACATTTAAATTTATTTACAATCTTAACTTCCTAAGTTGGCAACACATTCATCAAATCTAATTTTATATCTCCTGAGCATATGTGCATAGAATATAGTGTGGACCTAGGTTCTCCTCACATTAGCAATAGCGTCACCTCAAATTCAAGAATCCAATCACATAGTTGGATACTTTACATGAAACAAAAATGCATACACTCTTAGTAGCATATTCTACATCTTATGCCTGAGTCTCAGTTAGAGACGGGGCTCTAATATTCACTTCTAATTTGTTCCATCATTGTTCATTCTTAGAAGTAAACCATTTGGTCTACTTAACCTAATTCGGTGAAATTCTTCTTCAAAAGAAGATTTCTTACTACTATCATCTATACTGTTCATGTAATCCTTATCAATCAACTGTTTTTATCATTGCTTATCAGCTATTCTTAGTACTTCAAGAAGATCAATTTCCATTGTTTCTTACAAGGTTATAATGTTCTATTTACCAAAGCTCGATGAAGTAGTAGACATGATTATTGTCACATATGCTTAGGTGTGTATCATCATGATCATCCCATTCCATCCAAAGATTTATTTCCGATAAATCACCAATTGATATCTTACAATAATGATACTTTGATCTCAATTGATCCTAGACAACATTTCTATTTTTGTTCTTGCCACGATCATGGTGGACCTTTTCATGATTGTGACAGAACAAAATAATCTCAACCACGATTGTGGAGACTATGCCACGATCGTGTTTGCTTAATTTTCCTTCCTTTTCTCTCGAATTTATCACACAAAGTAACATCATTTACACTCTCAATCTATCCCCAATTGATCATTATAAATGCTTTCATGCGCTACTCTGATTCATCTCATAAGGTTAACTATGAGGGCTAAGACTGATGAGCATTTAATGAGTGACAGATCACTTCCTATATCATCTCCAAACATATAACATATATGTGCTAATAACATCACTTGTCAAAGTAATCACATTATCAAATATGCATTCACAATAACAAAATCAACTTGACCTTCGGGGCTTTTTACTTATCTCGTTCTCTTTTATCTCCTCTTCCAATCATCATTTATTTCATCTTACATATGTATATTCGAAATCAATTCAAAATTTTAGAAGCATAACCTCCATGAAGTTCTGACCTTAATTCCACTGATATAATCTTATGCTAAATCATAACACTTCTCACATTTATCAAACAATCATTTGAAGTCCATGTTCAACCTCTCAAGGTCATAGAAAATTTTATTTTCTTTCAATTTGGCTTATACACTTTAAGTCTTGTCATTCATATTTATATCTCTACTTTCCTCAATCAATCCACCACAATGTATTCACATCTATTATTCAAGCACATACCATCACAGTACAATATTGATGTCGTATTCGATGATATATCCAAAAATACAAATGCATTGAATCTTTACTTGTCATATCTAACCATATAGTGTTTCTTATTTCTAAATATCCATACACTTTCATTTTCTCACATTCTGAAAGATAATTATTCTTCTCACTATTTCTATCAACTCAAACTCTTAACAAATGTTCATGCGTGTGACTCACGTAAATGCGACTCAAAATGGGGATCAGTTGCCACTGCATACTAAGACATGTCTAAAATGCATGTATCTTGACACATAATTTGAAAAATGCCCATGTAAGACACTAAGCCTGGGCTCTGATGCCAAATTGTAAACCCCCACTCTTATAGTCCATATCTCCGAATATACTGATGGTATTCGAGAACATACTCTACAAGGGTAGCATGCTAGAATAGTCTGTCAATCATAACTATTAAAAACTTTTCACACATCACACGCATATTTTGGATAACCAATAATCAAATTGGGCCCTTTTTTTTGGTTATCTAAACTATGTGTGTGTTGCATTAAAAGTTTTTAATGGTTATGATTGACTGACTATTTTAGCATGCTACCCTCGTAGAGTATATTCTCGAATACCATCGGTATGTTTGGGGATATGCACTATAAGAGTGGGGGTTTATAGGGATAATTGTTATTGTTTAAATCCAAGTGACTGTTGCATTAGTGGTTGTGGTTGAATTTTTGAGTGGCCAAGGTTAGATTCTATAGAGACAACAGTAGGCGGTGTGGTGTGCACCTTGCAAAGAAATTTACACTTTGCTATATTCTACAAATTAAGATAGAATAATAGATAAGTAACTTTACCAAAACTAAAAGCTTATGTAGAAGAAATAACAATTAAAAACATAGAAGGAACATTACACTTAGAAAATGATCAAATAGGGTTTAAGATATGTGTAGATGTAAATAGAAAGAACTAATCAAGAATAAATTGGTAAAGCATGGCAAGCAATCTCTTCCATTGCAATTAATTTAAGCCAAATGCTTGAAATTGGATATTGATGACATTACTCTGACTAAAACCTTTGCAATTCCCTAGAAAATTAGTTGCTTGAGTCCACTGCAAATAGAGAAAATAAAGTGACGTAGGTTGTCTGAGGAGAGAAAAATGGTGATGATTTTAGGAACACAAAGAAGAGGAAGTGAATAGATACTTTTTAGGGTTGTAAAGAGAGCGGAGAAATTTTTTTTAGCGACCACGCTTAATCTTAAGAAAAAAATAGTGTTATTACATTTGAGACCTAAAATATTACACATTTTTAATTCTTGTGTTCGGGTATTTTTTTGGCAAAGAAAAACACCAAATTCATCAGTTTTTAATATTGTGCTTAAACAATTTAACCACAATATAAAGTAATTATAATATTATTATAAATTTCATGTAACTAGTTAAATTGTTTATTAATTTCATATTACTTCTTAAAACTAAAACATAGAGAAAGCATATATTTGCTATCAAGAGATTTAATTAAATCAAAACTAATTCTACCTTTCACAAAAATAAAAATTTACTTATTAAAAATGTAATAGGTTATTTATATATTTCATTTTATAGGAACGTGAAGTCTTCCATTATTTTTAATTGGCATCCCTTTGTCTAATTTCTTTCATCATCATTGAAATTGCCTCATACGATGATTCAGGCAAGAAACTTGATTCAAATCTTATTGTCGAAGCACTATAATCAGTTCACGAGAAACTAATAAGCCTTTTCAATTGATTTGGCTAAACTGCACACTTTCTTCGCCATATTTCAAGGTAAGTCAGATCATTTGTCAATTTGTGTTTTCTTAATTATATTTATGAAAGAAAAAACTATGTCATTAAAAAATACAAGAAGTAAAGAATACACAAAACAGTGGTATAGACCCAACCTTTCTTTAAGCAGAAATTAAGTTTTCATCTTATTAACATAACAACTTTGCAACTTTGACATAAATAAAGGCCAAAAAATAGACAAGTTTGGATACACACTAGTTAATTTTTCACAACTAAGTCATAAAGGTGCAAATGTGCATGACGAACCATTTGTTTTTGCATCAGATGCAAAAAAATTATTACATCAGACATCCATTGCATGAAGATTGGTTAGTTGTGAAGCATGTGACCACTAAAGATTTTTATGATATATAAGATGTGTAACATCCCGTCCCCATATTAATGGTAAGGATCCGAAATTTCGGTACATGAGAGCTCAAAGAGAGATTAAGGAAATGCATTTTCTTGCTCATGCATCATGTTAGCATATATGCATGTAAATACGGAATATTTTGTATAAAAAGTAGTACATGCATTTATTGACAACTTCTGAGTATGATTGTTTTTAAATATGATTTTATTGAAAATGAGAAGTACAGGGAGTGGAAAGAGTGATATTGGGAGGAGTTATGAGAAGGAAAGATTTAGAAACCAAATTGGTAGTGATCTGGAAAATGCTTACTGAGTATGTTTCGGTTTGTTAGTCATAACATCTTCTCTGGTTATCCAAACGATATGATTCTTGATTTGAATTAAACTAGACATATATGGCTACATTTCTTATGAAGACATTGGACTTCAATTCTGTCTCTAAGAATCTCAAAAGTTGGCATGAAGTTAAGAATTGGGTGCAGTACATTGGTGTATGAATGGAAAATCGTCTTCGGACTTTAGGGAAAATTTGAGATTGATAAAAATGGATTTTAGCAAAAGTTCCTTCTGGAAAGTTGTAGATCTTTCTTTTATCTTTCCAACGGTATATAGCATGAAAATTTTGGACATCTGAGCTTAAAGTTATTCCCTCTTTATTGTTCCATCTCAGTTTTGTTCCGTCTCAATTTTACTTCCGTCTCAAAAATGACGTCATCATCGTCTTAGTATGAAGTCAGCATTGTCTCAGTTTGACCGTCTTATTACTGTTCATCCAATTTGTCTTAGTACTGTTCATCTAAGACGAAGTTACTGTTCATCCAATTCGTCTTATTATTGTTTATCCAATCTGTCTTAGTTCTGTTCATCTAAGACGAAGTTACTGTTCATCCAATTCATCTTATTACTATTCATCCAATTCATCTTAGTACTGTTCATCTAAGACAAAGCAAAAGTAAGAAGAAGTTACTATTTATCTTCTGACTTCTGTTCTATTTTTGAGCCTTTAGAAGATAGAATTGTTCTGTGAGGTCTGTCTGAAAGTTGTAGATCTTGAAGTTCTCTTTCTAACCATATAAAGAACACCTTAATCAGATATCGGTAGGGAAAGTTATGGCAATTTTCTCAACCTTGTTTTGTCTGATGACGTCACCATCGTCTCATAATGACGTTATGCATTGTCTGATCCATTTTCTACCCTTCAAACGATGGAATTGGTCTTTGAGGTCTGCATGAAATTTGTAGATCTTGAAGTTCTCTTTTTAACCATATAAAGAACACCTTAATCCGATATCGTTAGGGAAAATTATGGAAATTTTCTCAACCTTGTTTTGTCTGATGACGTCACTTCGTCTCAAAAACGACATCATATCGTCTGTTCTATTTTTAACCCCTTAGATGAAAAAATTTGCCTTCAACTTCTTCATGAGAGTTGTAGCTCTTAAAGTCTTATTTCGAATCATCCAAAGAAAACCTCAATCATAAATTTCTTCCCAAAGCTATGGCTGTTTCGCCAAATCAGGTTCAGTATGATTGAGGTCAAAAATATGGTTGCTTCTTTTGACCATAACTTCTTCTCTAGACCTCCAAATGACTTGATTCTTGAACTATTGGATTCGTAAGACATTGATCTTCATCTCCACAAAGAATCATAGCTATCTGCAATTAATGGAGAAAGATTGAGTGAAAAGAGTGGAACGGATATAGTGAGTGTGTTCTTAAGTAATATGAACTGGTATTATTCCACTTAATATACTTCGGTATTTTGATGATTTCTGTAGCTCTACAGATCCAAATGAGATGATTTTGATTTGGGGTAAACTAGAAACATGGAGTTACAAACTGTATGAAGAACTTGGAATCTAATTCAGTCCCTAAGATATTTAAAATTTCGATGGGAGTTGTATACTATTTTGGACAAAAGCAATCTAAAAATGTTGGAAGTATATCTTTTGAATCACTAAACCAACTGGAATATTTTCGGTGGCATTAGAAGCTTAAGACAATGAGGGATATTTTTCTAGAAGAAATGTTATGTCAAAATGTTCAAGGATAATTTTGGCAAGATACTTAAGTTAAAAGAACATAAGCTTATAAGGAAGGATAAGATGGACTTTTTAGACTCATTAAGGACATAATTGGGAGAAGAAGTGTTGTCTTGCTTATAAATAAAAGGGGAAAAACGTGAATGGGAAGATTCTAGAGAAACAAAATGTGTGGATGAGAAAAGAGATAAGTGAGAGAAACATGAAAAAGAATGAAAGAGAGA
>JANVCL010000214.1:23473147-23485444 GCA_026546855.1 Erythroxylum incrassatum | reverse complement strand
ACAATCAATATCAATTTGTAACAATTTCACTAACAAATTGCGAATAATATGAGCTCGCTAATAGAAACTAATTTAAGTACAAAAATCACAATTAGGCGTCAAAAAGTGCATTAACAGTTATGAAAATGCAGCCAATTAATAATATAAACTTAGGCTCAATCACCTGCATACCATGATGGTGACATAAGGCTTAGAAATGAGCCATAATCATGACTTGTAGGGCCCCAGTCATGGCCTGCATCAAGCAGGTGCACAGACGCTTACAAACTTCACATTTCAAGGGACTTTTTTGACCTTTCAAACCGCAGAAAAACCTTGGGATTACCCAAAACATAAAAGACTATTTAAAGAAAAACAAGTGACGAGAAAAGGGAGAGCTTTTTTTGTGCAGTCACACTTGAAACCCTAAGGAGAGAATATCGAGAAAGAGAAAGAAGTAGAAGGAAGAGGAAGAGGAAGAAGTGGAAGACAAAGCTAACTCTAAGTGTTTCCCCAATCAGGAGGTTTTCCAACGTCACTACCTTCCATTGTCTATTCCAAGTCATTATTTTCTTTTCGTTTCAATTTTATTTATGTATATAATTGAGATGGATAGTATGATGATAGGATTTGGAATATTGATGTTCTTCTAAACTCTCCTTTGAGATTTTATTTTGATTTAATGTTATTTGAATTGATTTTGTGTTATCTGAGTTGGGTATTGTGATTTGTTGCATTTCTTACATAATCCAGTAACAAACTGAAAGGGTGAATTAAATAAAAATGATTGGATCTGAGTAATTATACAGAGAGAGATCCCTTTTAAGACCTAATAGTTTATTAAAGTGCTTTAGATCTAATTAAGATTGTGAGTATTTTGTTAATTGAGAGATTACAAATTTCATGATCCAATTAATGTTTAACGGTTATAACTCGAGAGAGAGTAATCAACTCATGGATCATCTAGAATCAATGCCCCATTAACACATAATCAACTAGGTTAGCATTAATGATAGGTAAAATCCCCTTTCTCATAACTTAGTAAATTTCTCTTAATTGATTTCCATTGTGCTTCTGCATTGTTAAAAATTTCATTTCTTTTTATGTTAATTTCTGAATTACATCTCTTTCCAATCAATATTTCGAATTTACTTATCTTGTGAATCTTTATTTCAATTATTTTAATTTCCTTAGCCCTATCTAATATAGAAATAGATTAGTTTTTCTTGTCGTGGGATCGATACCTCTTATATTATAGTTGCGACTCTCGAAATTGTAGTTTTTGATAGCTTATAAATTTTAAAGCTCGAACAACACGATCACTCACATCTGCCAATTATCTCTTACTCATGCTCCCAATGACATCATTTTCTCCTGGCTATATCCTTTACATGGAAAAACATGCACGTACTGCCATCTTTTGCATCACGCTTCCAACTGATGCATGCCTTGCTCCATCTTCAGTCCAACATAAATTAATATCTTGCATGGGCGTGAGGAATAACTCACACCTATGCATCTTGTTGCACAGTCATGATCCATACACTCATGGCTATTCAACTTTTCCAGTATGATTGTGAGATATTTTAATGCTTCATCATCTTAATTTTCTCGTCTTTAATTGCTTTAATATTTATCATTCTTGCTCCATGAAGACAAGGGAGTGTAATTACGCGAAAAATGGCCCAAATGTAGTGCTTTCAACTCACTTTAACTTCTTTGCTTTCAAATTGTGCCTAAAATCACTTATGAGTCGAAGTGAGTATCTTAAGCAACCAAATTGCTAAATGTTATGGAATTATTATACAATCAATTAAGTATATATCACTCACAATGTTGGATTCCACGCCTGTTAAGTCTGGCCTAGTATAGTCGAGCATTGTTCATGGTTAGTCTGCCATATTGCTTAATCCCTTAGTGTCTATGTGACCTCCCAAACCCTCGATTTGAAAATCTAGTTCAAACTTTCTAAGGTTTGTTCTACGAAGATTCCTATGCATAGTTCTTTCTATATCAATATCTACATCAAATAAGTTATTAATATTACTCCTGGTCATAAACTAACCTCACTCTAGCCTAAAATAAGGAATTAACCTAACTAAAAAAACAAATTAAATAACATAAAGTAAAAACAAATAAACCAAGGCAAAGCAAAATAAAACAAATAAACAAAAATAATGACTAGATTAATAAAGCTAAAGTGTTCCTGATAAAGCAAACACATGTAAGAGATACTTTTAATTTGAATAAAATGATAGGGGCCTGTCAAAGTTTAAAATAACAATAGGAGCTTGAAAAGCAGGAGAAGCCTATGAATTAATAATAGAAGCCTATTAAATAATAGGAGTTTGTTAAAGGATAAATCCAGTTGAGACAAATTAAAACAAAGGGTGCCTATTAGAAACTGAAAAGAGCTTTTTATAAGTTAAAAAACAAAAAGAGATTGTTAAAAGTGAAGGAGCCTCTTATTGAAATAAACACAAACAATATAATGCGGAAATATAAAAGTTAAGAGAAGAAAGAGAAGGACGCAGTCGATTTATATTATTTCAGTTTACAACCCAAGCCTACGTCCAGTCCCCAAATATCCAACTTGAGTATTTCACTATAAAATCAAGTAGTATTTTGATGAGCCTCTTCAAGCTTACGAGTACATTTTTTTCAAGGTTCTCTAACCTCCTGACGAGTACAGTTTTTAAGGTTCTCCAACATTCCAAACTAGTAGTATTTTGTTAGCCTCTACAAGCTCTTAATAAATGAAGAAGTAATTTGCTCCATATGAGCTTCGATGATCTCTCTAAAAAAGAATTGTCACTTTCTAAGGCACAAAAGATTTGATAATGACATGATTTTCAAGATCAGTTATGTATCTCAATAATTTGGCTTTCTTTTTTTTCTTTCCTTCCATGCTTTTCGATTTCGCAACTTTAGTGGCTTTTGCTTAAATAGACATTTTCTTTAACTAGCCCTTGCTTATTTTATGTTCTTAATTTGAGTTTGAATCTTCAATATTATCTCTACTAGAATCTTACAATAATCAATCGTTAAGAGAAATCTAGAGTTAATTGACGAAATATGTGATTAGCAGATCCTTCCAGATTTTGTAGAATAAATAAGGTAAGTTAATAAAGAAGGTTTCTATAAGAAAGGAAGCATTTATCATATAATTTTATTTCCTTTTGAGAATTAACCATTTAGTAATAGAAGGAAATAAATCCAATTTGAGTTTTGAAATATTATAAAGTCATCACAAAATCATTAATAAGCCTTGAGCCCAGTTCCTATTATCACCGTCCCTAATAATGACGCCAACAACTTTATTGGCCTAAAGTGTGTTAGTCAATATTTAATGCCGCAAGTGCACATGACATACTTGTAGCTAGCATCGACAAATACAAGTCGATCCTATGAGGATGGTAAGTACTAGTAATTAATATTATTTTGTTATCTAGCCTATAGATTGATTGAGGTTGAATTCAAAAAAAAAACCAATTAAACTAACCAAGAAGCACAAATAAGGCAAAGAATTGGTGACACTAGATTAATTACCAATATTAAATAATTAGTATTAAGACATCAAATCCCCCTAAACCCTTAACCAATTGATTATTTTTCATACAATTATGTTCGTGCTTTGTTAGACTGTGGAGATTCCTAAGGTATGCTAGTAACTGATCTTGAATCTACTAACAACTAATTCTAAGGTCTTTAAACGAATTACTCAGGTTAAAACTTACAGAATTGTGTTACCATATTATGAATCCCTTTATTAGGTTTGACCCTAATCTAGAAGATTTATGTCATCCAATCTCGAGGATTGCAATAAGCTTTTTCCAATTATCTTGGATCTATTCAACCTAGTATTTCTCAATCACTAAGTATGAAATTAGATCAAAGTATAATAAATCAAATTAATAAACAATCATAAAATAGATAATTGAATTGCAACAATCAATTAATTCAATTGCATTCATAAAATAATGAAAACAATTTAAATTATCCAACTAGGATTCATCAAGCCTAAATATTAATAGAAACATTAGTTATACATTGGCAAACACAAAACCATATCCGTATATATAGAAAACAAAATAGAAAACATTTGAATCATAATTCTAAATCTCCTTTATTGTTTTTTATTGTGTTTTCTAACAATGTAGACGTCTGATCTTATGTTCTAATGGATCTATTGATATTCATCCCGCGTCTTTGCCTCCTTAAGTTTCAAATCACCTCTGGAATCGCCTCTAAACTTCTTAGAACAATGCCAGCCACTTCCTCTTTTGATTTGCCTCTAAAACATCAAATTTATATAAAAACCTATATTTTTGGTTTATGTACGATCATTTGCACAGCTGTGCCTAATCATAATCTGCTTATTATCACGAAAGTGTAAGGGCATTCAAAAGTGCACATCGTGCACTTCTTTTATATTGTTGATTTTCTGTTTTACACCATATTTTCACCCGAATTCTTCTCCTTTAATGTTTTTAAGGCAATTATCAACCATAAGCACATTTGAAGCACATTAATTGCAAATATACAATGAAAGTATAAAATATATCGCTAGAATATATTAAATATGTGACAAAAATATAGTCAAATAACCATCTATCACAATCCTATAGATAATTAACAATTCAGATCTTTCTTTAATTGTTGGTTAATTTGGTAATTGTAGAATTCTTAATTTACTAACTCTTGTTACATAACTTAGAACTAATGACTTTATTTACTGTCTTGATTTGTTACCAAGTATATGCACGACAATTATCAAAAACATTCATCAATGTATTGAATTCAACAAGAAATAAGGTTCATAAATTAATTCCAAAATAATCCATAAATATTAATTTAGAAATCCATAATCATGATAAGCATCTTAGAAATCCAAATACATATTCAAGACTATGAAAGAACTAAAGGTAAAAGAGTAAAAAATGCTGGAATTTCTTTTAAGCTCTCTTTGATCTTTCCTCTTTGATCAACTTTGATGTAGTGGATGTTGCCTCTTTTTACTATTTTTATGTTCTTTTATAGTGCTTGAAGGGTTATGTCTATAGTTTCCTCACTTTTTTTTGTTCCAAAAATAGCCCCGAGTCTTCAAAACTCGAAATATCTCTCTCCTAGAAGCAACCCTACACAATCATGCCTAGAGTGGTTGATTCCTCTCTGTCACGATCGTGCATGGTGTCACTATCATGATTGCAAGCCATACAATGTTTTTGGTTTTCTCCATGCATGATATTGCCTTCCTGCATGCATCCGTAATCTTCTTCATTCTTCAATTTCCTCTTTCCAGGCACTTTTAAACACATCAAACACTCTTGAAACATACAATTAAGATCAAATCCATGTTCTGAGCCACACAAACACTTATAACATATACAACACTAATAATAACACAATTCTAAACCTATACAAATGATAATCATCTAAGAAACACTTAAAAATACACTTAAACACCTAAAACAACATATTATGATCTACACTTATCATTTTGGATAATGCTTTTGGAACAAAGGGAACTATAGACAAACCACAAATCAATTTAGATAATTCTCTCATTTCAACTGGAAGGGTTCGCACATTCCTTTACAAAGGTTTGGTTTTGATAATATCTCCCACTCTTTTGACCATCCTAACCCAACCTAAAGATAACATTATTAGCATGTAAACCAATTTAACCTACACCATATTACTATCCTAGTATAGTGTCCCTTATACAACCCACCTTTCTATAATTTCCAGTCTAATTCCAATCAAAAAACCCCAAAATGTCAAATTTGTCAAAAAAAGTTCATATAACTGCTATTTGTCATTTTCGGTATATGTAATCTAGAAATAATTCCTTAAATCCTTTTATGATCTGACCTTAATTTGACCTACTTTTCAGCTTAAATATTTAAACCGATGTAACTTCATCCACATATCCTTCTAGTGAAATTATTGAAGGGATTCTAAATACTATAGTTTATTTCTCACATGACACATAATACCCATCTTGTTGACTCAATCTAGCCTATTAAGGTACTGACTAAATGGTTTCTAGAAATGGTAATATTCTCTTTATCTTATTTAAAGACTCCCTAACCTTACCTATAAACCATAAACCCTTACATTTATGAATTATTACCATTGTTCCTTACCTTATTGAACATTTACTTTCTGTTGCACATTTTGTTAAAGATGATTCTTAATCTCTCTAGTTATATTATGAAGGACCTTTAAACTAGGTCTCCGCTCTTTACGAGAGGTATTTATAAAAAATTTTATCCCTTGAAGAATTCACTTCACTAATAACATTGTCCTTATTGTGAATCAAACTTCTCCACACACGTGGCATTAATGTATGGAGATTTATCTTTAGGCAAATCCCCTATACTTAGCTTTTGGTCATCCTCGGGCAAAATATCTAAATTAAGATCCTATCCTAAATCATTTACTCATTTCCTATATTTTCCAATAATACATAATCATAACAAAAAATGTATGACTTTCATAAATTATAGCAAGAATTTAACATTCATCATTTTCGAAAACCGAACAATCTAATGGTAAACTTGGAAAATGTGTTTAAACAAAATATGTTTATAAGTATACTCAAATACCAATCACAATTAAGACAGTACACAACTTTGCATCTCATTTCATTTCTCCACCACTAATGTTCATGTGCACAATCATGGATCAAAAGACTTTTCAAGGTTGTAATATGAGTAAAGGTATGGTGAGATGTATTTGGGTAAAGTAGCATGAAATTCATCAAAGCTAGTGAAACAAAAGCAACACCTAATGTACATCAAGTGTAAAGAAAACTGACATTCACTAAAAATTGTATACATCAACCATGATGAATAAAAAATGATGTTTCACAACTCAAACTCACGCTCTCACACACAAACCACATGAAGTATAACTAATGAAAAGGGATCACTCATAAGGATTGATGATAACAATACATTGAACTACAATGAGTGAACCTTTCGAAAACATCTATCTTATATTCAGCATACTCAAATAGCCCATTCAATATAACTTTAGGAGGATGCATTAATCATAAACAACTTTTTAACATATATGCACTTCCTCCTTGATACATTTATCTAAACATTTTTTTCTTCTTTTTCTTTTTCTTTCTTTCTTCCTTTTTCTTTTTTTCTTCTCTTTTCTTTCTCTCCCTCCCTCCCTCTCTCTCTCTCTCTCTCTTATGAAAATTAAAAGAAACGACATCAATATGGGAATTTCAATGATAAGACATAAAATAACATCTGAACATTATAACCAACCCATACATATGTACACCCCCTCACTTATACTTTTGTATATCCACAAACTCAATAATCACAAATGTTCCACTAACTTTAAGGCTTGGGAAGGACATTTGGTTAGGGTTAGAACATGTAATGTGGTTAATACACAAAGAAAGACTATTAAAACTCAAAGGGGGTTTATCAAAAAGGAAAATAATATAATGGGTAGGCTATTTGGCTAATATAACTTATGAAACAAAAATGCCTATTCATCTTCATATTAATGCATGTGATAAAAATGTGGTCTTGAATAGAAAATCAAAGCAAAATAAGGATGTACATGTCTTAAAGGTCAGACATTATCAAAAGATAATGAAATTGATATGAATGTGTCAGCCTAATAAGGATCAAAATATTACTTACTTTGTTTACCACTAACCACTATTCTTCTAAAGATGATGTACATTGACCAATCACAAGAGCAAAAGTACATGCTAAGGTTGCCATGAAATTCTCTATTCAATTCATTCTCTAATCATGACTACATAGTCCTAAAAGCAACAAAAAAGAGAAAATGTTTGTTTTTGTTTGTTTTATTTTTCCCTCATTTTGATTGAAAACTTAAAAACAAGTAAGAACAAACAAATTAAAAAATACACATGCATAGAAGAAACAAATGTGAAAATTTAAAGAAAAGAAATTTACTTTCTGTGGTTTGCCTCCCTAGAAATGCCTTTGTTTAGTGTCGCTGGCTTAACTCTTTCTTCCCCTCACGTGGCAAAATTATTATCTTATGGTGGCACATGTGGTTCCTTCATGTGAGGTTCTTCCAGATAGGGCCTTAGTTGATAATCATTCTTATTTAGCGTCTTTGTTATCCTCAAACTCTTAATCTCTACTGAGTCCATGCACTTTGGAAAGATCTCGAATGTCTCTTCACCTTTTTCTTCCTCGTTTAATTCCTCTAACCTACTAGGTAAAAGTAAAGAGTCATTATAAAAAAAATGGAATTCAGTATTTACCTTTGAGCAAAAAGATTTAGCTTTTTCTACCTCGAGCTCCTCCTCAACTTCTTCTACACAAGCAATTCCTTGAGTATTACTTTTAAAATTCTCAAGATCCTTATCACTTCGTAAAGCATTTGTGCTAACATCGCTTGGGTACACAATAGTTTGATACGCTTCTCTTTGATTTGTGATTTTAAGGAGTCAAATCTTACTGCCATCTCACCTATTTGGCTTGCCACATTGTGGAGTCTATATGTTGTATCCTGTCAGAGTTGTTGTATACCTTATTGAAGTTGTTGTTGTATATAAAGTTGGAATTTTTGGAACTATTGTTGTACATCCTGTTGGAATTGTAACGTATTAGGAATCATAATATTAATCAATTCTTCCATATGTGTACCTGAATCATAATAAGAAAATTTTGGTCTGTACTAGAATTGTTTTGCATCCTGCAAATTATCATAGAAGTAATTATATTGATTATCCCATTCATAACTTAAGTTAGATTGATCATTCCAACCTTGGTTATAGGATTGAGAATTATAGTTATAAAAGAAATTACTTCGGTCTATGTTAAATTTTTTTATAATCACAAACACAAAACTAAAAAATAAAACGATCACGAAATAATTGAAAAGAAATTAATTACGATTAAATATATACAAAACACCAACTAAAATCAAAAACTAAAACACCGCACTCCTCAACAATGAAGCCAAAATTGATAGCTCGTTGTAATGCTTGAAAAAAATAAACTAGACTACTACTATAGAAGTGGTGAGTCTAGGTCAATCCCACAGAAAGAGTGTGTAAAGTTGTTGAAATGAAATTAACCAGTGTTTAAGTTTTGGGGGGTTTTGGTTTTAAAAAGAAGAAGATAAAATACAGGTAAAATAACAAACAAAAGCAATTGAAAGAAACCATGTAAAAAAATGATAAAAGTGGAGAATTCAGTAGGGCCCGATTCTTTGGTTCAATTTCACCCCATACCCTACTTAAACATATTTCAATGATTTGTCATTCTCAAACCTGTCTTAGCAACTATTAATCATGGGTTAATAATTAACCCGAGTTTTCCCTTAGGTATTGTTTAGTCAAGACGCAACCATTAATCAAACCTAACCACCGAATAACCTAGGATGCGATCTCTAGATTTAATTAGGCAGTAGCATTATGAATTAGGAAAAATTGATAAATCAAGGCAATAACTACATATGATGCATCATTTAACCTAGGTTATGTTATCCCTAATGATTACGAATCATTAGTCGCTTCACATGAATTTCAAATATAAAAATTATAGATTGTATCAAAATTCTGGCAATGGGTTTGTAAATAAACGATCCAATGAATGCATTAAAATAATCTTTTCATAATACCTAAATCCATAAACAATTTCTAAAGAGAGAAAGAAAATAACAAATACAAAGAGAAATATACTTAACTCGGGTCGTCGGCATTGATGTCACTTTTAAACCAGCGTTGGGAAAGATACCCCTCCATAGGTCTCCCAACGTTGAGAGCTTTACCCCTCATCTTCATTAAAACCAAGAGGTCCTATGAAAATGCTTCAACCTCCAAACATTCCCTCCATCTAAATACCCACTCTATCTACAACACCTCTCTTCTGTTTGGTATCTCCCTACTGTTCTTTTCTATTATGTCTTCCCAACCATCTTTACTATTTACCTTCTTTTTTTAATTATTTCAACGTCTGCATTTTGCTCTCCTTCCTAACGACTTTGTTTTGGGTTATGTCTATTGTTAGCATTGTTAGGTTTCTCCTGCACTGTGATTTGTCTTAACTATCCCTTATGCTACATGTTTTGCTCCTTCTTTCCTAGCTGCTTGAGTTTTTGGCATGGAATGCATTTTGTTTTGGCGTGCGCTGTGTTTGGCGCTCTTACATATGTTGCCTACGCTACACTACTACGTCGTTTCCTCCTTATGCTTCCAACTATTGACGCATTTTGCTTCCAATTTGTTGCCTTGGCTATCTAACTGCTGCAGCAATTTTGCTTCATGTGCTGTCATTTTCTCCTGGTTGGGCCGCTACCACTAGTGTTTTGTACATTTGTTACTGTCGTATTGATCTTGGTTTTGTACATCTACTTTACTCCTTCTATGCTATTGTGTTGTTTTATTTATCAATTTCATGGTTGCTTTCTTTTGTGCTGATTTTGTTTTCTTCTTACTTTAGTTGCTTTCTTCTTACTCCATGAAGACAAGTGAATATTAACCTTCAGAAAATGGCCTAAATATCATGCTTTTGACTCACTTTAACTTCTTTGTTTCTAAATTGTCCCTAAAATCGCATATAGTCAAAGTGAATATCTTAAACAATTTTGTTTCATTAATTGTTAAACGTTATGCAATAATTATATAGTCAATTAAGCACATGTTAGCAAGTTTGCAAGAAGAGTTTTGAAGGAAAAGCTTTGACCCAAAACACTAATCTTTGGGGTTTCTCTATCTATAACATTTTTCATTGTTAGTTTCTTTTTTTTCTAGTGAACTAGTAGCTTTTTTCTCGTGACCTCTTTCCAAGTTTCCTAGCTTTTCAATGTTCCTGATTCCATACTTTCACTTTCAAAAGTTTCAATCTTTTACGGTTTGGTGCTTTCAATAACAGTAATTTCCCCATCTCTTCTTCTATCTTTTACTCGTCATTTTCTCCTTAAGAAAAATATTCATAACAAGATCCTATCTCATTCTGGATCTTACAAGTCTTTGTGACTTTGGATATTTTTGTTTTTACTACATTTTATTGTTAAGGTTTAACAAGTGTCTTTTATAAAGAGCGTACATTTCCCAATTTTTTAGAAAATAACTTTTTAAGAAAGGGAAAGGGTCCTTCCCTCCCAACACCATTTCTCTAAGTTTCAAATAAAATAATTTCTGCTAGATTTTGAAAATTATTACACGCATTACATTTACTGACTTATAATATTATAGGACTTAGATTATTTCTTATTTATAATGAAGTCAAAAGAGGAGCTTTTGATCATTCATTTCAAAAGGTAAGACCTTAGTTACTAAAAGAAGAGTGTCACCTAACTATCAGCATCTTATAACAGTAACTCTCCAGCATTGTCTCTCCTATATGATGCTTTTGAATGAGTAGCTACCCTCATATCTTCTACATTACTAACCAATTATCTTTTCTAGGTGTTTCGCACTATTGGTATTGCATAACCAGTTATTAGATACTCTTTCAGTTGCTCCCTCTATAAGCCAAGCGTGAGAGCTTGTTCTGCAACTTCTGCTTTTGTTTTTAGTTCATACAAAGAAGGCTAGTACTTTTGTTTCCTCTGTGTTAACCCCTAAACTCGTTAAATTTCCTTAAAAAATAGCAATGATATATATATATATATATATATATCTTTTCCTTTGAATTATCCTTCTTTTATTTCCACAATCATATTATTTTGGTTGCGAGTTGGGGTTTTTTCGTGTTTTATATTTTCATTAGTAATTGTTTAGTTTTAGATCTCTTTTTGTTGTTGATTTTTTGGGTTTTTCGGGGTCTTGATTTTTGGATCTCATTTTTGTAGGTAGCTTATATTTGATCATGCTTGGTCGATTTTTGATCCTCTTATAGATTTTTTTATCTGGCTTTTGGAAAAACTTGTCCTTTGTTTTTTTCTTTTATAGATTTAACGTAGGTCCTATAACAATTTTTTTAATCAAATAGGGCTATCTACGACAAGATTATATATAGTTGGTGTGTGGCACATTTAACAAATTATATTAATTTGTTTATTTCCTTTATCTCATAAATTTTTTTATTAGATGTGCTTAAGATTAATTTTAGATTATGTTTACTAGTGGTTGATTCATAGATCTTTAGGTGTTAGGATTTCAATTTTCGGTCGTCATTGATCCATTAAAATTTTTAACGATCTTTTATTTATAATTTTCAATATTTTGTTAGTTTTTTAACTATCTAGTATTGTGTTTGTTGTAGTTATGTAAATATAATGCCCTAGAAAGCAAGTGTATTTACATGTAACTTTATCTTCTTCAGTTACAGTTTTGTAATGAAAATATTTATTATT
>JANVCL010000214.1:23435915-23451788 GCA_026546855.1 Erythroxylum incrassatum | reverse complement strand
GAATGCAAAGGAAATTCTGGAAAAATCTGGGTAGAATCAATAAAATTTGTCTTCTTGAAAGTTGTAGTAAATCTCTTTATCTTTCCAACGATATGAAGTTTGTGATTTTTGGATGTCAGAATGAGGAGATATGAGTGTTACAAGTTGGGATGCTGTGATTGGTTCTGTGCTTGTGGCAGCCATGATGAATGTTGCAAAATTGTAGTTTTGATGTAGTAAATAATTGAGATTTGAGAATTTGATGAATTGAACTTGGTGTGGAGTTGTTATGAAGTGTTTAGGCTTTAGAATAAGTGAAATTGGAGAGATTATGAGTGTTTATGGTGTTAGGTTGAAGGTTAGAGGCTTTGGAGAGGCATTGGAGGGCTTGGGGAGCTCCAATGTCCGTTAAAGGAACATGGATGTCCGTTTAACGGACATTCTCAAGTGGAAAAACAACCCATGGCCAATCCATGTCCGTTAAACAGACATGCAAGTCCGTTTAATGGACATTCTCGGGTCAGTTGGTCCCCTAAGCTCGATGTATGGCCATTAACCGTTAAACGGACATGCATGTCCATTTAACGGACATTCTTGGGTCAGTTGGTCTCCTAAGCTCGATGTATGTCCGTTTAACGGACATTCACGGGACAAATGGTATTTTTTGACCACTTTAGAAGCATAATCAGGTTTTGTGATCTTCATGAAAGTTTTAGCTCTAGATGTCTTCTTTCTAATGGTCTAAAAATGAAACCAATCCAACATCTAGAATGAACGTTATGGCGATCGCGCCAGGAGAGATTCAAGTCCATTTAAGGTTTGAGCATGTCCTATTCTTTTGGGCATAACTCCCTCATCCGGCCTCCAATTAAGGTGATTCTTAAACCAATAGATTCCTAAGACATGTATCTTTCTCCTCATAAAACTTTGTATCATTTGGAGTTGTATTAAGAGAGTTTTCATTAGAACAAGTGAAGGGTCGGGTTGAAGAGCATAATTGGAGTGTGTACACACTTAGGCCTTTTAAGCATATCTTGAGTTATAGAACTTCGATTGAGGTGATTCTTTCTTCAAAGTAAATTAGAGACTGAAAGTTTCAATTTCTATAAAGAGTTCAACTTATGATTTTGATGTTTGAGTAGTGTGCGCTCCCACCATCGTGGAATGAAAGCAAATGAGCTTCAGGGTTTCAAACACAAGGTTTTATGTTTTCGAAAGTTGGGCTCCAGAAACGAGGCCCAACAATTGAACCTTCAACAAAACCATCTGTATATCTCTTGGAAGAGTAAGAAACAAATGGTGGTAGTTAGATCAAGTGCTGAATCAGAATGCAAGGCTATGTCATAAGCCACATGTGAGTTGATGTGGCTAAGACAATTACTTGATGAGATAGGCATCATTTACACAAGTCCAATGAAGCTATGGTGTGATAATCAAGCTGCTCTTCACATTGCTAAGATTCCTGTTTTTATAAGTGAACCATGCACATCGAAGTTGATTGCCATTTTATAAAAAAATTTCAATAAAATTTGATTTCATTAAGTCAGGTGAGAACTGGAGAACAATTAATGAATATCTATACTAAACCATTAGTAGGGAATCAGGTTGATTATATATGTAACAAGCTGGGTATGATTAATATTTATGTTTCAACTTGAGGGGGGTGTTAAGGACATGATAGTGTTAAGGATGTGATAACATGATAGAGTTAATCATGGGAAATAGATACTCTTTCCTATTATAATTGTACTATCAACCAAACATATAGAGGTTGCGACTTTTCTCACAACCACTACTTGTAACATCGTTAACAGAATTAAAGCATATAAAATTATAACCATTGATGACAATCATGACTTATATGCAATAAGGCATGAGAATGAAACATTGAAAATGAAGATAGATTCCTTCAAGGGATCATTGTTCAAGTTTAACAAAGGGAGTGAAAAAATTGAATACATGTTAGGAGCATAAAACAATTCTAATGATAGGCATGAAATATGATATAACCCTAAAAGTAAAGTCAATTCTAAAGTTGCATTTGTCAAAGGAAAATATTTGTCTAGAGAAAAACTATTACCTAATTTAAAAAATGAGTATGAAGCATCTACATCCAATTTGTGAACATTCCACATCCATTAGGACTAATCATAAAATTTCACATCCAGTAAGACTAATCCCCAAAGCAAGCATCATACTTTTGTATATGCTTTAAAACCTAGGTAAAGAGTTAAAAATTATTAAAGGAAGAATAACTATAATTTTTATGATAATATACAAACATACTCACACATTTTTTAGGACTTAAAGAAGTATATGTCAAGCTTTCATTCATAGTAGGCATCGCATATATAATCATAGGACATTTACTACCCTAGGAAAAGATTTAATAACTTTAATATCAAAAGTAAGATTCCATATTATGTAAACACACAAAGAAGTCCAAGAAATCCATATATGCTTCATCATCACTAACATAACATGGTATGTAATTTTTATGGTAAGCATAGACATGTTGATAGATCTTATTTTCTTAAATAAAGAATGGCAAGAAAAACCTTGAAAGTGTGGGTTAAAAAAAAGGAACTTAATATCTAAGAAACCAAGCTTATTTAGGTTCTTAAACACCTTGATTACCTTAGTTTGTAAGGTTATTAGAAAACAAGGAGCAAATGGTATATAGTAGATATAGTGGTAACTGAATTGAGTATTATTAAGAATTTTATACATTTTATCAAGAAGAATATAACCTTTTTACGTCTATGAAAGTTTAGAAAATGTTTTTATAGGATGTGGATATTTTAGCTACCAAAGACATTTCAAAAAAGATTATTATTAAACCAAGTTAGAGAGGCGAGAAGGATAAGGAGCCTCTAATGGATTGTAAACTTAAGACGAATTGTCATTTAAATCTCTCATAAATAATGTTCAACATGAGATAATTATTAGTTCATAATTAAAAAAATATGTAAACTTGTTTGTCAATTTGAGTCTAAATCCTTGGTGATAACTATTTGTCTCTACATTATGACAAAGGAATTCATCATTTTTTAATGTATAATATGAAATTTATTGCATAAACTTAAATTTTATTGTACAAAAGGAGAACACTAACTAAGAATTTACAATAATCGAGCAATTATTTCTCCGAACTTTTAGATAAGGATAAATCTTGCACAATTACAAGAAAATTAGTTATGTTTGATAGGATTTATTCTAAATAAGGCCTATTATGTGATTTATCTCATTTTTATTGATACTTAGTTGGTTGATATATGTTTTAATAGTTTTTGTTCAAGTTTTGATGATGTTTTCTAATGTTTTAGAACATATTAGTTAACCAATATCATAGTGTGGTCAACCAATGCACCCAAAATTACATTTTTCCCTTTTCCTACTATATGTTCATCGTTTGAACACCTAAATAGCCACACTGGTCAACCATTATATTTTAATGATTGACCAATGTTCCTAATTTTGGGACTCCTTTTTAATCTCTAGAGTTTTAGGAGAGTCTGATTACACTTACTAGTTAACCAAATACCTTTCATAGTCAACCATTATACTCCACTACTTGATTGGTAGATTGGCATATTGAATTAGAATGCTTGATTACACACTAGTTAACCAGTCTTTAATTCCTCTACTTCTTTCCTTCTTTTCTTTTCTTTTATGTTTATATCTTCTAAATCTTAAATATCATCCACCATTTCATAAAATTGTCATCAAATTGAAATTTGTTTATTTTTGGATTTCAAATTTGTGGATTTTTATTTATTTTTAATTAAAAGCTATATTTTGAAAAATGACTTCGTGATTAAATTATAAAAGGAGTTAAGGTTTTTGCCCTTTCAATTATTTTAATACATCTTTAATTTTTCTCAATTTTGGTATTTTGAGCACATTTTCTAGTTTTTATTTTTAATATTTTAGGACTTTCAAAATTATACATTCTTTTATGAAATTGATCATTAATATTACAAGTATGCTTAGATTTGTTACAATTTTAACCTTTAATTTCAATCAAAACTTGTTCTTTTTGCTCTATTTGAATCCCTCAACTTAGGAACAATAATGAAATTGGGAAATTTTCAAATTAGACACTTTTTGGGTGTTTCTATCGAAATTGACTCTTTAAATATTCAATAGCACTTTCTAATGGGAAATTCTGTTGATCTAAATCAAAATCATCTTTTTAACTAAGTTAGCTTAGAGGAGACTGGTGATATTATATTTCAGGAAAATGATGACATTGAGGGGGAAGTGATAAAATTTAAGGGGGAGTGGTTGTTTTGTAATTTTTGTATTTCTTGCACTTCTGAGGTATGTTATCATGTTGTATGGATATTTATTTGATATTTTTCTTTAATATCACAAAATATTTTTTCATTATCAAAAAGGGGGAGATTATTAAACCAATAGAGGTTCTACTCAGTGTTTTGATGATAAAAAATATAATTACTACTAATGAGTTTATTATTTTGATGAGAATAAATACAAGAACAAAATGAAGTCATAAACTTAAAAGGACAGTTACGAAGATGAAAAAAATGAAGTTAAAGTTTATTGTAGATGAAATGAAGGTCAAACTAAAAACATAAGAAGGCTATGGCTTATTAAGATTGTTCTTAAGTTTTTACTATTAATTATAATCTCGCTTTGTTAATTTGATGCTCTAAAAGGCTCACCATGCATAAACATTTCATTTCACTTCATTGCATGAGTCCTTACATTAATCAAGAGGCATCAAAGCTTTTGTTTTTAATAGAAAAAACTATTATTCTTTCAAACACTCTTTAAGGAACATTATGAGAATTGTTTAAATCATGGTTAGATTAAATAAAATAGTTTTGATCATTTGAAGATGCCAAAATCATATTTTTTGGTTGATTAGTAACCTTATATGAGTTAGTGATTGATCAATATAGG
Source organism: Erythroxylum incrassatum (assembly GCA_026546855.1). Classification (NCBI taxonomy): domain Eukaryota; kingdom Viridiplantae; phylum Streptophyta; class Magnoliopsida; order Malpighiales; family Erythroxylaceae; genus Erythroxylum; species Erythroxylum incrassatum. The sequence goes on along the minus strand of JANVCL010000214.1, from coordinate 23,446,880 downwards.
TTAACGTTGTTAAATTTAACGTATCATTAGTTTTTTGTAATATTGGTTGATGTATTGGTCAACCAATGTGTCATATTAGTTGATCAATATGCCTACTAATTGGCCATTGTTCTAACCATTAGTGAATTTCGTTCCTTTAATGCTCATTGGTCAATTAGTGCACTACATATAGCCATTATAATAGCTAGTCCTTAGTTTTAATGACTAAGAAAGGTCACAAAATACTATCAATAAATGTTTTCTCATTAGTTTACAAGAAGCATTTATGTGTATTTTACACACATTTTCGAGTGTTCTTCAATTATTTAATATTTGTGCGAGTAAACCTATTTGGAATTATCAAGTGATAAAGTGGGGCATTTTAAGTTATAAAATTTGGTTGAGGCATTATATTATTATACTTAAGGGTGATCCAAGTGAGATTGAGTTTCCTTTTCACCTTGAAGAAGATTGTAATAACAGTTCTTTTTTATCAGGAAAGATTGCATAAACGTTATTCTTCACCTTAAGACAAAAATGAAAAATTATATTGGAACTTAAAAAGAGTCTTAGGAGTAGATGTCAACAAGGGTTGTTTCTCAAACCACTATAAATTAGTTTGCATTATCTCTTCCCTATACTTTTTATGTTATTGTGCAATTGTTTGATTAAAATATATTGAGTAATTTTATCATATTAATTAAGTACATTGATTAGAAAAATTGTTGAATTTTATAAATATCCAATTCACATCTACCCACTTGGGTGCTATTAAAGACTAACAAAGAGTATTGGCTAACAAGAAGTCACAATAGCTAATATAGATTCATCCTTATTTTTTAAAATGATCTAAAGCTTCTAGAAAGTTCAAAGTAAAACCAGTACACATTAGACCTTTAAGAAAACATTGGAGTTGAGAAAATAAGTACATAAAGAATTAAAGTGTGTTATTAGAAATGCTAGAAACACATGATTTTTTATATGAAAACTAACATGGGTTAGGTATACCTTTTCTATTGTATAACTACAACTCTTTATAGCTTCATTTATTAGGCCCACTATAGTGGACGCAATTATAGATGGAGAGAATTAGAGATGGCCACTTCATGCTTGTAAACTTGTTTTAAAAATAAAAATAGGATGCCAATACTGAAATTTTAATCATGGTAAAGCAAAAAATATGATTCAGCTTAAAGTATCCTAGTACAAGTTAATTAATATTATAAAATCTTATTTATCTTATTTTTGTATTCTTGAAGAGATTAAGAACTAAAGACAAGATAAAGTTTAATATTCTAGATGATTTTTGTTCATTGTGCGATATGGAAGATGAAACTATAAATCCTTTTTATTAAATTGATCTTTTCATGCTATATTACGACATATGATATTTTATTTTCTAATGTAGATTAGGGAACTTGGAGTGGAATAGTGAATTAGATTTATAAGATTCATATTTTCATAAAGGATAATCTAACTATATAATATATAACATATAGATAAGAAATGAATTTTAACTATATAATATATAACACACATATATATATATAATAAGAAGAATCAAAGAACTTTTTGAGGCACCAAATAGATTGAACAAGAATTCTATCACAAAACTCTGTCCTTGACTTGTGAGAAGATTGTAAGGCCCCAAATTATACCTTAGTTGAAATGTTACATGCTCATGAAGGTATATATGATAAGTGTTAAAATCATGACATGATTGAATGTTGTATATGTTTTGAATTTTGGTTTGATCTTAAATTTTGGTTTGATGGACCATAATTAGTAACTTGGAATTAATTGATATCAATAAGAAATTGAGGTATTAAAATGTACATTTGGACTAGGAAAATATCAAGCGTCAAGACAAGTTGGTGCATGGAAAATTGGATGACTAAACCTATGAGTTAGTGACATTTGGCATAGCTAATGTATTGACATTTGGCATCATTGGTTAAGTGACAAGTGGCCTAATTGAGTTGTGGCATTTGACAGCATGATAAGAAGACAAGTGGATCACTCCTATGTTTGCTATGTAGGTCACCCCATGGAAGGACATGTGTCCCTTCAAAGTTAGGACACCTTGCAAAGCAAGAGCTAATCACTCCATCTCATTTAGTGTTTCTGCTGTCTTCACACTACTCTTACAACTGAAACCTCTCATTTCCTCTCAACTTCTAGAATTTTTGCTTAATTTGGATCATCATCACTTGTAATCTTTGCAAGTTGCTATATCAAGGAAGCTAGATCTTGTTATCTTCTATATTGTCTTTTTAGTGCTAAGATTTGCACCTTGATCTTGGATGTGTGTTGGTTGCTTGGAAAGGCTTTAGAGTTAGAATTTGAAGTTAAATAAGTAAGGGAATTCTAAACTTGATAGCATGTATTAATATAAGTTCTATGATGATTGAATTGGCATGGAATGTGTGTTATGATGATGCTAAATAAGTGTTAGAAAATTGATCCTTGTATGGAAAATTTTGTTTTGGTTTTGATGTATGAAAGATAATGATGTGAGTTGCCTAATGAATAATTTTTTAATTGGATTTGGACATGAATTTGATAAGATATTGAAGCATGAATAAGATAGAATTGAAGTGAAATTGATGGAGTCTAGTGAAGGATTGTTGGATGGAGTATGAAGGAGTTAAATTTGGAAACAAAATGAAGGTCATAGGTGAGTGAACCTAGGATTTATAAAGCACCTTCCTATGGTCGTGAGAAATGCTTTGGGAAGGAAAAAAGTTGGTTTTGTACATTTGTTGGACTATATAAGGTTAAGGCACTTTTTAATAGTGTAATTGGACTTGATTAAGGAGTAAAATGAACCTAGTTTGATGTGGAATTAGTTAATTAAAGGTTAAATAAGGTTTGTATTATTAATTGAAGCAATAACTTAAGGAAGGTGTTATTTGATAACAAAGTATTTAATTTGGAACTTATAAGTTGTTAAAGGAATGAAGTTTACTTATGAATGCTAGAATGATTTAAAGAACAAGAGTAATGTGTTAGTTGTGAATGTTTGTGAATTGGGAACTTGTGTGAATACATCTAATGTGTAATTACTTAATGTATTCATTAGTGCATTATTGCAAATGTTTATGTTTATAAGGCATGTTAAGTTTGATCAAATGTGAATGAATATGTTAAATTTAAGCAAAATGGAATAAGTCATATGTTATGCACTACATCACTTACATGTGATTCTAAAATCTGAAATGATTTGTTTTTAAAACTGTCAAGTCCTAGTCATGGGTAAATAGCCATGCCTAGAAGAGTCTGTAGCTACTCCTGTGACACTGAGATGTCTTCTATAGTTTGACACTTCGATGTGTCCTGATATCGACACTTCGGTGCCTTCTAATATTAGACACTTCAATGTCTTTTGTTATTAAGGCATAAGTCTCTTATGTTCTGTGATACCAATCATAAGTATCTCCTGTTCTGGTCCCGTTGTCCACTTCTGTCAAAAGGATTAGCAGGCTAATCTTTTTGTGTTTTGATATATGATCTATTCTAATGGAAGCCAAATTCTATTATGACACAATTAAATTATATTCTGACACAAATAAGTCTAATTTGATACAAGTTATGATCTATTCTAACACAATGATATCTTGTTCTAAGATTTTGAGTTCTGTTATGAAGTAAAGATATTCTGTTCTGATACATATATTTTTTGTTTTGCCATAAGAATATCATGTTCTGATGTATTATAATCTATTATGATACAAATGATGTGTGGATTACTTTTTAAATTAAGCAATTAAAGATTGTTTGTAATGTGACATTTCAGTACATGTGAATGTTAGATGACTATTAAAAGAAGTCGTCGTTTTATATCTTGTTTAGTTATTCCCCACTAAGCTTTATGCTTAGGACGGTGGTTTTGCCTCCATGTAGGTTCTAATAAGAAGGTTTAAAGATGGGGACAAAGACAACAGCAGTGGTCAAAAAGAAAGTGTTTGATTTTGGGTTATACTCATTATGATGAAACCTTTTGTATTTTGTGTATATAGTTTGTAACAACTATAATACAGGTTGGATCTGAATTTTAAAGCAAGTATTATATATATATATATATATATAAGGGTAACTACTGTCAAGAACAAATGAAATGTAGTATATGTTTCCATGAGTTTCTTGAAAAAAAAAACTTATAATGCTATGGATTGTTTAGTTATGTTTTGTGTGGCACCTATATATCCTTTTAGGGGGAATGAGGGTATTACAAAGATGATGGTGAAAGTTAATGTGATGAATGTCAAAAGGTATTACATCTTATAAATGGAGTTTGTAATAGTTCGAAGAAAGCAAGTTGAAGAGCTATAACATACCAAAGACTAGACTATTCATCTAGTGTAGTAGAAAATTTCATAGGACAACTCCTTATATTCCATGTTGTACAAATAACAACTAATATTAAACACTTTAGGCTACTAAACGTTTTACTTGTAAGCAGTTTAGTTTTACATTATGTAAGTCTTGAGCAATGCTTTGAGTCAACATTTTTGGTTGCAACATGTAAAATGAAAAAACAAAGAGTAAACTTTTTTTATAAAAGCTATAATACTCATAATTCATTTTCAATTTGTTTTACAATTCTAAAATATTGAAAACTAATAATGATCTACTTTTCACCAAAAAGAATAGAGATTAACATCAATATCAACATTATAGAAATATTAAAACTAGATTTCATCAAAAATTTTAAAAATTAAATTTATATATACAAAATCAATTGAACCTATAAATAAGAAAATGCTAATTATGACTTAATAAATGAAAGAGAAATACATTGCAATTGAAGAAGGAAATAAGGGATTAAAATTATCAACTATGATATATGCGACATGAGAGAGAGAAAATTTGCTCAAATAAACTTCTATTTGAATTGAAGCTATACATAAAATTGCAATTGACAAATATCATATATATTCAAATTGACAAATTTTAATTTATCTTGGTAAACTACAATTGAAATAGGAAATGACAGAAAGATAAATTATACCCAAAATTTAATATGAGTTTCAATTTGAACATTAAAAATTCAACCTAGATTGAAAAAACTATTATACACATAATCAAATTCTAAATTTTTACCCAATCTTCAAATCAAAAGAACTATAAAGAAAATCTAAAATTCAAAGAAAAAAAAAGAGACTCTGAGAGAATAAATAAGATGCATTTCTTATCTATATAAGAATGATGTTGATGGAGGCAAGGTCAATGCAGAGTTCTTGAATTTAACGTTTCTCTTACTAAATTTCAATTAAAAAATATGAATTTTGGCATTTAGAAAGAACAAATTTATTTTAAAATGTTCACTTCTATTGCTATTTTACCTCCCAAAAAATAATTTATTTGTATATATGATGATGGAATCAGGTTTTTTTTTAACCAAAATTGAGATTAATTTTTACCATGCAAATAAACTCCTTTAAATCTTTTAAAAAAAGAATAATCCTTTCGAAACCTATTTTGTTCAAAGGAAAATTTCACATATTATAAAAAAAAACTTATAGTCCGTAGGCTCTGAATTGCCTTCTGTCAGGACTGCCCTGGGTAGTGCACTTGTATCATTATCCAACGCACGACTGAAAATGAGCTACCAATGCTACCCGGACAATGATTTTGGAAGTCTTAGACTGTAGTAGAGTCATTGGTGGTACATAGCTATAGCTAGATAGCTAAATTGCCAAAGGCTAAACCCACTTGCTGAAGAAAGATCAAGGCAAGGCCACCAGGTAGAGGCTGTATAGGGAGATCCGAAATTGGAGGGATCAGTTATTCTGTCACTGAATTCCTGTTTCTTCTGTAATGAATAGCTGAGGGTGCTTTAAACACAGGAAGAACAAAGGATGCGGGATCTGTTCCGAAATTGGATCAATATTGTTTGAGGAATCTCTTAAAAACGAATGCAGCTGGCATGAATAAATACAATACAGCAATGATGATTCTTGCGACGTGTTTCGTTTGTTCAATTTAATATTTTTAACAAATAATATATGAAAATGTATTTATTATCATTGACCTCTCATTTGTTCAATAACTAGCCCTCTGGGGCCAAACGAATTGGCTTCAGATCACCTGTGTCCTTTACTCTGTGCCTCTTGTGCCACAAAGCATTCCAACCATCTATTTGATTAGTTAGAATAGTTGGGATATTTTGTAGCACAGGAGCACAGAATAGAGAGCACAGGTGATCTGCTCCCGAACGAACTAGGGGACAAAGTTCATTGCTTTTCAGCTACCATCACAACAACTAGAATAAGCTTTTGTCGGCTCCCAAAATTGAAAAAAAAATCAGTTAGAAAATAATACATACAATCATGTTTAATTATACTTAATAAATTTTAATAAAAATATTATAAATCCATAACTGTAAAAAGTAGCATTTTAAGTTTAAATTAAGCGTAGAAATACAAATAAAATTGAAAATATATGATATGCCTTTTAAAAAAAATTTAATTAATATTCATATATTTTTGAAAAGTAATATTGATGCAAGTTGATTCAACCGATCCGCACTTGCGTTTCATAATTCTGTGACAAGTTATTATTGATGTTTTGAAAACTTTATATTATAAAGTTTTAGGACTGTTTTGGAGTCAAGCCACCAGTAATTCCGCGATGGAACGCAATAAACAATACACAGGCAAAAGCACACACGAGCAAAGAGGACAAAATCATAAACTACTTTTAATACAAAAGTTGATTGACGAGCCGTCTGCCTTTCATAGTGCTACAAGACATGATCCCTGGTGCTATTGTGAACACCGATTAATATATGATTGGCTAGCAATCCTACTTTGAGGAGACAGGGAATATCATCATTAATTGGTTTTAAAAGCTTATGAATATAAAAAGGCAAAAGAGAACAACCTCTTATATCGGTTTGTTTTTTCCTAAAAGATTTGCGTTCTTAAATTCCTGAAAAAACCAAAGAGAATTTTTACATGGCCTCTTTTTACAATTATCTATGTTAAAGTAATTAACTGATGATTCACGTTCAAATTATGTCTGTGCAAAAATCACAAGTAACACTTGGGAAACTGGGACGGAATTTATCCCGATCATAGTAGGATAATTTTTAAACTTTATCGTAATATTTGATTTCTAAAATATTAAAATGTTTTTAATTCTATAAAATGATTTTCACAAATCAAAATAAAACAAAATCTTAATTACTCTATTTCAAAGTTTGATCTTTTTTAATCCTATCAATCAAACAATTCTCGAAATCGATCCGTTTTATTCACCGTAGTTGCACAAATATCCGACCTCTAACGGTATCCATAGAATGAATTGAGAACTTTGTAACTTTTACAGAGGAATAAGCAAGAAGTGATAGCTCTATTATAGCTTAAGCCTATTTATAATAAGTTTTAGACGTTTTAGTAATTTAATTGAATAAAAATTATGCCCAAATTAGATCAATATCTCGTATTGATCTTTATTTATTAAATATATTATATATAATCTTAAAGTTTTTCCAACTTTACAATCAAGTCATCAAAATAACTTTGTTTTCTTCAGCTCATTTTATATGTAAGACACATTAGGTTTCTAAATATATTGGCAATGATTACAAATTATAATTTTAATTCATAATTAGAATTAGATATATTAAAACTCCTTTTAGTTTATCTTTAATTCTCTAATTGAATAATTTAGAATCATAGATTAAGCTTGGTGTCTAGCAATGCATCATGACCACCTAAATATTTAGGAATGTCAAAGTGGTTTTGACTAACCTTTTTGGGTATGATTTTGCTTATAATTCAATCCTTTCACTATAAAATGTTTGGATTAGACATAGAGCATGAAATTAATGTCTACTCTATTTTAAGTCTATTCGTATTAGTCTTTCACCATTAGCTATTTATTCAATTAATGAAATTTGTAAACTATTTATAAAGCATCATTCCGCCTTGTCCTGGTATTTCCCGAATCAATATTAATTGAGAACAACATAACATTGTCCCTAATTACTTTAGGATAATAAATCATATCTTAATCACACAACTATCTTCATATAGTTTATGCCACATCCAATGACTACCGAATGAACAACCAATTATTAAAAGGATTATAAGTTGTATTAAAATATAGCAATCCTTATACAAGATAACTTTGGTGATCTCAAGTCAAAGGAACACTTATACGATCATCAATATGAGAATTCCATAGACATACAAGCCCCTATACGTTTGTTTAAGTATTTCCATACTTTAGTTTATGATATCGACTATTTCCTTTATAAGGTAAAAACATAACTTGTGTTAGCCTTTGTGCGTTCTATTAATGTTGAGTCTTAATATAACAATAATTAGGAAGAATTTTGGGATAATACATAAATGCAATATAAATCTCATAATTATAATCTCATTATAATTTCATTTGTAATGTATAATTATCTCATAGACTTTATCATATGCATCTAAATATTGACAAGATAAAGAATCTATTTAAATTATTTTGTCACTAAACTACAACCAAAGTGATTGACTGCAGGGCATAAACCAACAATCTCTCACTTATACTAAGTCAACTATTTAAGTATCTCATACCACTATATGACAATTATTCTATTACTGGGACAGTGACTTAATGAGAGAATTCTACAAGATTCTCTATAGTGAGCACTTGTTTAAATCTTGCAACTTCCTTATTAATTATCACCATAATTAAGAAAAGTTGCCTAAATACATACTTGGATCTTTGATGAGACCCTAACTCCTTTGCATGCCTAATGAATTTAATGTTCCATTGCACATTACTGTCTTGAACAATACAAGGAATTATATCAAGTTCATTAAAGAACTTATTGATATAAATAATCATTTCCATTAAACAAAATGTATTATGGCTTAATTGGAAACCATTGCTATAATGGAATCTTTCCAATCTTGAAAGATATTGTTTTAAGTAAATAAACCTTAATTAGGATTTACTTATAAAGTTATATCTTTATCATTTTGAACTCAAATATCAACTCATACATAGAATAATGGATATCTTTAATACTTCACAAGTATCTGATATCTCAAATGATAAATATCTTTAGTACATTATCTATGTACTTGGATTTAGAATAGGTTAACAACATCCAATCTATTTCTATAGATCTAATTCTCATAATTAAGTTGTTACCTTTTTCATATCCAACAAGAGTTGTTCTTAGAAAATTATGTTTTCAATAATTGAAAATTAGAATTATTGTTCTCTATGAGCAATATGTCTCCACATACTCTCATTGAAGAGGACAACTGTACTCCCATTAACCTTTTTGTATACATGAAACAAGCTCTTTGAATTCATCATGAAAATGAACCTTTCAATATCTTGTAGCCTTTTAACTATACGTTAAATGTATCAATAAAGACACTAGTTCTAATTGGATGTACTATTATAATATTTGAATTTTTCCAATTTCATCTTACTCCTAATATTTATCTTAAGAACGACCCTCCTATTAGTATACATTGAAACAAATGATTTGTTCAATAGGTCAGTAAGATTATATCCAACGTTTTGGATAACTCATAACCTTTTATTATCCAATTTGGTTCCAAATTTAATGGATAATATATGCTTCAACTAAGCATTATATCCTTAAATCAATAACTTTGACTCTTTCAAATTGTTGGTGTTAGATCCCGTTACCGAGACCCAACTTCTTGGACCATAAATCTTGAACTGAAACCCCGAAAGGGCTACTTGTTGCTTAAACCATACTAGTGGTGAGCGCACATTGGTTATACCTCAAAATATAAACGTACTTCGTCAATAGGAATCTTAATTTGAACCTCTAGTACCTCAAATTCCCAATTGTCCAAAAATCCCCTCAACTAACCCAAAAATAAAGGAAATTATACCTTAAACAAAAGACCATGTTCAATCCTAAAATCAAAATTGTTTCTTAGAAAAATAAAAAATCCATCAACTTTCCCATGCATGTCCGTTACGGACATGACTCGAGCTTGGGGTCACTTTGACCCAAGGCTGTCCGCGCCTGTCCGTTTAACGGACATGGATTGGCTAAGGGGTGCATTTTCACCCGAAGCTTTCCGTTAAACGGACATGAGGTTTTTCAAAACCCTCATGCCACTTCATGCCTACTCAAACCTGCTTCAAACCTTATAACCATTTCTAATCTTCTAAAATTCATCCATTCATGCCAAAACACTTAATCAACTCTTAAACATTAACCTCAATTCATCCAATTCTCAAACCCTAATGTAAAAAAAAATCATCAAACTATATTGACTAATCATTCATTCAAATATCATAACATCTATGCCATTGGATAGTTCAAGAGATACCCTATGACTTCCAAGGAAACAAAATCTCTACTTTTACCCAAACTTCTTGCATACATTCCTATTCTTATAGAAATCTAAAGCATGACAATGCATGAATTAGGAATACCATGTTAAACCATAATTCAAATACATTTCATTTCCATCAAAAACAAGTATCTTACAATGCTTTAGTGGGCATTTCAAGCCCTTTACAACATAATTCAAAATACATCTTTTTGAAAGCACTAATTTGCTCAAAATGCATCTAAAGCATTGATTTTACAAAAGTTATCTATAAATACAAAACAAAGAAATTCTGGAGCAATGCCTTTAGCTCATTCTTCGTGATCGCGCTCTTCACCTGGAGACGGGACGGGATAAGGGGGTGAGCTTACGCTCGTGGGTAGCACATTTATACTCAGTAATAAGCATAAAACCAATTCAACCATTCTCTCTTTCATAACAATTTTTACAAAACATGCATTTTCTTAACATTTTCAAATAATCACAGATTCCACAATCAAACATCTTTCAAACTTGCCATTTCATATAAGCATGTAAACACAACATAAACACATCATCATTGGCTAGTAAGTCCACATTTCATGATGAACTACACAATTCCATAAAATGGCCTTGTGTAGTCATATTCTTGAGGAGTCCTAAAAGGAAACTCCGT
>JANVCL010000214.1:23402550-23419752 GCA_026546855.1 Erythroxylum incrassatum | reverse complement strand
TTGCAATTCATATCTTTGGTCAGCTTGCTAACAGAAACAAGGTTATATGAAAGATTTGGAATGTGAAGAACATTTTTTAGTGTTAAGGTTTCTGAAATAGGGACTGTCCCTTTTCCTGCTACTGAAGCTAGGGAACTATCTGCAATTCGGATTTTCTGGTTCCCTGCGCACGGTGAGTAAGAGGAAAAAAATTTGGAGCTACCAGTCATGTGATCAGTGGCTCCAGAGTTAACTATCCAAGAGTAGGAGGGTATAGAACAAACAAAGGCTTTTGGAAGGATTATACTTGATTGAACTATAGAACAAGAGGGTTTTTTTGAATTCTCATCTAGAAGTAAGGTGTACAGAAGATCAAGCTATTCCTTTGTGAAAGGAAAGGTCCTGGTTGAGTTGGAATTATCCTGGTCATGATTGGGTTGATTTCCAGCTTACAAAGCCTTCCCTTCTCCTGCTATACTATTCCACTTTTTCTTCCAATTTGCTGGTTTACCATGTATCTTCCAGTAGGTATCTCTTGTAAGCCACGGTTTTTTGCAAAAATCACACTAAGTTTTCTGCTTGTTTTTACCGTTTTCACCTTCACTGTCACTATTCTTTGAGACCAAGGCTGAGCCTTCATTCTGGAATTTTATAGTTCCATTTTTTCCCAACGTGACACTTTTCCGAGCTTCCTCTCTTCTAGCTTCAGAGAAGACTTCTCGGATTGAAAGTAGTTGCCTTCTTCCCAAAATCCGTCCCCTAACTTCATTCAATTCTTCCTTCAAACCAGCCAGAAAAACACACACTCTTCCCCTGTCAACTTTGTCTCTATATTGGGCTGCATCTTTTGGATCTTTCCACTTTGTTTCCTTAAATAAATCCAACTCCTGCCATATTATAGTCATCTTATTATAATATGCAGTCACATCTTGCTCACCTTGCTACATCTTCCACATTTTTTAGTTGAGTTCAAACAGTTGAGCATAGTTTTCTAGGTCTGAATATGTTTCTTTGACTGCTTCCCATACATCTTTGGCTATTGGGAGAAAAATAAAGGGTCTTCCAACCCTTGCTTCCATGGAGTTGATAAGCCAGGCTGTAACTGTGGCATTCTCCAAGCTCCACTGGTCGAAATTAGGGTCTTCTGGTCTTGAAGTTTGGACTGTTCCTGTTATGTATCCTATTTTTCCTTTTCTACTAGACGAGCTGATTGGGACCAGTCTAGGTAGTTTCTTCCATTCAGCTTCTGGATTGAAATATGTAGGGAATTTCCTGGTTGTATGCTAACTGAATCAGGTTGATTTCCTGATCTAGAGAGAGGGGTAGAGCTGATCGGGGTCTCGAGGGATGAAGATTGAGATCCCACCATTGCAGCCTTGTAATTCATAGAAGAGCGTGAGGCTCTGATACCATGTAAAAGCTTCTCTCTTTTATTCAGATAAATAGATGTACAGATGTTGCTATTCTTATATAGAGCTAGGTATACATAGTTATGGGAGTCTTCCTAGAAATATCCCTAATATAGCTAAGGATAATCTAGAAGGATAATCCCTTAATTAAGGGACTATCTATTATTATGGGATTCTCTACAGTTTTTTAGTAATTTGCTAATTTGGCTAACGAAATCTTTGTTTTTTATGACATGTAGATGTCCTCCTGGAAAAATAATGGCTATGTTTAGATTGGAGTATAGTGACTTTTTTTAGATGGGCACATACACATTCATGAAAAAATAAAGATTTTGTTAGCCAAATCCACAAATTACTAATGAAACAAAATGTTTTGAATTGAATTGTTAAGGTTTTAAAAGGTTGGTCACTCTATTAAAAAGTTTTAAATCTTGAGCACTAGATTGAAAAAAATCCTAAAAGGTTCAACACTTTATGATTGATTGTCTCAAAAGTTAATTTACTTCAACTTATTAGAAAAGGAAAATATTTCTATTAAATTTTTTTTATTAGTTAAGGTTTAAGCCTATTAGGGAATAATAAGATACTTATTAAATAGAATTATGTTCTTATTTTGGAAGTTTAGTTAGGATTCCTATTCCATTAGAATTAGGGTGATGCAAAAGAACTTAATGTTTATAAGAGAAATAAAAGAGGAAAAATCAATCAATCACAAGCTTTAATTAGGTGGGATGGGGATTGGAAATTGTGTTGATATCAAAGATAAAGGCTGAAATCCAGATTGTATTAGGATTCCTTATTAGATAGAAAGTAGAAGTATCATGTTATTCTTTTTTAGATATGGTACCCTAGTTGTATAGGATTTGCACTACAATAGGATTTAAATTAGAAATCCTTTTCCTACTAGAATAAGGATTCTAAAAACTCTATATATATGTGCTCAACCTTTCATTAGTGACAAGCAATATGGAAATTTTTTACAAACTTGAGTATTCAATTAGAAGGTGTGATGCTTTCTTCTATGAGTGATTCTTAGACCCTAGGAGTGATTCCTAGTTTCCTACTATCCATTCTTTGTGTTCTTCACTAAATTCTAGCAACCCTAACTAAAATTCCAGCCGTCTTAAACCTACATTCTAAGCCATCTCAAACCTATATTCCAGCCATATTAAACCTGATATCCTAAACCTAAATTTCTAGCAATCAAACCTTAAAATTCCAGCCATACAAAATCTGAAAATTCTACATTCTTAGCCTAAACCCAACCTTCAGACTTGATAGTCTAGCAGCCTAATATCAGCCACACTTCCTAATTTTGTGCTTTTAGCTACTAGTTAATAATTCTTCTATTTGTTCTACATCATAGGGTTTCAAGAGTTCTCTATTTATATGTTCTTGTTTAAAATGTTCAAGAAATATGATAGACTAATTTTTCAAGCGTGGAACAATTTTTTCTTCACAAGAATGATTTTTAAATAGTAGTGGTTCCTAAACTCGGGAAGTGATTTCTAAAATATTTTTGGTGTAATTCCCATATTTATGTTTGTTTCAAAGCCTTTTAAGGTTCCTAGTTCTTGATACAAAACCTGTGAGTGATGGGTATGCGTGATTGCTAGATCTTATCCTTTTTAATTGATTCTTTAGCAGCCCTAGATTTTCAATTCATACATGTTTAGATAAATTCTTAGTCTTTTATTTGTCGTAAATTGAGCTTTGGTTCAATAATGACTATATGAAATGGAATCATGTATTGGATATTATTTATTAATTAAAATTGAATTTTTTGAAGGTTGGACTAAGTTGAAGCATGACTTTTGGCAATTCACAACTTTGTAAGGTATAATAAAACAAACAAACAAACAAGTGCTTGATTGTAAATCAATAAAGGTTAAAACAACCAACAATCAAAGATCAAAGCTATTATAAAGCAAATTGAACCAACTGGACAATAATCAAAGGAACCTAAACAACAAAATAAAACAACTAAACAAGAATATGATGAGATTCACCTACAAGTACTGAGGTTTTCGGAGCAAGCTAGAGCAATAGTTCTTGCTAATAAAATTGTAGTATATATTGATTAATTTGAGGAGATGAATAATCATGGCTGAAAGTCGATATCCATGAGGCTATGCAGCAAAAACCTGTTATGATTATTGAGCAAAATTTGTTCCCATGCTAGATCAACAAGGTCTTAATTTTGTTGTGGCTTCTATAGAAGTTTATTAATCTTAGTTTAAAAGAAGAAAGTATTGGTAGGACAAAAAGAAGAAAAGACGTGTATGGCAATGATTGATTGTTTGAGGTTGATTCTCATCAAGCTTGGGATAATAATGCAAAATAAAATAATTAATTTAATTCTCCTCAATAGGAAAGGAAAGTAGTTGTGGTTAATTATCAATTCTATTAAGATATAATAAAAATCATTATTAAATAGGATCTTGTTGTGATTTTCTGAAAGTTTAGTTAGGCTTCCTATTCTGTTAGGATTTAGGGTTTCAAGACTTCTTTATATATATGTTTAAGATTCCAACCTTCAATAAATAACATAGATTAATTATTTTTGTGAAACTTTTTTTTCCCCTTTTGTAAGAGTGATACACTAAATTTTCAAATTGTGGAACTTTATTTTCTCACCAATAGTGATCTTTAAATACTCAAAATGTTTCCTAAACTCTAGAAATGATTTCTAGAAAGTAGTTGGTGTGATTCCAATAGTTTTGTTTGTTTCAAAGTTTTGTTATGACTCTTTAGTTCTTGATACAAATTCTAGGAGTGACTCCTAAATCATTTCTTTTTATTAATTCCTTATTTTGTAAATTCTAGCCCTAAAATCTTATATAACAAAACAATTAAAAAGCTTCCTATAGGCCTAGATTTATAATTTTAGATTTTATTAAGCATAATAATATCCTTAGTTGTTATACTTTTTCCATGAAGGATGGTACAACTTGAGAATCAAACCAAAGTATATTAGACTTGCTTCATGCAAAAAAGAAAGTGAGTATATAATCAAATACCCTCGTATATTGTTACAGGGAAGGGATTGCTCTTTTGCATAGTTTGGCATCAATCGCTAAACAAATCTCTTTTGGTAGAGCTGGATTGATGGGTCTTGCTGAGTGTATTGCTTTAGCTGCATGTGGAGTCAGAATTCATGGTGATTGTGAACTAGGATGGGCTGAAGAAGAATACCCTGTGGAATATGTGCTAGATCAGAATATGAATATAGACTTATTAGATGCCTTGAGATTTGTTATTGAGAGCAGCAAGCAACATTTCAACCCTAATTATCGTCTTCAAGGTCTCTGATCTCAAACTGTTTAGCTTATAATTATTTGCTTGGTAAAATCTGTATCTTTATCTTTTCAACACCGAGTATAATTAATTTCCTACCCTTAATGTATTTCTAGTTTGTGAGAAAGTCCTGGTAGCGGCTGCTTCGGTAGTTAAGACAGCCGATGTTCGGTTTGAAGTTCTTTTGCAATTTATTTCAGCATTTCCTCGAGAGTTTACTGACTATAATGGTATGACAGCAATTTACCTTAACACCCATTTACCTTTTGCTTCATTAGTGGATTTGTTTTAAGATTATTTATCTTTCTAATTGTTTTTATTTTCACCATGTCCCCAACTTTCTTCTTCTTCATATTAACTTTTTCCCATGATCTATTTGATGCTTGTCGCTTGATGTGGAGGAGAATTACTTTCTATATTTGTAGGTGTAGCTGATACTTGTTTGACATTTTTCTTTGTTCATATATGTGAGAAGAGAATCTCTAGATCTAAGTTATACTTGAATTTATGGATTCAAATCTTTAAAAAAATTATATTATTTAAAGTTGGAACAAAGATATAGTTATTTTTAGTGAAGATTCACTTGTGTGGGATTGCAAGTCTTTCCTCATATCTTAGGAATTGGAATTTTATCATTTTTGAATTATGCCAATGTGGGTGAGAAATTGAAATTTCAATTTTGTATGACACACCGGCAATAGATTGAAAGTGGTAGTATGAGTTCCAATTCTATGGATCTCAAATGTGTATTTGGCGCTACAGACAGGAATTTGAAAAGAAAGAAAATAGTTTAAATTTTTAGTTTGGTTCATGTTGGTTCTTTGGGAAAAAGCATACTTGTGCTTTTGGATTTTCTGAATTCATTCCTTTTATTGAATATATGTCAACTACCTCTTGAAAGAATTCATGGTTGTCATTCCATCTTAGAGGACTGGTAAACCAGTGAGAATCAACCTCTGTTATTTTCTTAGGATTCTTGTTTTATCATTGCTGATTAGTGTTTTAATTTTACATATATCCATGCCTTATGTTTGTTCCCCTTATTACGTATTTTGGATCACGAATGTTGAATACTTGCTGTAATTTACAAATTTTTCCTGCAATTGTTTGTTTATTTTTCTCCAATAGGTTTTCATGCTAATTTTGTAACATAATTGATGAAGTTATTGTTAAAATAAGTCTTGACATTGGAACATTCACACATTATCATTGGATTTTCTCATGGATCTTCCGCTCGCCAAGGTTCTTTAAGAAAAAGAACACAGGAATGGCTTTGGGGATATGAAAATGAATGTAGTAACTCCAGTAGCCACTGTGATGAGATCAAGCTCCTGAAATCTCTTGAAGACTTCCCAAAATGGTTTACTAGTTCCCAATATTCAATTGTTGCTGATGCTACTTTTGATGATGAAGACCTAGATGCATGGAAGGCTGAAGCAAACAGATGGGCGAGAACCCTTTTTCTTGCAGTGCGGAAGGAACATCAGTTGACACCCCTATTGATGGTTTGTTTTGACCATTTATTGCCATAATATCTGACTGCTTTACATATTATGTCAGCATAAATCTCTACATATGTCTCTTCCTGTGAAATTAGTTTCTACAGTGTCTGCCCATAAATGTATAAATGGTATTATGGAGAGATTAGGTTATGTTGTACGTTGCATATATGCATATATTTATTTTCCCGTATTAAATAGTTTTTCCTAGACTTGCTGTCATGTGTGGACAATGTGCATGAGAGACTTTAACGACTGAGAGGAACCTGAAAGCAAATCCTTCTCTTACCAATTAAAAGGAGGAAGGAAACTACTGGATCTGCAGTAAACCCACTGCTAATATAGCCTAGTCTAGATTGTTGTTGTTATTATTGTTTACCTTGTCTTCTATGGATTTGTGATGTAGAAAAAGTAGCATTTCTCATGGTAGGTGTTTCTGTTGTTTTTGGCCTATTCAGACTGTTTATGTTGACATTTGCAGTTTATTCAAAATTGTGGAAAAGATTGCTGCGAAACAAATTGCTCACATTTGTCACCTGTGAAGTTTTTCATTCTTACTGTGAGCTTGGTTGAGGAGATTCGGACACTGCAGCAGAATGTAGCCGAACATGGCAGCAAAATGAGATCTAGAGTACATACTGGGAGAGTGGAAGTTTTGGGTTATGCAAAATATTCTGTGGTGTATGAGAAGTTATCCAGCATAATTATGCTTTTATTGGTATTCACTACATGAGTCAATCTCAATATATTACATGTGTGTTTGTGCATGTGTATTCTAATTTAAAGATAGATGTGTAATTTACAGTTAATGGTAAATAACAACTTTCCTTATTGTCTATCATTTTCCTTTTGATATGCAGGACAAGCTAGTCTCTTTTGCTAATATTTGCTGTTCCATATTCTGGTCCCATGTTGATAAGGGAACTATTCTGCCTAATTCTGTGAGAGGAAAACTTGGAGGTCCTAGTCAACGACGATTGTCCTCTTTGACCACAACTTGTGTGTTGAAAGCTGTAAGTTCTTTTGTTTATGGAACTTGATCATTGTAGAAATATTGAACGATCATGCATGGATTGATCCATGCTTGATGTTAATGTTTTCTTAGCTCTTTTGTGACACATTTAATGGAATCTTCTTGAAGTCGTTTGATTCTCTATTTTCTGGAAGTTGAGTCTCCTTGATGTTGTAGAAATTGGCTGTATACTTACTACTTTTACATTGTTAACCTTCCTTTATATTAAAAAATAGGGTATCCATATCACATTTATAAAAAATTGCCTTTTGTATTTACTACTTTTACTCTGTTACCTTTATTAAAAAATAAGGTATATGTTGGATAGCCTTGATACAGTTATCTTATATAGGAAGGTTCCCGTAATTAACATACCAATTTAGGGACAATGTGTAAATACTTTGATGGATTAGGAGATATTCCTTTTGGAATATTGTGGATGAAATATTCCTTTAGAATATTTTACATTTGTTTTGGGCTGTAAATATTGGAGTTTGGGCTTTAATCAAGATTGTAAATATATGAAGATTTATAGGTATAATCTTCTAGTTATAATTTCCTAATTTAGATGCATTATGTAGCTATATATACCTGAAGTAGCGCACTGTAAACAGAGCAGCAATACAACAAATTTTCTTGTTTATGTCAATTTACTTGGCACTATAGCCAACCAATTTTTTCTAAACAACAAACGCTAGCTGTTGTCTTTTCCTCTTTCTTGCCACCATGGCTGAAATTATATCAGATGCTACATCCTCTCTTGTTCATCCATCAACCTCCTCCTGAAGCTAAGGATTCTGTCAATAAGAAAAAGAATCCTCATGACTTATCTTCAGATTCACATTCATTTTTTATTATGGAGAATTTTTTGTGTTGGTCTCAATCTTTACGCATGTACATTTGAGGCAAAGGAAAGACTGAGTATTTAATTGGTGATAAGAAGGGACTTGGATGATCCTAGCTAACTAGTTTGGGATGTGGAAAACTCTATGGTATTGACATGGTTAGTAGATTCTATGGAGGAGGATACCGATTATATGTATTATCACCTATCAAAGGAATTGTGGGATAATATTAGTTTAATATATTATGACTTGAGAAATCAGTCCCAAGTATATGAAATAATGCCGAAACTTGGACCGATTTGCCAAGGTGGGAACAATGTCACAGATTATATTAATTCTCTAAAACATCTATGGCAAGATCTGGACTTACTCAATTCTTATGAATGAAAATGTTTTGAGGATTGCAGCCATTACAAGGAAAAGGTGGAGGATGATCAGATGGGTCTTTCTCACCTAAAGCAACGATATGGTTATTTTGTGAAATATTCTATCCCTTAAATATGTTCTAGATGTACCCAAACTTGCATGCAGTCTTTTGTCCATTAGCAAACTATCTAAAGATTCTAAATGTTTGAGGAACATCTATAATGACTTAAGATAAAAGGGGATGTACCTACGAATTTGTATTATGATAATAAATCGACAATAATTATAACACATAAACTTGTTTCACACAATTGTACATTGCATATAGAGGTCATCATAATCTTCATAAACTTAAAGTTAGAAAAAAAAGTTTTATGACCAGTTTGTATATTATTACCAGTTCGTGTATTATGTTCGAGAAAAAAGCTTCTCACGACTAGGTTTGAAGAATTAACATGCTAGCTGGGAATGAAACACTAACTTGAGGACCTCTAGAGTCTTGATGCTATTTACATATACGTGAAGATTTTCATATTTGGGACAATATGTAAGTACTTTGAATCGGGACTTTTTATTGGAAATTCTTAATGTGTGTTGCCCTACCTCTATAAGTAGTAAGTCTCTCAATAATACAGTTGACCTAATGTTTCTTAATTTCTGTTTTCTTCAATTATATATCCTATTTTTTGATATTTTTCCATATCATTATCACATTCTTTTATGTTCTATGTGGTTTTCATTTAGTTTAAGCCTTTACTATAACAACCTTAATTAGTGTCAATATTATTGGATTACTACATTCCAATCAGCTTGTCTTATTTGGGATCAACTTATATTTGAATAAAATATCTCAAGGTTGGAGAACTTTTTATATAAGATTTTCTGTCTTCAACATAATTGGTTTTATATAGTTTGTACTGGTGTTTTTCTTCTATAATTGTTACCTTTTCATTCTAGACAACTACCTTTAGTTGTGGGTTTTGCATCATACATTTATAGAAATGTGTCTTTTACTTTTGCTAACTGTATTCCTTTTGTGAATGAATAGATAACATCACTGCAAGCAATATCTTCTACTTTAGTGTTCTGTGCACAACTTAAAAGTAATCTTCAGCTGAATTTTGCGTGGACTTTTATGTGGAAATTCTTCTGGAAGACTACTACATCCACAATTAGTGACTCTGAGGTGTGTTGTTTCTTGGTAGGACTTCAATTATTTCTAGGTTCTTTATTTATTTGCCTATTTAGAAATTTTTAGTTGTTTTGCTGTTGCCTACATTGATTGATATATTTCTTCTATATCAGACAGGATGCGAAGTTTTGCTGGCAGCATATGAAGCTTTAGCTCCTATTCTTAGAGCACTGGCTTTTACCTTCTCTTCTCAGTCCATGAATCTCATAAATGATTTATTTCCATTGACAAAAGAAGTAAATGGTTGTTTAGATTCGTTGGTTCTATCTTTTCTTCAAAATATTAACAATCTTCTTACAGTTGGGGTACTAGTGAGAACTCGACGGGCAGTCTTGTTAAATTGGAAGGTATTTGGTCTTTAAAATTAGTCTGTTTTCATATTGTGTACTTGGACATTAGGTACTAGTTCTTGTTTCTGCTTCTCTACTTGCATATAGCCTAATTTTAAAATTATTATTATTATTATTCTTAGGTGTTAGTGTTATTTTGGAAGATTTTAGTTTGTGACTATCAATATGACATTAGTTTATTTCTTTTTTCCCACACCCCCCTCCCCCTTTGTTTACTTGTGATCAAAATGTTGATATTATCATTCATGTGATCCTACCTTAAGTAGTTTCCTTGGATCTTTTATGTGGCTGCAAAATTATTCTTCATTGATTCTTATAGAAATTGTGCGCATGGGATTCAATCAATTTACAAGTTATTGACTTATATTCTTTGGCTAATTTAGTGGCTTTGCCTTGAATCTTTGTTGTCAATACCTTGCTATGCACTTCGGAATGGTCTCCATTTAGAGATTGGGAGTTCATTCTTCTCAGATGCTGCAGTCAGATATATTTTTAATGATCTTGTTCAAAGGTATGTTGATTATTCATTTAAGCCTTTTTTTGTTGTTATGGTGGTGGTGATTACTACTTATCACACTGGTGTAGGAAGGATTGAGTACAACTTCTTGCCAATCGAGAGTTGAAATAGAAACACTATCAAATGCTAAAAACAAAGAACTAAATAGGACATATTTGATCTAAATGTGATAAATCACGAAGATCAACTCAATTGCATATTATGGCTTAAAATTTTCAGTAGTTATTATTGTTATTATTTGCTTAGGAATATTCCCATTATCCAATAATCGTTGCTTATTTTTTTGCAAACTAGCTAGTTACCCCTTTTGTTTAGGGAAGTAGTTGAGTCCTTAATGTATTTAAACTCTACTAATTACGATTGCAGGGGGATAAGAATTCTAATAAAATTACGAGGTTCATTCTCACCTTAAGCAGAATATTTTCTTTACAAATCTCTTAAATAGCTTTGAACAGGACCGATCTTTTTGGTATTAGAGCTATACATTATGGCAACCAACAAGGAACAAATTGAGAATTTAGGAGCAGGTCTTAGGGGACTTCAAGATAATTTGAGCAGAATGGAGTTGGGCATCAATTACAAATTGCATCAGCTAGAGATTGCCGTTAGCAAATTCTCTGAAGTCTTGCTTACAAGGTAAGATCCATCCTCCAGCACTGTCAACGAATGCAGTAGACAGGCCTCCAATGGGCATTTTTGAGAAAAACACAGAAGGGGATGGCCAATGTTCTCCTCCAAGTTGGCTAAGCTTGAATTTCCCACATATCCTAGTGATGACCTGACTGTGTCAACCAATTCTTTGAATACCAAGGCACTTTAGTAACACAAAAGGTGTCATTGGCATCTTTCCATCTGGAAGGGGAGGCAAATCAATGGTGGTAGTGGATTTTGTTGGAGAGAATTATGGTGGAGTAGTTAGCATTTAATGTGATTTAGCATTTATTGTGATTAGCTGTAATTATTGTAAATTTCCTAACTTGTTTCTGATTGATTAGCTGTAGTAGGTTAGGAATAATTCACTCAAATCTTTCCTCTGTTTACTTCCAAGAATTAGGGTAGTTTCAAACTATATATTGTAAGTCCATATTCTGAGTAAATCAACAAGGAGAATTATTTCCTTTCACCTCTTTGTTCATGGTATCAGAGCTAATGAAGATCTTGGCCTATTGTTTGTCTCAGAAGGGGGCCCATCATTTAAGCAATTGGGGAAGGATTTGAAGTCTTGATAGAGCAAGTGGCTGAGCAATATTGTTTGCCCCAAGAGAGGGGCCTATTTGACTTCAATCAGAAGTCCAGCCCTAATGAGAATTGTTTATGTACCTCTCCAGATTGCCCAAGTAAAAAGAGACTCACATGTGAGGGGAAATGTTTAAAATACCCCATGTGAGTTTTCTACATTAAAGAAAGAGAGGAAAGAAGACTAACATATAAGCCTAATGGGCTGTTCCATTTATTGCTAATTAGCTTTAGGATGAAACCTCACTTGAGCTTATGTGTGGCCTAACTTTCCTCATCGTGTGGGCTCGTAAGCCTATTGCAAATTTAACATGGTATCGGAGGCTTCAATGACTGAAACTGATTCTCTTTAAGAAACCATTAAAGCTACCTCATCTACCCTTCCATGAGGTATGCCTATACCAAATCCTTCACCATACCCCTCATTAGAAAACTATTCCCTTTGCATTACCCAACACAAACTCAATGAGAGCAACTTTAGATAGGGGTTCCAATATGTCTTCAGGCTAGTTATATTACTGGAGATACTCCAGTGCCCTCTACAAGTGATCCTCGATTTAGTGCATGGGATGGCATTGTTAATCAATTCCATGGATTCTAGAATTGGGAGGACCTATCTGTTTTACAAGACTGCCAGTGAAATATGGGAGATAGTCAAAGGAATCTACTCAGACATGGAGAATACCTAACAATGTTTGAGGTTCAATGCAGACTTTAGGAGCTAAAATAAGGAAACAAATCAGTCACTGAATTATGGCAAGAGATGGACTTATTCCATTAAATCAAGTGGCATTGCCCTGAAGATGGAGTTCAATTTTCTCGGATGGTGGAAAAGTAGCGTGTTTTTGACTTCTTACAAGGCCTGAACAAAGATCTAGATGATGTTAGAGGGAGGTTATTACGACAGAAACCTTTCCCTTCAATTCGAGAATTTTTTGTTGAAGTTAGAAGGGACATCCTTAACCAGTTCAACACTAGCTACTCACTAGAACAAGCCAAACACCTTCAATCCGAAAGGCCAGAGAACTAGAAAGGAAGGTGGAAGCAACTATGGTGTGACCACTGTCGCAAGCCCTATAATAACAAGGAAAATTGTTGGGAACTAAACGATAGACCAGTAGGATGGAAACCATGAAATTAAACAGAGCCCATTAAAGCACTTGCAACAGGAACCTATGTTGACAACAATAAGACTGGTCCACTTCCAATGCAACAGTGACTGATTAAGGTAACCTCTTTTTTCACTAAGGTTGAGAAGCACTGGGACATGATTGTTGATATAGGAGCATCAAATCACATGACTGGAAACCGAGACACCCTCTTTACTTATGACACTTGTGGGGATGATGTTCAAATTATTGTGGTAGATGGAAAAACAGTAAAAGCAAAGGGTCATGGCACTGTAGAATTCTTAGGACTGAACTTAAAATCGGTCCTTCATGTTCCTAATCTGAAATGCAATCTGGTTTCAATTAGTAAACTAACTAAAGACCAGAATTGTGCAGTAACATTTTTCCCTCGTGAGTATTTCAGGGCCTATCTTCGGCGAAGATGATTGGTAGTGCTAGGGAGCGTGATGGCCTCTATTTCCTCCATGATACTGATTCTTCCTCCAAGACTCAAATCACTTGAAAGCCTCTCATTATCCATTGTGTCTAATTTTAATACTACTTCTTCCATGATAATACGGATTGAGTACAACTTGCTAATTGAGAGTTGAAATAGAAACACTATTGAATGCTAAAAAATAAGAACTAAGCAGGACATATTTGATCTAAATGTGATAAGCCGTGAAGATCAACTTGAGCGCAGATTATGGCTTAAAATTTGCAGTAGTTATTGTTATTGTTATTTATTTGCTTAGGAATATTTCCATTATCCAATAATCGTTGGCTATTCTTTTGCCAACTAGTTGTTTACCCCTTTTGTTTGGGGAAGTAGTTGAGTCCTTGATGTATTTAAACTCTCCTAATTAGCATTGTGGGGGAATAAGAATTCTAATAAAAACTCTACTTTAAGAAGAATATTTTCTTTACAAGTCTTTTAAATAGCTTTGCTAAAGCTGATCAAAATGTCTCTTTATTAATATTAATAAAGAAGATATCCACTAAGCAAAGTACATTTGATTTGAATGTTCCTTTATTAAGGTCAACAAAGAAAAAAATTTAAAATGATAGTTTACAAAGGGATTTACTAGCTAGTTTACAAAGAGATTTACTAGCTTTATTAATTCTTAGAAATCACATCTAGGGTTTGTAAAAAACAAACATCACACCTAGTGTCTAGGAGTTGCACCTAGAATTTAAGAATCACTCTTAAACAATAAATATCACACTTTCACTTTGAAATTCATAACTTGAAAATCCTGTACTCTCCCTCATATTTGTAAAATTCAATTTTACATGTAGATTTTTCTAGTATTTTAATCTAACTATAACTCTATTTCTTAAGTGAGTAATTCCAACTAGATAGAGATTAACCTAAACTAATCTACTAGAATTACCAAATAATCATGAAGGAAACCCAAGTAGATATTGTATGAAATTAAAATTTTGTGTAATATTTGTTAGATATTTGATCATTTTTTAAATATTTTTTGTTTCTACTTCTTTTTATAAAAATATTTAGTTTGCCAGTAGGTTTTGTTTAGTTTTTGTTATCTCATAGTTCCTTAGAGTAAATCAATGATTATATTGGGAAATGAATAATCAACCATAACCTTTCTATTGGCTAGCTCCTCTTCCAACAATGAAGACATCTATCGCTACCCCATAGTTATTTTTGAGAATTGAATTCTTATATATGTGCTATTTGTTATTAAATTTATTCTTGTTATGAACGTGATAGTTGATAAACTATTCTACATTTGTTGATAAGTTTCTCAAATTATTTGTAGTCTTGAGAATGCTGGGGAGAATTCTGTTTTGGCCATGTTGAGATCTGTCAGATTGGCTTTGGAGCTTTTTGCTTCAGGAAAGTATGGTTCACTTGTATCCTCATGCAAGGGTGTTGATATGCAGGTTTATCTTATACCTTTTTTTGTCATTTTATACCACATTACAAATGGTTTATGTAGTTTTCATGGTTGTGGTTAGTTTGAAAATTTAAGAGCAGTTAACAATATAAGCATATAAACCAAGGAGTAAGAAAGAAGAGGCCGATGCACTATGTGAAAAAATATGACCCATATACTTAGTTGACACTTTCATAAATGGGTTAGTGCATGCAATGATGATAACATCAAAATTTGTCACCGTAATTGGAAATTGAGATATTTAGCATATGTTGTAGGTTTAAGCTAGTATGTCTTTTACAATGCATAGTTGGTATTGAAGTTTAATATTTATGGTTGTGGAGCTAACTACTAAAAGTTGTATTTTTGGAGTAGATGGTAAAAGCATATTAGTTTGTAATCTCTATTAACTGTCAATCATTATGTTAGTTACTCCTTAGTTTTTTGTTATGTCTTAATCCAATAACAAATCTTTGTGTTTTTGGTTGGTCAAATGCACCAAGACCATTATGGTGTGGCAATTGAAATACTTATTTGTATTTTTGGAATTAACTATTTTGAATTTTGTGTTCTTTTACTCCACAAGATATATCCCTTTTTGATGTTTTTATCTACTTAACTATTTTGAAGTTTGAAATTATTGATAGTCATGCAAATTTATCCTTTAGTATAACAAATGATCCATTATAGAAGTATAATGTATATCTTATGGTGAAGCAATTAAAGCAATGTTGAAGAGCATTGTATAACTTTGTCATGGAATATTGCACTTTCCTATTATTATTATATCGATCATGTATGTGGATGCACTCAAGAAATTGGGAAACAAAAGCACTTGTTGAGATCTAGATTTGGAGTCAAACTTGTAGCGTTTTCTAAAATTATCTTACCAAGGTCTTACTAGTTAGCTTCATATAAGTTGTTCCATTTGGCATAAGGTTTGATAGTGTGGTAGAAAGAATTATGCTATTAAAAAAATTTGGATTGCAGAGATTAAGAAACCTTAACTTCTATTACGTACTGCCGGTTATTTCATTTTCATTGCAGATGATGTGGGATTTGGTCCGTTCTTCTTGGATACTGCATGTCAGTAGCAACAAAAGGAGGGTTGAATGTGTTGCTGCACTTTTGTCCTCTGTGTTGCATACATCAGTTTTTAGCGATGAGAGTTTGCATTTGGATGCTGATGCACCTGGTCCTCTAAAATGGGTATTTCTTCATAATCTTTTTTATGACCAGCAGAAATACTTGTTTGATCTTACTTTATTGTGATGATGGCATATATAATGTTTGTTTTGTCAAGATTGTAATACTGATGATTGACCTAAGTATGGCAGTTTGTCGAGAGACTTCTTGATGAAGGTACAAAAAGTCCTCGGACAGTTCGTCTTGTTGCATTGCATTTAACAGGATTGTGGCTATCTCATCCAAAGATAATCAAGAATTACATAAAGGAACTAAAGATCTTAACACTTTATGGTTCTGGTTTGTGGACATACTTTTTTTTTTTGCTTTAAAGAATTTATCTCTCTTATTTGTTTAGTACAAACACAACTCAAATTTATGTTTTCTCCACCAGTTGCATTTGACGAGGATTTTGAAGCAGAACTGTTAGACAATCCTGACGCCAAGATTGAAGTGTCATTATTGGCTAAAAGTCCAGATCTAGAGTTGACTGAAGTAAGCCATCTAACATTGATACTCTTTATAGAATCCACAGCATTCATCTCCGTTATTATAGCATGATGCCAACTGAGATTAGATAAGGCTTCATGAACAATGTTTGGGAGGGTCAGAGATTCAAGTGAGGCAACACAAAAACCAGAAGAGGAAAATAAATGATCATAAGAAACAAATGGAAATAGGATAAGTGTATTGATGTTTACCTTTGCAAAGAACAATAAGAAGCTTTGGATAATGTGTTATGGGATCTGATGACGAAGAAGAGATAGATAGCGAACTTGTATCAGGATGATCTCGTCTTCTAGAGTAGACCAAACGAATGGGTGGTAGTTGTGGTTGTGTAGGAGGATCATGTGTAGAGATAGCATTTAGTGTGATAGGTGATCTTTTTTTTAAAAAAATAATTAAAGATTGCATTGATTAAATATATTTACAATCTAGAGTACAAAAGATCAAGGATAATCCTAAAGGTCTAGATTATATAGAGTTGTGGTTCTTAGTAATCATCTACATCTTGAAAACTAAGGGATACTGGTGTGATAGTTGATCTTGTAAACTAACAGGTTGTCATCCACCTTCACAAAAATCAAAGAATTAGGAAAGAAGGGAATGTGTTCCACAAATGAAAAATCAATTGACACAAGATATTTGTTTAAAGTAGGAAAGTAGCATTGATATCCTTTTTATAGGCAAGTGTAGCCTAGAAAGACACATTTTGGATGAATGTATTTAAAGGGAATGTGTTCCATAAAGCTTGAGGATGAACGTTGTAGACAAAACAAGTACTTCCAAAATTTCCTAGAG
>JANVCL010000214.1:23318143-23328431 GCA_026546855.1 Erythroxylum incrassatum | reverse complement strand
GGGTTTCGAGTTGATGATTCAATTTCTAAGCCGTTAAAGTTATATTGCGATAACTCCGTTGTAGTCTTTATGGCTAAAAATAACAAGAGTGGAAGTCGAAGTAAACATATTGACATTTAATATTTAGCCATAAGAGAACGTGTTAAGGAAGGAAAAGTTGTCATAGAGCACATTAGCACTGATTTGATGATTACAGATTCTTTAACTAAAGGCATGTCACTTAAGCAGTTTAAGGATCACGTAGTGCATATGGGACTTGGTTCCATAATGTAATTTTGTTGTATATTTGTTGATTAAATGAAACTCTTATTCAGTTTGATATTTTCTCATAAATTATGTGCACACACATTTTGTTTAGTTTTGTGAGAAATGTCATTTAATTTGGACCTAGAATAAATATATGGTTTATTCATTAAGTTGAAAGGCGAGTAATGAAAAACTTTGTATATGTAATACATAGAAGATATTACTCACTATAAGATGACCTATCGCCATGATTCATGTATTTGATTTCTTATTATATGTAGTATTGAATTAAATGGATCAAGTGAGAGAAGGTAAGTTTTATGCTCATTATTAAGGTTGTCCATTTACACGTTGCATGTGCCCTACCCACCATTTTCAGTTGCCCATCTACTCGACTCTTCTTCTCCGTGATGGCCAAAGAGTATTGAGTGGTTTTTTGGTTGTTAAAAACTCACCTAGCGGTATTGTACACCATCTGTTTTTGCTTAAAAAAGATAGAACAAACTCAACGCTCCAAACACGTTCAGCTCTTCGGTAGATCACAGCAATGGCTGGAGGGATTGTTATTCTTGGTCTTCCGCTGCTGTTATTTACATATATATTATGTTGATATATATGTTGTTTTTTGCATGTGTTTTATACGTTATATTCTGTATGAAACTCATGGTTAAGTTTACACGGCAGGCGTTAAGTAACAAACAATTGTAAGCTTTTCATTTGCAAGAAGTTTTCATCAGTTCTCCTCATGTACAATGCAGGCATGTTCGTGCCAATTGGACATTTATCGGCATCTGAATTTTCAGGAAGTGAAAACCATGGCCACTAACCAAATGGTTCTTGCAAACATGCCATGTTGCCACTGGTGGGTATCATTCATGATACATCATATCACTAATCATCTCCAAAACAAGTCTATACTCATGGAACATAGAAAATGTGTCAGAATTTTCGTTTCCGATATTTCTCGCCTTTCTAAAACAGAACATGGATTGAATATGTCTTCTAGTGGATTAAGTGGCATTCTAAGGCCACATCCCCCAAATTTTCCATACAATTATGGTGAATAATGCCAAGAGCCCAAGGCTATTAAAGTTGGTTAAACAACTCCTAAAAGCAAAAAGGATAAGAATGTTCATGTTATTAAAGTTGGAAGGAAAAATTGACGACTTTCAACGAAGGGGTTAGATGGAAATGCGGTCAATCAGAGCCTAAGGAAACGTACCAGTAGAAGCTCGTTTCTGGTCCACATTTAACCCTCAAATTGTAATACGCGTATGACAATTGAAGGACAACGTAATTCAACATACATGTAGACTTATAGTAGCCTAGGTAGAGTGGAATTGGAACTTCAATCGGCATTACTATTAGCACAAGGATTACATAAAAGAAAATATGAATAAGAATTGAAAGTAATTGATGACCTGCAGCTAATTTTTCTCGGAACTGCTAGAGTTCTCGTCTTGCCAAGTTGCTTGCCATTGCCTGTCATAGAAGGTTGTCTCTTCCAGTAACTGTTTAAGGTTTTCTATGTCTTCATTCTTCCTGATCAGTAGTACACCTACTACAGCTACAAACAATAGTGTCTTGCAGAAGAAGCTGCTCATCTGGTCGACAAGACCAACACCAGTCAGGCTATCCACCAGATAAGCCATAAAGAAGCCTATCATTGCGGCTCGACCTGTGTATAAAGAAATGCTAAATTACTTTTGCACCATCGAAGAAGGTTGTTTACTTATGTACATTGCAATGATTCATATCTTCACAAACCGTTCAGTAGTTCTGCTTCTGGTAGATGGAACCTTTTCATCCACGCCCACCATGGTATAATTGATGTATCAAAAACAATAGGGTCATCATTACTTGTTGTTTCTGGGTTACCCTCAAGCCATTTTCTCCGTCTAACCTCTGAAGAAATATTATTTATGCATGTTTATCAGATACCATGTCATCTTACAAGTACGTGGAAAAAAGTTGACTGAAAAAAGAAAAATGTAGTCTCCAGCTTCATATTAGTTAACTGTCTACTTCACATTGACAATATACTTATCTATATGTTCCAACTAAGAACATAAACAGCAACCTCCACACAGCTAACCTTTAAATGCCAGACCAAGATTTTGACCATAAAGTATGTCCAACAGTTCCGAGTCAAGCAACAGCATCCCCAAATAATAAACAATCAATAGGGAGTATACATGAACTGATGGAAAACTGCATGTACTCCAAAAATGGTTGTAGTCTTTATAATACCAACAGTATCAAACTTTCTTTTTATACACTAATGCCTCCAAAGAAATCTATACTGGAAAGAAGGAAGAAAGTTGAAGATACACCAGAAACTCTTGTTCTTTATCTCTACTATAAAAAAAGGCAAAAAAAGTTAGATCCTAAGGGTGGGTAAGATTATAATATTTCACATAGCACAACCTCATTCTACTGGTTTCGAACAAAAAGCCAAACCCCATTATCATATATGATTCTAAACTGCAAGTGCCAATTTACCCATAAGAACCTGCAATTGCTATTCTATATATTTTTCTTTTTTCTAATTTGTTCATTTTTTCCACGTCAGAGGAATGATATCCTAGAATTATAAAAAAAATAGTTTAGAAAGATATGAGGAAACTAGAGAAAAATAATTGTTTACCTATGAGGTAAAACTAACTATTGCTAGCATTCAAAAATATGACCAAAAGATAAATATATGCTCAGAGAATTTAAAGGATCATCAGAGAAAAAGAAAAAACAGAGGAAGGAAAGTAACACATTATGTAAAACAAGCAGAAGAATCATATCTGATAAGGAAAAGGGTACTTTAACTGATGATCCTGATATTGAAAAGAAAAAGGACCGTCTTTAGATTAAACAGGGAGCAAGTTACTGTACCTTACAACAATAATTGAGTTTTAAGGCCTTTGATGTAGAGAAAGGTTTCAGGAAACAAGTTTCAACAAATTCAACTATGATTGTGATTGGAACAATTAGGACTTATAACAAATACACCCTCAATAAAAAATTCAGCTGCAAAACCTCTATTTATAGACAAGTAACAAGTTTCTAACAAAAAATCCTTATTATCACTTACTACAAGATTTAATAGGGAAGTAACCTAAATAGTAAGGACAAGTGGGTATATAAAATAATACTAGATCTAAAAACTAGGAATGGCAAATATAGTCTGACCCAGACTAGCTTAGCTTGAAGTCAACCGTTCGACCTAAGTTGATAGGTTTCAAGATTTTTTTATTTTTGAAACTTCAAACTTGACATTTATAGCCCAGTCCAGCCCAGCATGAAGCCCAAACCCTCACATAACACAAAATGATGTTTTGTTAATGAAACAAAATGACGTACTTTGTGTGAATTAAAAAAACATGTCCTCACTGTTTGTCTACGTTGCTTGCTGCTCTTGTCTCTGAGGCGTATTGTAAATGTAACAAAAGGATCTAGTTTTGTGTGAATTACTGAATTAAACCCAAAAAACATGCCCTCGCTCATTGCCTATGTTGCCTGCTACTCTCTTGTCTCTGACTTGATACTGCTCTCACCTCTTGTCTCTTGTCTCACTACTATTCCATCCGAGCTTGAATCTAAACGTAGATGAATTTGAACCTACAAATCTATTGAGTTTAGCCTGAGTGTTGCTACAATTGCATTTACTCTGTTGTTTCTTCCTCTTTCTGTGGAGAACTAGACAAATATAAGGTCTTTTCCTCATCTTGGTCATCTTAATTTTTCTGTTTTCTTTGATTTTCTTTCATGCATTTTAATTCTTTTCTGGTGGGGTGGGTCTGGTCAGCAGTAAATTCATCAATCTACAATTAGAATCCCAATGTGGGTTTCACTATTATTGTTTTGATTTTCCAACTAATAGCTTTTGGAGGAGTTGCAACGGAGGAAGAGAAGAGGAAGCTCCAAGTAGAGAGGTCTTGATGAGAATGATTGAAGGATTGGGCCTGGGAGGGCTTTAAGCAGCCCAAAGCTCCATCGAGCTCAAGCTCGAGTAGAGTACCCTGACCACTGGTTGGGACCAAGAGAAGAAGGGACGGTTGGATTGGGAGCCTTTTGCTATCCCTACTAACAACAACCACAACCAAGCCACTACTACTACTGCTCTAATTATATAACTAAAAATATATATACATGGACATTTTCTGTTAAAGCAATTAGTTTGATTTTTGGATAACTAGTGTTAGTAAAGTATGGTGGTCATGGTAGTTATGTTGGTGTTGCTGGTTTTGCTTCTTCTCATGCTGGATATCTTCAACAAGATACCAATAATGTTATCACGATCATAGTGCTTTGCCATGTTGCAGCAATCGTGATTGTGTTACAAGATGATCATATGTTATAACATGATATAATTTGATTTCTTGGGGATTTACTATGCTACGACAACCACAATCATGGTGCTTAGCTTATTTAGCATCTACGGATCTACTCTATCCCTTGGGGACATATAACCACGATCATGGTGCTGTGCTTATTGAGCATCTATGCATCTATTCTAACACTTAGTTGATAAACTCTTGCAAGAGCTTTCATAAGTTGAATTATTATTAGGTTGATGCCTAAAGGTACAACCTTTGTACTCTCCAAACGAACACACCTTTTCAACTTTTTTTATTTAACATGAACAATAATGCTCACCTGAATGACTGTTACTAAGCAGTTTCTTAATATATTTGGTAGAATTTGCAACATTTCCAAACATGTTCTATTACAAACTTCATCCCTGAATTTAATCACTAGTACAAGCACCCTGAAATCCTAATATATCAGGTTGGGCTCGAAGTTTGGAAAGTTTCCTTCCCAGGAAGTTAGAGCTCCTTCAAGAGAACTCTGCAGTACAAATAAAATAAATACAAAATCCAACCTATCCTTTTGTTCCAGCAGTCAGCTCTTAAAAAGAGAAAAATAACTTCTTCCTAGAAATCTTCCTAAATATCTGATAATAGAGAATCAAATTCAAAATTCAAATTCCTAAATATCTTAATCACTTAAACAGGAAAACAAGATTTAAATTTTAAATAAATATAAATTAAGTACACTCGTTGCATGTCCTGTACACTTGTCTAAGTGGAAGCACTGTAACTGAAACTGATTCAAGTTCAAGCTCAGGTTTGATAGGTATTAACAGCATATTGCTGTGTAACATGTTCACGGGTTCCTCACGAAACAAAAATATTGTTCATGATCACTATCAAGCATTTATCAATATCCATGGGAATAGATGTTCAAATAAGTGGGTGGTCAACAACAAAAATCATGGTAAGGATAACAAGTTATGTAGATATATAGATCTACACAAGAATGACGGGAATTGAACAAAACAGTTAGTGATATTAGAATTGATATTTCATTTTTATTAGGTTCTTAAATCTCATTTTCCATTATAATTTCAAATGGAATACTTAAATCCCTCATAATTTTTTTAATGCTTGGGATTAAGGTTAGGGTTTAGTTCATACTTACTGCTGTTGTCGGCAGGGGCAAAACTAGACAATGATTTCAGTGGGGGGATTTTTTTGTATAATATTTGATAATTATTCACAATAAAAAAAAAAGAAGAATAAATGATTTATAAAGGGTGAAAATCTTTACCCCTCACAATTATGAAAATTTTTATCAGGATGAACTAAATTATATTATATTTCTCGATAAAAATATCAATGCAAATTGCTTCAATATTACATATATGAATATAATTGTTTAAGAATATAAATGTAATGAAAAAATATATATATTCAAAAGTGTCAAACTAAAATAATGCAATTACATAATCAAAAATAGAAAATTAATTTTAAAGGGTTTTTTACAAAGAAAAGGTAATACCCATATGATGGTTAAAAGCATTAACATATTATGATTCTTTATGAAAATGAAATTTAAAATTCTTCTAACATACAAAATAGATACCATAACTCACAAATTTATGCTTTGAATGCTTATATATTTTTTATGGAATGAAAATATCATTCATATCATTAAACAAGGTAACAAGTCACCAGAGATAGTGAAGTAAATACTACAATTCAAAAATTTATGTTCATAATCTTAAAAATAAATGATTGAGACATTTTATTGAATGAAAATATCACGACTCTAAACAACGAAGAAAATCATTAACAGCAGTAAACTCGACTTATCATGGAATGAACAAATCATGCCAATAACTAATATAAAAACAAGACAAAAATGGCACAATGGAAGTTGAGTTGTTCAACGGGGGGGATTCATATGAAAGCAAGAATGTGGTAAAATGTAAGATAGATTGCCCCTGTTGAAACCTACATGGCTCCGCCCGTGGTTGTCAATACATAGATGCTAGACCAATTTAATGATTTCTCAATTGGATCCTCTTACTAACACTAATTTCTCTATCGTGTACCTTGAACTAAGTAAGAAGATTAATTTGGGAATTCATGTGAGTTTTACTCCACATGTATTATGAATCCCACAATGCCACTAGTACCTACTATTGTGCCAATTAGAAGTGTTGATGCATCATCTACATAATGACACGTTAGCATCATGATGACATCACAAGTCCACATGTCTTGATAACCTCACAATGTCACGTGCATTACTATGTGATAAGATAACATGTTGACGTGTCATCCATGTGGCTATTTTGCCAACATCATATTGATATGGTGCACCATGTTTATACTTTTTTTAACTCCGTTAATAAAATTTATTCAATCAAGAAATTTTAGTAAGTAATTAAAATTCAGTATAAAAAGCTCAAGTAGAAGGACTAGATTGAAAATTTTGGCTTAGTGGAACAACTAAATATACATTATCCTAGTACTTAAATTAAAAACGAATATTTGATAAAGTCCACGAATGCTCTTGCATTAGCCTTGCTACCAATTTAAGGGCATATATGATGATTCACCGAATAAATTATGAATGTGCATCATAATACGATTACATAAAGAAAATTAGCAAAAAGAGAAGCAAAGAAGAAACAAAAAACAATATAAAGACCATTCTTGTATTGTAACAAGTACCTATGTGCATTACAACTTTAATGCACATATACAAAGACAATTATTCTTTTAATAGTAGCACATCATCAATTTAAATAGGCTTGACAAACTAAAAAATAGCATCTTCTGTTAGAATTATGGTGATCACTAGACTAGTTTAACATCTAATTTGAATATGAGTTAGTCATAGGTCAATATTGAAAGGAATTCTAAAGTTTATACATCAACTTCTAAAAACTATAGGTTAGGCCATATGTGAATTTTTCATAAATTCTAGAGCTTTTAAGAGTCAACTTATCAATTTAATTATCAAGAATAAGAGATTCGAAACAATAAACATATTGGATGTGCCTCATAACCAATAAAAAAAGTGAAATAACAGAAAGAGGATAAGAGGAGAAACACATAATAAAATAAAGGCAAATATTGTACTATAACTACATTTGTCTGGGCATCAAAATCTAATAAAAAAGAATGTCTAATCCAATAAAAGATGTTTTACAAAGAATCAAATGCATGTTATTCATAAGCAATTCATACAACAAACATGTTTATAGCTCTAGTTGGATGTTGTTGCGAAATTTAGGCATCATTCTTTCAACCATATAACCATATGGTAGTGCATCTCTCTTTCTATATTCAATATGTAACCTCTCTCCTTAATAGGGTGGAAGGTTCAATACATCAATAGATGACAATTTAGAGCTCCTAGTAAGAGGCCAACTAAGCTTTATTGTTAAAGAAGTTAAGCCCAGCACAATAGTTTCAATGAGCATCTTTCTTGCCTATAGTAATTCATTTGATCAACTGATGTAATTTTTAGGAACTAGAAATTTTAGTAAGAACGGCATAGAAATCGATTGCAATATTCTCACATCTTGATCTTTACATGATAATGTGTTTGCCACAACAATCTCGCACCTAACCCAATATTCCACTTTGAAATCAAGACCAAGTAGTTTACTTACCCATTGCTGTGGAGAAGTGATAATTTTTTTGCTTTAATAGAACTTTGAGATTGTAGTGATTCTTATGAATGATGAAGTTCTGCCTATAGATAAGACCACCAACGGTGTATATAGCCTTGGCTAACCCAATTAGCTCATTCTCATAGGTAGGAAGATGAGATGACACTTGGCTAAGGATTGACTTAGGGCAATGGGATATCCCTCTTGCTACAAAATCTCTCATATCCCTAAATCAAAAGCATTCAATGATAAATAATTTATTTAAATCCTAAAGCGATAGCACTTGCTTTTGTTATATTGATTGCTTCAACATCTGGAGCCCATAGGAAAGAATTTTTCTTCAACATAGCAATTAACAAATTAGCAATTTTACCATAATATTTAACAAATGCTTCAGCAATACCCCATGAGCCAAGAAAACCTCACAAAGCACTTGCAAAGGATGGCTGCAACCATTGAACCCTGGTTTCCATCTTGTCATAGTTTGCTTCAACTCTTTGCAATGAGATAATATGTCCTAGGTATGAAACTTAGGAATAGTCTTTGCTGTCTTAGTCGAGGAAGAATAGTTCAAAGATGATGTATGTTAGGACTCTAGAACTTTAATGCTGGAATTCCTCTATATTATTTCAATATATCGGTAAAGTGTATATCACTCCCGAATAGTAGTATACTACTTCACCCTAACCAGAGCAAAATTGCTCCTCCCTCACTAACCAGAGCAGATTTGCTCCTCAGAAGGTTGAATCCTTTGAACAACCCTTGCTGTGTTGAGCCTCTATCTTCATTGTTCCCTTCTCCTTTCTCTGGTGTAATCTGAAGTCCTGCATTGCCCCCAAGTTGGACCTGTCGTCCCTCATGTCGGAAGTGCATGGACATCTCCTTCCAATCCACCATGACCTTTCCTAATGTTTGTAACCAAGCCATTCCCAAGATCATATCCATTCCTTCTAAATCTAAAACATAAGCGTCTATCTTCCACTCCATTTCTCCTAACCGAATAGGCACTCCCATACACCTTCCTCTTGTAGCCACCCTATGACCATCCCCCAATCTGATTCCCAAGGCTCGACTCGTTCCTATATGCAGTCCAAAGCCACTGGCTAGCTCGGGTGAAATGAAGTTGTGACTGGCACCACTGTCAACCAGAACCACAATAGGCACTCCGTGTAGTCT
Organism: Erythroxylum incrassatum; assembly: GCA_026546855.1. Taxonomy (NCBI): domain Eukaryota; kingdom Viridiplantae; phylum Streptophyta; class Magnoliopsida; order Malpighiales; family Erythroxylaceae; genus Erythroxylum; species Erythroxylum incrassatum. Next base: position 23,319,046 of record JANVCL010000214.1, on the reverse strand, counting down.
TCCCTTCAACTTCATGGTTTTCATTTCTGGCGTCACTGTCTCGGTCTTCCTCACACCAAAGACTCCCATAGCTCGACATTCTAATGCTATCTCTCCCTCCTCTTCGGATTCAACCTCCAAAGAGATGATTTCTCCATCCTCATTCAGCGTTTCATTGTCATCTAAAATCAAGAGTCGCAGTTGTTTCTTGGTGCACTGGTGGAGAGCGTGGAACCTCTCCCCGCACCTGAAGCAAAGGCTCTTGGCCTTTCGGTCCACGAGTTCGTGATAGGAGAGATGCCGCAAGCGCTTGTTCTTCTCCATCGGGCCCCTTCGGTCACCGTCCGGTCGTCTGGCCGGCGTCGCGAGGGTGGAGACTCCACCTCTGTTCTGCGCATGGAGGTTGGGTTGTAACCTGTAAGGCTCCCGGGTCCTGCCCGACCCATACCCATCCACCATCTGGCCACGACCCATCGGGTGTGGGTGCTCCAGTTCTCTACGATGCGGGCTGACCCGCAACCCACAACTAAAAGAGTTCCCTCGATGTGGCGTCCAGATACTTGTGCGAAGTCTGGAATGTTCGGTTCCTCCCCCATCTCCGATGACTTCTTTCTCCACTGCCCTAGCTATTTTCATCAACTGATATCGATTTACCGGCCCAAACGTCCTCACCCTTCGATGAATATCAGCCCTCAACCCACTCATGAAGTATCCCATGTATTGTTCCTCGGGTAGGCGACCCACCTGCGATGAGATGAACTCAAAAGCTTCTATGTACTCCTCCACCGAATCGGTCTGTCGCAAGTCTGATAGCTCCTCAAATGGGTTGTCGAATTTCCTTCCTCCATAGCGGTCAATCAAAGCCCTCTTAAATTTCTCCCAATCCAGAGCTGCTTCCGTTTCCCATAGTAGGTTGAACCAGTG
>JANVCL010000214.1:23294172-23304969 GCA_026546855.1 Erythroxylum incrassatum | reverse complement strand
TCCAATTCATCCCAATTCATCAATATGTATCCAAATATGATGCATTTTTATCATAATCTCACTTAAAACCACATGTATCAAATTTAAAACAATCACAAATACAATTTACTAAAGTTGCCCCGAGGATGTCCGTTAAACGGACTCCCATGTCCGTTAAACGGACATAGACTAGCCAAGCAATCCAAATTCATCCGAGAAGGTCCGTTAAACGGACCTGTATGTCCATTAAATGGACATGAATTGACCAAAGTGTTCCAATTCTCCCAAGAAGGTCTGTTAAACGGACCTACACGTCCGTTAAATAGACATGAGTCATCCAAATTGTTCCAATTCACCCGAAGTTGTTCGTTAAATGGACTCCCATGTTCGTTTGACGGACACAAAATTCTCACACCCTCTTCAAAGTCTCTATGCTCACGTGCACCAAATTTTAGGGTTCTAACCCTTAATAAGGGGAACAGTATATTACATTATAACACTCCTAGCTCGTTCCTATTATTAGCCAAAGATGGAGAATGAAATTGAGGTGTATGTAAAGATGTGCCTTGTGTGTCAATTTGATAAACAAGAGAGGAAGAAGGAAGTCAGTTTGTTACAACCCTTATCCATTCCTAAAAGACCATGGATGCTAGTCTTGATAGATTTCATTAGACCCAATGGTAAAAAGCATGGCGACAATCATAATGATTGTAGATCATTTCTCCAATTATGGAATCTTTGTGCCAGCACTAACATCATGTCGCTCGGATGTTACGGAGGAGTTATTCTATAAGAACGTGGTGAAGTACTTTAGAGTCCCTGTGGACATTGTGAGTAATCGAGATGCTAGATTTATAGGTCAATGTTGGACATCTTTTTTTAATGTGATGGGTTAAAATTTGAAGTTTTCAATAGCAAATCACCTACAAATGAATGGCTAAACGGAGATGATCAATGGTCTATTGGAGGGCTACTTAAGGCGTTACATAAGTGCAAGTCAACATCACTGGTTAGGTTTGATTGAAACTCCACAATTTTGCTATAACTTGCACAGATCTTTCGCTATAAAAAAGAGTCCCTTTGCGATAGTCTTGGGACAACAACCTCTCACTCCACTCAAGATTACACAACAAAAGACAAGTGACGAGTGTCTTACGGTGTACAAGTTCGTGATGGAGAAGCAAGAGTTGTTAGATGAGGTGAGGGATAGTCTTCGAAAAGTTTCTCGATAGATAAAGCAAGTGAACGTACGGAGAAGATCGTTAGAGTTTGGTGTGGCAGATAAGGTACTGTTGAAACTTACCCCACAAATTTGGAAGAAGATCTCAAGCAAGGAAGTGCATAATGGATGGTGCGAAAGTACAATGGATCGTTTAAGTTACTGAGTAAAGTGGGAAATGTGGCATACAGGTTGAAGTTGCCTGAGAGATTGAAGGCACATCCTACTTTTCATGTTACTTTTCTCAAACCTTACCATAAGGATGCATCAGATATGAATAGGAGTCAGATGAAAAGGGCTCCACCAATTATGAGAAAATAGTTCGAGGATCAACTAGAAAACATCTTAGATCATCGAACAATGGGGTAGCATAAGAAGAATCAACATAATGAGTTCTTAATCTCGTGGAAGGGTAAGCCGATCACGGAAGTTAAATGGGAGAAAGATACGACCTTGTGGCAGTTCAAGGATTAGGTGAATGCCTACATTCAGACTAGTTCGGCGAGGGCGTTAAATTCATCTGGTGGGGGTAGTTTGCTAGCTTCTTAGTACATAAAGGCACTTCACAGCTAGCTGGAGAAAGACCTTGGGTGAAAGGCTAGCTAGATCACATGCATAGCAGTGGCATGCGAAAGCTCCGAGTTGACTTAGCAAATTAGATCAAGCATGGTGCAAATTTTTGTAGAATTTCGAACCTTGTACGAGCTGACATGCTAAGACTAAGTGCTCGATAGATTAAGGGCTTAGTGTATGTGCAAATGAACGAATCATGGCTAATGAACTTGACATGAGTAAGCATTGAATTGGACCTGTGTATTATGATTGGCTTTGACTTAGATGATTCATCATCAACGGATGGAGATTATGGAAAGATCTTAAATAATGTGGCGGATAAGATCACCAAAAATAAACATTAGCTCTAAGAGATAAAGACCACGCGGGAGGATCATCTGAAGATAGTGGACATCTTCGTAAATATAGATAGATCATCGGTAATTTTTTATCTTTAGTTAGGATGTAGATAAATTTTATCGGATAAAGTTCTATTTAAATGTGGAAGTCATTTTATAAGATAATGATGTAATATGATAGGATAAGATATAATTTTAAGTACCAGAGTTGGCCATCAACCTTAAATATCTTAAGAGGATATTTCTTTATATACTTTGATGGAAGTAATAAAGGTTGACATTATTGTTGTATCTCTTTTTTGTTTTTATTGTTGCCTTTACTATTTTAGTAATTTCGTAGTTTTTTACGAGTGTGAGAGTTAAACATTGCGAAAGTCGTAAGATTTTCAAGAACAAGTTTATTAATCAACAATTACATGGAAAGGCTAAATTTCACATAAACAGATCTAAATGAGATTATCGTACAAAGAAATAAGCATGACATGGTATAAATTCCGTGCGTAGAAAACCTTTGCAACAGTTATATTGTTCTTGACAGTTGTACAACGATTACTGTTACTAGAAGTGGTAAAACGATTATGTATAATCGTTTTATACATAACACGCTCACGGTGACGAGCATAAAGAATATCTTGGTTTTTATATTTCCAATTCTCGTCCTATTATCTGCTTTTTCCTTGAGTTTCATTCTATTTCCTTAAAAATATCAATAACACTATCCTCTGTTGAACCCAACGTTATTAATTGGCTCGTCTGCATATGAAACACGTAAATGAAAAGCGTGACGTTAAGTTTCTCGATTCTTCACTTAGGATTAGTCTGGTCCATACCCTGCTTATATAAGCCAATAGTTAGTTACTCAGCGATCCACTACACGTATTGCCCTTTCCTGTTTGTATTTTGAACAGACTAATGTGTTGAGGGAAAGAAGCAAAGTAAATCCCTTACTCCGCCAGGTGTGCTCCAAAGTCCAAACTTATTATTTCTACTTTAACACAGCCATGTGTGTAGTTGGCTTCCCATCTTGAGATGCAAACAGACGACATTAAATCAGAAGCCAAACAGAACACAATCATAACTAAAAATTAGTCACCTTATGCCACAAAATCAGCTGTTAAAACCGCTAAGGATGCTATTGCCAGATTTTAATCTTTTCTTCCTCAACCTCTCTGCTATGGCAAATGCAAGCTCCAGTGACTGCGACGCATTGAGCCTAGGATCACAATGAGTGTGATAACGAGAGTTCAAGTCATCAAAAGTTACAGTCTTTGACCCTCCAACACATTCCGTCACATTCTGCCCCGTCATTTCTAGGTGGACTCCTCCAGGATAGCTGCCTTCTTGATCATGTACATCAAAGAATGCCCTCAACTCAGCCTGAAACAAACGATAACCCAACATGGGTTAGAAATCATCCATTGAGAAAGATGGGGATTCAGAAGCCAAAGCCTAAGGCTATGCTCTCACCCTAATAGCATCAAATGGACGTGTCTTGAGACCACACGGAGCCTTGATTGTATTTCCATGCATGGGGTCACTGACCCAGGTGACAATAAAGCCAGCCTGACGTACAGCTCTAATTAGATGGGGAAGTTTTATACGCAAGTTGTCTGCTCCCATTCTTGTAATAATTGTCAGTCTTCCAGGCTTATTGTGAGGGTTAAGTGCTTCACACAACTTTACGAGCTCTTTTGGATCCATTTTATCACTTACCTGTCAAACAGAGATCAATGAACCAAGTCCTTATCAAAGGTAGGTAATCAAGAGGTTAGCATTCTCCAATTTAACACAACATTAAAGCTCAAGCAGAGAGAGCATTGTTTTTTTTGCTTGATTGAATTCACTTGGATCTATAAACCTCCACAACCTGAACAGGTTCTACTCGTCACAGTCTAGGACCAAACTGCTTCCAGAAAAATCAAATGCTTTCAAAAACCCACACTTGAGAACTTATACTCATTATTAGTGAGGATGTGTAAATTGAGCGAATTAGTTAATCCCATTCACCATTGAATATTACGTGTGTGTGTGTGTGTGAAAGAGAGAGAGAGAATTAAAAAAGTTAACAATTAAAATATGTCCATCAATTAGAAACAACAAAAGGTAACTTACCAAAAGCTGCGTAATTCCCCAGAATTGAGCTGTTGTATCAATCATCTTTTAAGGGAGCAAGTATTTATCATAGAACACAAAATATTCGACCCACTATCTAATACTCATAAGTCATATAAAAGTATATTTGGTGGAATTTGTCTAATAGCAGATATTGTCTGGCATGCACTTGGAGCTTTCAGAATCAAAATCAAGACAACCAATTGCACTTTTAGTGTTCGTTTAAATTAAGAAATAGGGTTTTTAGTTCCATAACCCAATTTTAATGAATTGAAAAATAGTTACATTTTACAGAATTTTAATCGTTTGAGTAAGAATAAAGAATTGCAATTTTTATTGTCAATTTATGATTATATATTTGGATGAAATAGAAGTAATAGAACAATAATTTCAAATGTATCAATTGCCAGTGCTATCCGAATTCCACATCCAGAGTCTTAAAATTAATGAAGTTGCTCCTACATTCCCGTGATTAAAATATTACCTTTATGCCAAGAGGATTTGAAACACCTCGAAGAAATTCAACATGTGCTCCATCCAACTGTCGGGTCCTCTCACCCACCCAAAGCATGTGAGCAGAACAGTCATAATACAGTCCAGATGTCGAGTCTTCTCTGGTCAAGGCCTGCTCATATGGCAAATGAAGGCATTCATGAGATGTCCAAAACTCAGTCGTGTTCATTACAGGGTGGTCAATGGTTAGACCGGCAGCAGCCATGAAACCCAGAGCATCATCTACTCTACGTGCAAGTTCCATGTATCTGTCTTTGAACAAGAGTCATTCAGAAAAATATAGAAACATTACTACTACCTTCAATTAGTAATACTGCAATTGAATTATAATTGCGTAGTAAGCACCACCAATAAAGAAAAACCCAAATAGGAAAGATTATTTGGGAATAAAATGTCATTCTACTCAATCGTAGCATTTAGTTTCATTGGTGATGTAAGCTAGATATTTTAAAGCAAATAGTAGCTATCACGTACTAAGGCCATGGCCACCATGACGAATACCTAAGATTACATTTTAAAGCATACTCCTCTGTTGATATATAATAGTCCCATAAATGCTCAGAATTTTTGACAAGCAATTCCTAGAAATGAAGGTTAAATTGAAAAGTATGAGATATTGTAGACAATGAAAATCACCTTTCCCCTTGTTCGCTATGTAGTACAAAGTCGAGATTCCATTGTGAAACTCTTTGCATGGCAGCATACCCACCAGTTGCAAAAGCTCTAAGGAGATTCAAAGTACCAACAGATTGAAGGTATGCTCTGATCAACCTTTGAGGATCAGGTGTTCTAGATTTCTCATCAAAAGCATCACCATTAACATTGTCTCCGCGATAGCTTGGTAGCTTCACACCTTCTTTCACCTCAAACGCCTCTGACCTGGGCTTTGCAAACTGACCTGCCATCCTTCCAACCTGTCACATAATTACCAGACCAACACTAAGATTCTTATACATACTTTCCTCCATATTCAACCAAAGTTTTCTTCCTTGCAATTTATAGATTACACATCATAAGAATCAACAGAAACCACCAAGCGGATTCTAACCACATAATAAGATAAAAACATAACAAATACAGAGAAAGGAACCTTGATGACGGGCATTTGAGCACCGAAAGTGAGAACAACACCCATCTGGAGCAACACCCTGAAAGTGTCTCGAATGTTATTGGCGTTGAACTCTTTAAAACTCTCAGCGCAATCCCCACCCTGAAGAAGAAAAGCGTTTCCGATTGCAGCATCGGCAATTTTATCCTCCAGTTTGCGAGCCTCTCCGGCGAACACAATTGGGGGGAAGGTTGAGATGGCCTGGAGGACCGATTCAAGCTCTAGCGGGTCCGGATACTCGGGTAGCTGATGGGCGTGCTTGGACTTCCAGCTGTCAACAGCCCAGCCGGGAGCAGTCGAGGAGCATACGGAGACGGACGGAACGGTGGTGGGTTTGGATTTCTTTGTGGGTGTGAGGTTGACGGGGAAGATGTGATGTTTGACAAGTGAGTGAGATGAGGCTGCGGCTGCGGCGGTGGTGGGGAGATTGGCTGAGGCAGAAAGAGCCATACGAATGAAAGGTGACGAGTGAAGAATAGTGAAATAGCCGGTGCTCCAAGATCAGACACAAAGACTGACTGATAATTTGGGAAAGTCGTATATTTTATACATACGTGGAGGTTTATGCACTCACCGCCAGATTTTTTGCTACTGAACTGAACAACAGATTAATAGTTACCTTTAAACAACAATTATTTATTTTTGCTTTTTTCTTTTGAAAAATTGAAAATTAAATTTAGTAATTAAAGGCAATAACAAGTGTTGAAACCATTATGAATGGGCTAATAAAACAACATGAAAATATTATATTATGAATCAAAAAGTAAGTGCAGATGCTAGTCATTAATCTCATGCTGACATGACATTAGAATCAATCTGTACTTTATCTTCTTCAAATGTGTAGCTTTGAGTGATGTTTCTTAATGTCTTTAAAGATTCTCTCATATTTCTCTGATTCCATAAAACTTTCACCAGATATGATAAAGCAATAAAGAGGCACCACTGTTTTGTTTTATCATGCATGTTTAAGCTAAATACTAAGTTACAATATGTTCCCAATTCATCTGGTTTATCTCCTAATAAGCATCTGCTAGAAATTTCTTTCCACAAAGATTGAGTGAACCGACATTTGAAGAATATATTAGTAATACTCTCTCACTCTTGCTTGCATCATACACACCTATTTGGTATAAACATGTACTTTTTCAATCTATCAATTGTAAGAAATATGTTTTTGATAACTCTCTACATTGTGATTGAAACTCTAGGCAACATATATTTGCATGGGACAAGTTTATATCTTGATATTATTCTTCCCTGCTTTTGAATCAACTTTCTAAAAGACACATCGGTGAATTTACCATGCTTAGACAGAGTGCACCAATTGAGATTTGTCTTATTTTCCTTGAGTTCAATGCTGTTGATCTGATTATACAAACCAAAGTCTCGAATCCTTGATAAAATCTCAATTTTATGTGCTAGAGCACAAACATCAAATTGATCATCACTAATGATATTTTTTATTGAATTGAGCTCACTAATATCTTCACAAACTCCAATAGTTAACCATTTGTCATATCAAAAGAATGTATTAATACCATTTCCCAATAATCTAATTACATGTGGCCTTGTTTTGCTTCTTAATTTGAAGATTGTTTTTATTACGTTTGAAGCACTTTTAGGTTTATTCGTCTTCCATAAACTCTTTCTTTTGATGTAATAAGCATTTATCCACTTAACCCATAAGATTGCTTATCTTTGACGATCATCCACAATTTTTTAACAAGTATGACCAAACTAGAGATTTTGAAAGGGATCACATTCAAACCACCATGTTTATTTAAAGAACATACCTCAAACCATTTAATGGGAGTGGATTGTTTTCTTGTTTTGTTTCTAGACCACAGAAGCTTTTTGAGAATATTTGGTTGACTTTTTCAAAGTTTGTCAATTATGAATTAAGTGCAAGTGTAAGACGTAGCTGTAACTAGTAACGGCAAGTACAGGTCAATCCCCATGAAGATGGTGAATATTAGTAGTTACCGTTATCCTTTATCTACTCTACAAATTTGATTTTGCTTTATAATGAAAGAAATCAAAACTTAAGCAAATTATATACAATAGGCAACAAACACAGAGAATTAAGAAATCACTTAGCAAGTTACTGATATTAGAATTAGTGCCTAGGTTTCGAATCCCCCTAATTACCCTCAATTGATTAATCTTTTATTATGCAATTGTCTTGTTGATTTATTGGACTGTGAAAATTCATATGGTATGCTATTAGCTCACTCTTGAGTCTAATAATAATTGATCCTAAGGTTATCAACTGAATTAGTTAAGTTAAAGTTTATAGAATTGTTTTATCGATTTGTGAATCTTGCTATTAGGTTTCACCCTAATTCAAAGGATTTATATTATCCTGTCTCTAGGTTACAATCAACTCCTTCCAATTATGATAGATCTATTCACACATAGGATTTTTCAATTTTTATGTTGGGAAATCATATTATGCACTAATATTATAGATCTATTCGAACATATATTAAACATATAATTAAATCATAATATTTTAATCCAAAAAATGCATTAATAAAAGAATCAAAACATGTTATTACACAAAACTAGGGTTCATCTAACCTAGGCAATAGAAGAATTTAGTTATGCTTGATAGAATACGAAATCAAACATAAACAGAAAGAAATCAAATTGAAAACAATGGGTTAATAATTCTAAATCTCCCTATTTGTCTCATATTGAATATTCTTCCAAGGTAAAGGTTTGATCTTGTATTCCGATAGATCTTTTGCTAATTTATTTGTGTTTTTCACTTCTCTGAATCAAAATATCCTTCTAAACGATCAAATCCTTTGTAATTGTCTCCTAATGTCTTCTAAATGGTTGTGTACCAGACCATGTAGAAACTAAAATATCTAGAATTAACGATTCTATATGGCCTGAGAGAAGTACACAGACTGATGCATGGCCATGTATCCCTTATTGGTTTCAAATCTTCATTTTATGTCACGTTTTCATCCGAATTCTTCTTCTTTTAGTCTATGAAGGCAATTATAACCTATTGAAATCAAAAGTATAAACCTTTACACCCTCACTAAGATTTCACTCAATACACTTAAGTGTTTTGGATGAAAATTATCAAAACTCTTAATCCATGCCTAGTAGAACTCTTACCATAAGCTTACAATGTTATTACATCTCCACCACTTATGTATAAATTAGAAACAAAAATTAAAAGGCCTTAGTAGACTTTTAATGGGGCTTAAGTAAGGTATAGTTAGGATAAGAAAAGGGTTGATTTGAAGGAAATTTACTAAAGAGGAATTACAAGAAACTTATTTACAAATTTACAAGTCCTTTTATTGCAACTCCATTAGTATTCTATACTTATTCATAATTTTTTTCTTCTGCTTATTTTTTAATCAAAACAATTTTAAGCACTTATCATGTACCACACTTTAAGAAATAGTAAACCTTGCAAAAATTTTCCAAGTTTCAAACAAGTAAAGAATGTTAATAACCTTCAAGGTTTAAAACAATAAAAAGATCTTCAAAGAAAAATAGGAAAAAGTTTAATATATGGGTATAATAACAATGAAAAAGGCTAAGGCTAAACTTGGTTATTCCTAAAAGATAATTTTATAAGTGTCAAAATTACCAAAGAAATAGGCTTAAATCAAGTATTGAATCTAAGTGCCTTTATCATGTCATTGCTTTTAATTTAACAAACATGATCTTAATATGTATAATAAAAGCAAGTTTTATAATCATTCTACTATACATGATAAAACACATGAAAGACTAAAAGAGCTTAAAATTTTTAAAATTGTGGCTTTTAGGCTCAAAAGCTCACGAAAAATATGGGTATATATGTGTGTAAATAGTATGCAATTTCCATTCAATTTGACTATTTTAATGAATGCTAAAAGTTACGACTTATAAAAAAATTCATTATAACAATCAACCTTTTGCATACCAACTCAACTTTATATTCAATAATGAAATAAAGTATTAATGGATAGATTTCAATTAAGTCAAGATATCAGTTTATAAAATATTATAATCAAGATTATAATAAGCTTGAAAAATTTGTTAACCCCTTCTCCACACTTAAGTTGTACATTGTCCCCAATGTACATATTGTAAGTATATATAATAAGTAAGAAGGTGCAGCGGTACTTTCTTCAAGGTGACAATTTTCTAATTTTTGATCAATCCAATTATTGACTAAAGCCTTGTAAAATATAAGAAAAAGGGATTCAAAGAAACAAAAAAAAATAAAAATAAACAATTGGAATTAAGAAATAATATATGAAAATAACATATTGAAAATAGATTCTTGATAGGTGTGAGATGCATCGTATTTTAGGATATAGTTTGATATCTTTTAAGTTGTTTATTCAATTGTTTAGTAAGTGTTTAGGGTAGAATTTTGTTATTTTGTGATTTATTTGTGTTTTAAGGGTTTTATAGGTTAGAACAATCCTTTGAGCTTAAATATGATGTTTTTGAGGTACCTTGATGTGTTTGTTAGTATTTCAGGATAAAGATCGAAGAACGAAGGAGTTTCAAAGCAAAATGGGCCCAATTGCATGGCCCACGATTATGATAGAAAGGCCTGACATAGGCCACGACCTTGCCCAATATGCAGCCACTTCAAACTTTGCGTTTCGAGGGATTTTTTGGACCTTTTAGACCCCGAAAAAATCATAGTTCAACCTTAAACACAAAAGAACATAAATAAAACAAAAAGAATAGAAAGAAGGAGCTTTTGCGTCAACCACTTTTGGAGAGAAACCCTAGAGAGAATTGTTGAGAGATTGAGAAAAAGAAGAAGAAAGAGAGAAGTGGAGAAGAAGCCGACCTTGATTGAAATATTTCGTTACCCACATGAGGGCTAGAATTGTGAATTCTGAAAAGTTGATGAGAAATTGGGAAAATGCATTTCATGCAGTATTATTTGTGATATGCACATCTTTGCACATTTATATGATTGT
>JANVCL010000214.1:23249981-23264061 GCA_026546855.1 Erythroxylum incrassatum | reverse complement strand
CTTTCGCTTTCTTTCTTGAAGCTTGTACAATGTTCATCTCATGTTCTTACTTCGTTTCTGTGTTCACCATCTTTCCTTCACTGGATCTCACTACGCTATTTCTTCTGTTGATGTTCGGGGGAATACTAATCCTGTTCCACTTGGTGGCATTCGAGGTCCATCGTCGTAAACGAGAGAAGCGGAGTATGGGAAAGGGTGCTTGGAATCGAGACTACATTGAAAATCCAAGAATCAATCGTATATATAGTATGTAATGTAGATATAAATTGTATCAAAATAAGAGAAAATAAGTTTTCAGATATATGTATGTATTTGAAAATGATGATACCAATAATATTTATTATGGAAAATCCTATCAATTATGTTAAAAATACAATATTGTTAGCTGCATGCCAAGACTTATTCCCCACATCATTTGTCTTTTTTTCTTTATTTTTCTTTCATCTTATACATTTATTTTGTTGACATTCTTTTTTTCTTTTTCTTCCCTCTATCTATGTTAAAGACAATGGTACAATTGTTGAAACTTGAAGGTGGAAACTAACATTACAACAAAAATCACATTTGGCTACAAAAAAAAATGTCACTAAAAATTTCAAATGTTAGCGACGATTTATATTCATCACCGAAAATGTCGTTAAATCTCCGTAGCTAAAAACTATAGGCGATGTTTTACGATAATCGTCTTGAATAATTTTTTCTGCGTTTTATTTTCATAGCGAAAAACTATTAGCAACATTTTGAGAAATCGTTGACAATACCTTTTGGTTACGCTAAATATTTGTAGCTAAAAATTATTATTAGCTAAGATTTCTAAGACATAGCCAAAAGCTTTTAGTAACATAACCAAAAAAGTTTTACCTGCATTTTTTAAAACGTATCCAAATGTTTTTAGCTACATTTTGTAAAATATAGTCGAATTTTTAATATATATTTTAACAAAATGTTATACCATGCTAGTTATAATTATTTGTGACATTTTTAATCCCTATTGTAATTTATAATATTTAGATTTTTTGTTGTTAATTTATTATACAAACATAATTGATAATTTGAAACATTGTATATAAAAAGTATAATATTATTAAATTATACAAACAAAAAGAATATTCTTTGTATACAAGATTTTTATTACAACCTTAACAATTCTTATATACAAAATAATAAATACAAATACCGGTTTACAAATTATAAATGTTGAGATTACAAAAACATTACAACATAACTAGGATGACTAGCTAGGTTTATCGATGTCAATGCGAGCAACTTCATACCTGAGCCATCATATACAAAATATAAGTCATAAGACACTGCAACAGATGCATTTTTTGGCTATGTTTTAATTGGAGACGATTACAAATTCATTGCTAAAAGTATCCTTTTAGCAACAATTTACAGCTTCATCATTATAAGTAAACGATTTGACAACGATATAGAAAATTGTCGGTAAAGTGAACATATTTTACAATGATTAGAGATAATCTTCTCAATAACAATAAGTTTTTACAATGGTTACATAGTTTCATCCCTAATACTACAACATTAACGACGAATAGGAATATCGTTGCAAGTTGTTGTGAAAAATCAATCTATTTGGAGTCAATTATCAAGAAGCATCGCAAATGGTGCCAACAAATAACGATTGCAATAGTTTTTTATCACTATTTTTTTGCGACGATTACAAAAATCTTAAGGTTCATTCAAACAATATATTGGGCCATGATTCTTGAGAAACGTCGTAAAATATGAGACTTTTTGCAACGATTGTTACGATTCATCGCTATTATGATAACATTTGGCACAAATGGCACCAACAAATAGCCAATGAATTTTTTTTTGATAAATTTGGTCTCCAATAGTTTGTCATTTTGCGATAATTACAAAAATCGTCGTGAAAAGTTATGATAAACAATATATTTGACGATGATTGTTGCCAAGCGTCACAGAAGGTCACACTTATGGTGACTACTTATGAAATTCACTGCAATTGTGCTAGCATTTGGCAATGATTAGGATAATTTTGATGAATTTTTGTTTGTGATAGTATTCTTAAAATTAATAAAATTTGGAAGATAGTTTTTTAATGCTAAGTGTACTTAATAATCCTAGTTAAGGTTAATTATAATTGATATTTATATAATCCTAGTTAAGCTATCTTTAGTTGTAAAGTTGATTTGAATGATTAAAACATATTATTGAAAAACACATGGCAGATTATTTAAAATTTGAAAAGTAAATATATTTTGAACATAAAAAGATAATCAAACCAAAAATTGTAATTTTAATATGATAAAAATATCATAAATTTAAGTTAATAATTATTCTTAATCATTAATACTTATTAACAGTAAAATAATTATTTATAAAATTTTTGGAAATGCTAGCAATATAATATAATGATATGTGGTAAATATTACAAGATTTTAATTAGAAGTTTAACAATTCTTACAGACCAACAACAATAACAACAAGAACACCCAGTATGAATCCCACTGATACGTGGGATTTGAGAAGGTTCAATGGTACGCAACCTTACCCTTAACTAGTAGAGAGGTTGTTTTAAAAATTCTTACGAACAGAATGATAAATAAAGTTTCAAGCTGAATCCATCGATAAGGACATTAAATAATTATTTTTTGGATTCCAAGTGACATGAGAGTTAGTAAAGGTAAATGAGTTCCTTATGTCTGGATTCCCAAGAAGGATCCTTACATGTCTTAAGGAACCAATTAAAATAGTAAAGATCTTCCCTCAAGTGTTAGGTTATTGATACCCTCTTCTAACAACTTCTTAGCTATAACTAAACTCTTAGAGGATACAGTGAATGAATCCTCTGTTATAGTATGGATCACTAAATCAAATGAACTGTCAGTATGATGTGTTTCACCTAAGACACAATCAGTATAGAACTTAGATATCTAGTTTAGTAAAACCGTTTAATGAAACCAAAATGGAACACATGCATACCTGATTTACCATAGTCATTGGAATTGATAAATTTTCCAAAAAAAGATTTCCCTAATCCTTTATAGACATCGGGACATCGCCACTGCCTTTCTAACTTTATTTTCTTAAAGATTCAAGGAAGATTAACACAGCATATAGTATATGCAATAAAATGTTCATATATATAATAGCTTCATAACAGAAAATGAGATCTAGATAATAAAGAAAGTGAGGTAGTTCGGATGATACTAAAAACCTTAAAGAAGAAGATCAGTCATGGAAGGAAACAATTATTGGTGTATGAAGAGGAGATTTGTTCTGGATTGATTTTTTCTTCATTAGGGACAATTTTGCCACGTTTCTCCCAACGAAATGAATTTCTACCATCGAAAACTAGTCGTCACGTCGACATTCCTTGATGAATTATGTTAAGAGTTATATTCTAAAATGTCAATTTAGAATGAAATTCATGATGTTCAATTGGATTCTCGATGATAAGTGAAAGTACTACAGTTTAGTAGTTATACATCTTTAATTTGCCTAATAAGATGAAAGTTACCCTTATTAAAATGAAAGTAATCCATTTACCTTTTATATCATATCTAAATTTTAGAATTTAAAGTAGAGTACATATAACCATGTTCTTTATGTATAAAAATATAGTATTTTCTATATAAGGTTATATTACTATTATTAAAAAATGAGAAAATTTCAATATAAGCAAGTGGTTTATACTGAAAAGGAATATTTTTCCCAACAACAAAAAGAATTAAATACTCTCATAGACCTTTCACCAAATAGTTAGCAGGCTTTCCTGAAAGACTAAGGTGGTAAAAGAAAGTCAACCTATATACAACTCATCTTCCAAACACAAACATAAACATAAACACAAACACAAACATAACCCATACACAACAAGCAGAAAAAAAATTCACAATAAATAGCTAAACGTATAAAGTAAAACAGAGCATAAGAAGGAGGATTTCAAAATAGAAAAGAAGAATAATACCAACACAGGAAAAGATGCTTCTTCGACAATGACAACCACAACACATAACAGGGGAAGACAGTAATTGAACCTTAAATGTAGAGGAATGTTGACAACTAACACGAAAATGAAGAGGTTCATTTCTTCGATTTTTTCGGAAGAAATATAGTACAATTTCATGAGGATTAAAAAAACCGTTGCCAAATAGGGAGACATTGTCATATTTGTTGTTACCTTCGCCTAACATAAGTATATATAATATATAATTTACATGTTACAGTACGAAATTTTTATATAATAATTAGATTATTATTATTACACATAAAGTAATGTATATATTACCTAAGTAAGATATGGAAAAATTTATATATAATGTAATATTTCATAAATCATTATAATAGTTACGATTAATATGTATACATTCATAATACATTAAGTTAATTACCATATATGTTAATAATAATAGCAATTCAATTAAAAAAAATTTGCAATATATTAGAAAATGGTAAACAATATTAAATATTAATATAAAATTTTAAAAATAAAAATTAATATTATTAAAAATGACTTTAACATCAATGTCATTTTAAAGATTACTACATGATATTAATGTTGTTGATTGCATAACTGCAAAACAAAATTAGTGAACGAGTTTGATTCTAATATATACTTTTTATTAATCTTTTTTATTATATATGATGATTTCGTAACTTTATGTGGTCTCACAAAATTGTTTTTATTATCTATAATTTATATCCTGATTTATGGTATGATATTTTAGAAAAATTTAGCAAAATTAAAAAATCTATGAAACAGATATAGTATTGGCGACAATTTTTGAATTTGGTAGGCAAATGTCAGACATTTGGCGAAAAATTATGTTTTCTTCACCAAATGTTGTGGATACAAAAAAAAATTAAGATGAGACGACGTCATTTATGGGACGACAAACAACGTCATCCTAATATCTGTTGTATTAAACAAACTAGAAAGACTTGCCCTCCGCCTCCAGAAATCTTTCGGTCCTCTCTCTAGCGTGTGATTTTTCTTCCATTTATAGTAGCTTTGTCTGTTCATCTTCTTCTCTCTTTTCTACGGGCTTTTGTCCTCCTTCGTCTCCCTACAGTTGTACTCCACCAGGTAAGTAGTTTGATGGATGTTTTGGGTTTTTTCTGCTTCTTTCATTGTGTTAGAATACATACTATGTTAATCATCGGTTTTTAACTTTGTTGTTGAGTTGTTTGCATGTATTGGGACTGATAATGGTTGAATGGTTGTCAATATGTGTTAATGTTGGTGAAGAAAAGGAAAAGAGAGATTTTTTTACTAGTTTTGGTTGAATTTTAGTTACCTATAAGGTGTTCGATGAAAGTACACAATGGTAGCTTTGTTCTGCTTTGATTTTCTTCGAGTTACCTATCCACGTATGCTTTACAGACTTGTAAAATGCATCTAATAGATTGTCTTTGTGCTGTTATAAAACAGTGTTAGATGTAGCAATAAACCCGTAGGCATTATGACGGTCTTTGTGCTCTTATTTTTCTCACTTACTTGATAAGAGAAATTTTTGTTTACATACATAAAATTAGTTTTGATTTTGATGGATGCTAACTCCTATTTTTGTCTAAGTCTCAAAGGTTTATGCACAAACATAAAAGGCTTATGAACTAATTAATTATTGTATAATTTAATTTTTGTCATGTACCACCAATAATAATAAGTGTTTGAATATATAATTGCATTAAGACACTTAAGAATCCAGAATATATAATTGCATTAAGATACTTAAGAATCCTTGTTTTGAAATGCAAATTTTTTAGAATAAATATATATTTCAATAATATTTGATTGACTTAAAAATAATTTAATTTATATATTTTATTACGTTTTATTTTTCATGATTTCAATCATCATTATTAACATAATCATAATTTTATCAAATATAAATAAAATATTTATGATATATAACCTATATATCAAAGATCAATTTACATTATTATATAAGTTCAAAACCATTAAGTATATTTAAACTATAAAATTTTATAAAATATATGCAAATTGGCTAATCTTTAAGACATTCTTCTATATATTATTCATAAAAAAGTAATTTTATTTTTTGATATTATTTATATGTTAATTGAATAATTTAAATCTTTCCAATTGTTATTTGTTTTTGTTTGAATATGACCATAAATTACAAATATAATCCAAGTAATAAACACTTAATTTTCTTTTAGGTCCTAATTCTAATACGACGTCCACACTCATTAGCTCATATTGCTCCCAAAAAAAAATACTTATGGTTAAAAAGAGAAACCTTATACTAGAATATAATAACCTTACTGGCCTAATTATTGAATCAATTAAAACTTGTAATAATTTGTAAAACAGAAAAAGAAGTATTACTTAAAACAATGCTTCTTTCCATCATGTATTATACTTTGCAATGGAAAAATGAATCTCTAATAAAAAAACTATTGGACCTATAAATGTTATTTTATAATTCATATAGTTTAGAGGTTAGCAAACTCACCATATTGTTTATATATCCATATTAGATTCTAAAATTTAGATAAACTTTGTTAATAGTAGACTACTGGTTATGTGTCCAAAAATTGTAGTTTTTGAACAAGTGTATTATATTAAATACGAAATTGACTTTTTGCAGGCTATTGTTTGTGTTTTAAAGCGTCGATAATTGACCAACCTCGTCCTTTTTCTTTGTATTTTGTGATTGTCCATCTGCCTAGGTAAGTCGTCCAACTAATGTCTACCATATGTTTTGCTTTAATAGTACGTGAGTTTATATTTGAACTTTGTGTATGAACTTGAATTAGAAAAATGAAGAAGTAGTAACTTTTATTGTCACGTAAAATTGAAAATGAATTTGATGCATAACAAACCCATAGGAAGGTATATAGGTTGGAAACTCGTGATGTAGCTCCGATGAGACTTATTTGTGACAACACAGGTGTAAACAACACCACGTACCTTAGTATGATTTGTATTTAAACTTTGTGTACGAACTTTAATTAGAAAAATGAAAAAGTAGTGATTTGTATTGTCACATAAAATTGAAAATGAATATGGTGGATAATAAACCCGTAGGAAGGTATATAGGTTGGAATCCTATGATGCAGCTCTGATGAGGCTTATTGGTGAAAAATTCCATGAGCCTAGGAGTCATAGTGAGATGGATAAAAGTTGGATGTCTCATCAGAAATGATCCACTAAATATGTAGAAAGAGTGAAGAGTTTCATGCAATTTGTATAAGATCAAATGGGTGATGAATTTCATATTCGTTGTCCTTGCATCAATTGCTTAAATTTCGAATTTCAAAGTCAAGATGTGGTATATAATCACTTTCTAATATGAGGGATAAATAAATTTTATACTTCATGACTTTATCATAGTGAACATAAGCAAGCAAGTTGTAGTAGAAGTGTTGGCACAAGTTATGATGATAGTTATAATAATGACGTAGAGGATTGTGAAGTTAATGATGATGATGATGGGATTAACGAGATGTTAGACGATTATGAGAATTATATGGAGACTATGAATGAAACAGGTATGCCTAACATAATTGGTAGTATTACAGAAGATAATTTTGGGAAGTTAATGAAAATTGCTTAAGAAGAATTATATCTAGAGTGCTTTAATTTCTCATAGCTATCTTTTGTTGTGAAGTTGTTGCATTTGAGGGTCAATAAATGGAGTAAAAAGAGACATGTTAATTGACTTGCTTAATGATGCATTGCCTGTTGGACACAAATTGCCCAAATCTTACTATGGTGCAAAGAAATTGTTAAGGGACCTTGGATTAGGATATATATCAATACATGCTTATAAGTATGATTGTGCTCTATTTTGGAAGGAAAGTAAAGATCTTTAGGGGTTTCCCATTTTTGGTACATCAAGGTGGTAAGTGGATGATGGGAGAGGGCAAAGATACTGAATAAAATCTTGTGATACTTTCCTATTAAACCACAACTACAAAGGTTTTTTTATGTCAACAAAAACAACCATAGATAATAAGGTGGCATAAAGAGAAACGTATTGACGATAACATTATACGTCATCCAACAGACTCAATGGCATGGAAAGAATTTGATAGAAAGTTCCCATGGTTTGCACAAGATTGTCGTAATGTTCAAATTGAATTGGCCTCAGATAGATTTAATCCGTTCGATAATATGAGTACTTAATACAACATGTCATTGATAATTCTAGTGCCATACAATTTACCTCCATGGAAGTGTAAGGAGCCTTTTATGTTATTGGCTTTGCTTATTCTAGGACCTACTATTCCTGGTAAGGATATCGATGAATACATGCAACCATTAATATATGACTTAAATGATCTATGAGAAGTTGGATTACAAACTTTGGATGTTGTTCAAGGTGAAAATTTTATAATGCATGCCGTTGTTTTGTAGACTATAAATGATTTCCTAGTTTATGGGAATTTTTCTGGGTGGAGCATTAAAGGGTATATGATATATGATTTCCCAGTTTACGGGAATTCTTCTAATGGGAGCACTAAAGGGTATATGGCTTATCCTGCATGTAACCATCAAGCTTATTCAATGAGGCTATGAAGTAAAATATGTTACATGCGTCGTTACTTGTGACACATGCATAGATGGCGAAGATGCAAATTTTTTAATGGGAAAGAAGAATTGAGTGAAGCTCTTTTGCAGGTTTCTGGTGATGATGCTATTTACCAATTATCACATTTGAGTGACATTACACCTGGCAAACACCTAAGTAATAGAAAGCGAAAGAGAAATGATATTGACCTCAATTGGCATAAAAAAGCATAATTTTCAATTTGCCATAGTGGAAGGAATTACTATTAAGGCATAATATTTATGTGATACATATTAAGAAAAATATTTGTAAGAATATTTTAGGAATTGTGGTGGGAATTAATGGGAAATCAAAAGACACAATTAAGACTAGACTTAAATTGGAAGATATGGATATTAAAAAGACTTGCATTTGAAAAGAAGAGATGATGGGTCATATTGTTAAGTGCTAAATCTTAATCTAATTAAAATCCTCAAGTACTATAAGCGCACAAGTTGTGAGTATAGTATAAGAGGTTTCAATCCTACGAGGAGGGTGAACTAATCTAATTCCTAAGTTATCTAAGGCTTAAAAATTAATAAAATGAAAATAAAAAGTAAACAAAAAAGTAAAACGAGAATATGATTATGGGAAAATTAACTTGTAAAAAATAATGCAAAACAAAATTTAAGTTAATCACAATTGAAAATCAACCAAGAGAATTAACCAATTATGAAGAAAGGGATTTATCCTATCATCAATGCTAATCTAGTCGCTTGTGTGTTAATATGGTGTTGGTTCTAAACTATCAAGGGGTGGTATAATCCCTAATTAGGTCGAGTAACTGAATCTCTCAATTAACGATCAACCCACAACCTAATTAGTTCTTAAATGTTCTAATGAACAACTGGGTCCTCACACAAGATCTCTCTCTTTACAAGTTAACGATTTTATTAATCGTGTGGTCTATTGAGTCATTTAACTCTTATTAATCCAAACCGATCATTTTTATTCGGTTCACCTTCTTAGTTTATTATCGAACATACAAGCACCACAATTAATCACAACACCTAATTAATCAACAAAAAAAGATAACTAGATTAACATTGAATCAATTCAAAATCCTTAAAGAAAAGTTAGAACATCATCAATAATCTAAAATCCATAATCATCATTCTCATATTCATCTTAACATTCAAAGTAAAAGAATACAAAGACGAAAAGAAAGGATCACTTGGAAGGGATCGGACAACTTGGGAAAGTTGCAGCTACGAAGATCTGCTTCCTCTCTCCTCCTTTTCCTATTCTTTCTTCTTTCTCCTCTCTCTCTTAGAGTCTTCCAAATGTGGCAGAATCTAAAGCTCCTTTAGAGTTACATCATTATGCCTAATATAGTCTTTGCCATTTAGGGTAACCCTAGAGTTTTTTGGGGTCAAAAAAGTCCCTAGAAAACTTAAAACTAGAAGTTGTTTCCATTATCTGTCGCGTAGGCCACGGTAGTGACACATTGTTTTGCCTTCTGTCATGATCGTAGTTGATCTCTCCTAGTTTTGTCACAATCGTAGCTTATTGGCCACAATTGTGGATCATCTCTGTTCTTTAATATTTTCTTTGAAACACTAGCAAACACATAAAATTAAAGCTCAATAGGGTGATCTAACCCACAAAACACTCAAAACATAAATATTTAACTAAATAACAAAATCCTAACCTAAACGTGCACTAAATGTTAAATTTAACTACTAAACACATCCTAAACTACTCACTAAACAATTTGAGGTCTTTCAACTAAAGTAACTTTGCTAGTTTTTTTTAATGAAAACGAGTAGCTTAAGCAACAAGGTAGGTTGAAAAAGTGTTGGTTAATTTTAAATAAATAACTATTCTGCTGGCCTTCGAGTTATGAATAGAGCCAATAGCCAATTGAGAACATGATATAGCCAAGTAATCGGATCAACAAACATCACAAATGTGTGCCTTCACATTAAAAAACTATAATGGCGTTCGAACCAAGCAGCTTAATAAAAACATGACTTAGTTGAGTAATCGGTGTTTGCCTCCGCATAAAAGACTAGGTCCATGTCTACAAAAGCAAGTAAATAAAAAAATGTGTTTCTAATAAAAACCTACCGAACTTGTAAATAGCTTGACTTTTCATGAAAACGTACTTAGGAGTAGTTACAGAGTTTCAATAACCAAAGAATTATTATTATGTGTGTACAATTGAAAAGGATGAATAACTTAACATTTGGGTTTTGATTAATATGTATGTTTAGTCTAGAGCCCCTAAACACAGATTTGCATGTTAATGATTTGGAATAATTTGAATGATTGTGTTTAAAGTTAAATTTATTTCATGAAGTTGAAGCCAATGTCTTATTACTGAATTGTGTGTGCTTTATGATTTTTGTGTGTTTGTTGTTTTGTTTGCTTGAGGACAAGCAAACATTTAAGTGTGGGGATGTTGATAAATGTAAATTGCATCGTGTTTTAAGGCATAGTTTGATATATGTTTAGTTGTTAATTCAATTGTTTACTATGTGTTTAAGTTATAATTGTTTTAATTTGTTAATTATTTATGTTTTAAGTGTTTTATGGGTCAGTATAAGTTTTTAAGCTTAAATATTATGTTTTTGAAATACCTTGATGTGTTTGCTATTATTTTAGGGTCAATATCGAAGAACAGAGGAGTTTCGGAAGACATTCGGGCTGAAATAATGGCACGATCATGAAAAAAGGCCCAACGGGTCACGATCACGGCCTGCGTCTAGCTGACGCACTACCATTCCCAAACTTCGTGTTTCGAGGGATTTTTTGGACTTTTTGGACCTCAAAAAAGCCCTAGTTCAACTCTAAGCACAAAAGAACATAAATAAAACAAAAAGAAAAGAAAGACGAAGCTTTACGTTGAGCCACTCTTGAAAACCCTAAAGGGAGAGAAAAAGAAGAGAGAGAGATGAAGAAGAGGAAGGAGGAGGAAGAACTCAATCCTGACGTCTCTACTCCCCAAATCAGGTGGTATCCCGACACTGCTACCTTCCTAATTTGTCCAACCTAAGTTCCATTTTCTCTTCATTTCCTTTCTCATTTAAATGTATAAAGTTGAGATTGATTGTATGGAAATGGATTTTTGGTTATTAATAATGTTCTGAACTCTTCTTTGGGATTTTACTTTGATTTAATGTTGATTTAGTTATTTTTTGTGTTTATTGGTTTGGATGTTGTGATCGATTAATTTAATTGCATGTTTCGATAACAAACTAAGAGGGTAAGCCAGATAAAAATAATTATATAGGATTAATGAGAGTTAAGCGATCTAATTGATCGCTTAATTAATTTAGTTGGTAATTCTATAGAGAAAGATCTCATGCGAGACCCAGTTGTTTATTAGAAAGTTTTAGAATTAATTAGAATTGTGGGTAATTTGTGAATTTAGAGATTGCAAGTTTCATAATTTGATTAGGGTTTATAATTTAGAGTTTAATGGTTATAACTTGAGAGAGAGTATAATCAACCCTACGATTGTCTAGAATCAACACTCCATAAACACATAAATGGCTACATTAACATTAATGATAGGTAAAATCCCCTCTCTTATAACTGGGTTAACTCTCTTGATAAATTTTCATTGTAACCTGTGTGACTGCTCAATTTAATTTTGTTCGTTAAAATTTCCGCTTTATAATTCTTGAATCAATTTCTCATATTTACTTTCCATGTTCACTTGTGCAGTTTTTATTTTTTTTATTCTTTTCTCTGAGCCTTAAACAACTTAGGATTAGGCTAGTACCCTCCTCGTGGGATCTACACCTCTTATACTATAGTCACGACTCGTGCATTTATGGTATGTGAGGGTTTTATACATTATAAAAATATCTTAACATTTGCCTAGTCCTGTTGAAATAGATTACAAAGAATATGGAAGGTTCCTTCAAGACAAACTGTTCGAGTTAGCTAACGATTCAGGGAGTTTTGTTATTTCTTATTTTGTTAACAGTTTGTCATTTAAAAAGACATTAATGCATTTGATTAGGTTGATTAATTTTATAAATTATGTCCTGATGATTATCTTGCAATAGGTGGCTTAGTTATAAGCTAGAAAATCCCCAAGTGGAGAAACGAGTGGATGCAAGCCACTTATTATAGACCTAAGATGAGGGTAAACTTGTAGAGTACATTGAGCTAACAATGTTAAAGAAGCACTACATAGGAGGTAACCCATGAATTAGTTTAGGTTTATTTTAAATTTTATGTCATTTCATTCTTATTACCATGCTCCACTAAGATTTCTTTAATTTTTGATATGTTTTATGATAAAAAAAATTAAGCATCTAAAAAAAAGTGCATAATAATGTTTTAAGGGTTGTGTGTCATAGGTTATAATGCTAACATGCAAAGAATTTTATGTTTGAGGGTTAAATTTTAAAGTTGCACATTCTTTGAACACATAAATATTGTCCTGCACATTTTGATGCACGTTCTTACATCAAAACGTGCAAAATTGTGAAATTTGTAATTAATTGAAGAGCACAGTTTGATGCATGGTAGTGCACTCTCGTAATACATAATAAAAACCCCTAATTTCTCATATCTCTCATTCTTCCTTCTCTCTTCCTTGTTGCCTGTCATTCTCTATATCTTTGACCCATTTTTCCATTTTTCATCCATATTAACGTAAGTTTTCGTGCTGCTTTAACTTGTTTATGTATGATTCATTGGATGTTTTGCATTATTCATAGATTTTTCAATAAAAATGATAAATTTATGATTCAGGATTTTGGAGAATTTGTGTTATTTTGTGCTTCATTATTGTCTAATAGTTGGATTTAATCTTTACCCTGTTGATTTTGTCTTTAGATTTGATTAATTACATATGAATTGGGATTAAATTTGACTTTAATTGTGGAACTTTGATTTTTGGCTCATTACGTGTTTAATTGGGATGTCTTTGTGTTTAATTAGGTTAATTAGTCAGCCTCGATGCTAATTAAGGTTGGGCTTATGTCTAAATTACATGGCTTCATATTTAATTGCATCAATTTGGTGTGATTGTGACTTTAGGGTTTCTAATTTCAATGTTAGAATTAAAATTGTAATTTAACAATCAAGTTAGTTTAGCTTGTTAAGTGCACAATTTCTAATTTTAATTTTAAAATTAATTATTTTTAATTGATTTTCTAATTTAAAATTTTTAATTGGTTATTTATTCAGGTGTGTTACTTTGTTAATTTTTCATAGTTGTTTAATTTTTCGTGTTTAGCCTATTTTTTGCAATTAATAATTATTAAGCATGATCGAAATTAAATGTGGGGAAAAACATACTTTAAGAATTAACATGTCAGTTTCCTCATACTTATCTAAAAGTTTCAGGAAAAAATGACACAATCGCAGAGATGCCACAATGAGAGGTGTTCAAGAAAACTCGCAAACCTATAAACCGGACCTGAACCGTATGAACCGAACCTGTAAACAAGGTTAACCGAACCTGAGTTTAGGTTCGGTTCGAACCGAACCTGAAAAATAAGGTTCATGGTTCAGGTTCAGGTTCAGGTTTCTAACTTGCGGTTCTAGGT
>JANVCL010000214.1:23235442-23249881 GCA_026546855.1 Erythroxylum incrassatum | reverse complement strand
TACCCTGAGAACCGAACCTGAAAATAGGTTAACCGATCCTATAGGTTCTTTAGGTTCAGGTTCAGGTTCAGGTTCGTGAAATTGCCGAACCTGACATTCAGGTTTAAGTTCAAGTTATTTACGAACGAGTCAGGTTACCTTACCATGAACACCCCTAGCCACAGCTGCTTTTATTCAATGTCAAGGCGCAAGAAAAGCAATATCTAATTGGTACATTGACTGGGAGGCCTTGGAGTAGGTTAGGTTAGCCTAACAAGCAAGAGAGCTAGTGGAGGTAGGAGCATAGTCCCAATTTTTTGAAATCGTGGAGAAGGGATGTTACGATGGGGATTGCCCTAATATAGTCCAACTATGGATAATGGGGGAGAGGCATAAGATGAGTATTACTTAGTTTTCCATCACCATAGGATGGTTTTGTGGAGACTCCAGAGTACCGAGAATTATAGTTGGACTTACTATGCGAGCTGTCTTCACAACACTTCTAAAGTAGGCTAAACATGGAAGATGATTACAATCTGTGCATGTCCAAGGCCTTGACTTTACGCAGTCCAGCACTCAGATACGTCCACGGTATTCTGAGTCACACTTTGAGTGGCTGAGGGGATAGATGGGGAGTTGTTAGAAACATGGATGTTTTCTATCTCTAGAGTATGAGTGAGCAGGTACCTATACATCCAAGTTATCCGTTGCCAAAGTGGGGACAAAAAGGTTGGCACGAGATGTTTTGGACCTTATGTGACAGGGCTAGCATAACGGATGGGAATTTGTGATCGGCTACCACCGGTGCAAGAGATGACAACCATTAAAGCACTCAACTTGACAATAATGCATCACATGCACATGGTTCATCAACATCGGGGACCTACGGGGGTAGTGCACAGATTTGTTGGGGAACTTAATGAGCCATTAGGATCGGGAGGACTTCAAGAGGAACAACCACAGCTAGGGTACTCACCATCCCATATGAGAGGACAAGCATTGGAGGAGTTTCATCCAAAACAGATGACTATAGCTTGGCCGGAGAGACAGCAAGTGGAACTCGTGGAGTAGATGAGCATACTCAAGACTTCAGCAAAACAAATAAGAGAGCTAATGGAATTAATAGCGAGCCATCTAGGCATTGCTTTTTAGACTCCAACTTCCCGTGAGGGCACCTCATCTGCAGCTTCTCCATTTAGCCATAATCATTACTAGGACCACCCATCTTCGTTGGATCAGCTAAGATCACATGAAATAGGAGTTGTTTAAATTTGTATCGTCGTTTTTTTTCTTTATCTTGTGTGTATGTTTTTAATTTTCTTTCCATTAATTATTATGTCCTTTCTAACATTATAATTAATGATGCTTTTATTGTTATTTTTAATAGTGTTTCTGTTTATCTTTTCTTTTTTTATATATATTTTGCAAAGATGTAGTTTAACATTGGAGGGATCTAACATCAGAAAATCATCACAATCAAGAAAGTACCAAATAACCTTCTCACTTTCATATATACTTGTATTCTATACATTGAGGACAATGTAAACTTTTAAGTGTAGGGATGAGTTTAATGAATCTTTAACCGATTTCTTTAAGTTTATTATAATCATGATTATAAGAATTAACTAATATTTTGAATTGGTTGAATATGCCCATTAATACTCTACTTTATTGTTGAATATTAATTTGAATTGTTATGCAAAAGGATGATGATTAGAATAAGATTAGTTTTCTAAGTCATATTTTTCATAATTATTGAAATATTCAAGTTGAATGAAATTTTATATTATTTATACACAAATATACCCATCTTTTTTCATGAGCTTTTGAGCCTAAAGAGCAAATTTCTTAATTTCTAAAGCTCTTGTTATTCTTTCATATGTGATATCCTATATAGTAGGATAATTCTAGAACTTACTTTTATTATGCATATTGAGACCATATTTGTTAAATTAGAAACATTGACATGATGAAGGCACTTAGATTTAACATCTTGTTTTAGCTTATATCTTTAAAAATTACCATAGCCTAAAATTGACCTTTAGAAATAATCAAGTTGAATCTTAACCTTTTTCATTGACTAAACCTACATATTAACCCTTATCTTATTTTTCTTTAAAAAGCTTGTATTATTTTGAACCTTGAAGGTTATTTACATTAATTGTTCGTTTGAAACTTGAATTTTTGAATGGTTCAATATTTCTTTTATTATTGTACATGATGAAAATGCTCGAAATTATTATGAAAAAATTGAGCATAAAAAAGAGAAGAAAATAATAAGTATATAGTACCATTAGTTTGCAATGAAAAGACTTATATGTATTGTGAATAAGTTTCAAGTAATGTTCTTTTTATTAAATTTTCTTCAATTCAATCTTTTTATTATCCCAATCATACCTAACCTAATATTCGTTACAACCTTATAAGACCTTTTGATTTTTGTTTCTAGTTTATACATAAGTGGTGGAAATGTGATTTTATTGAAAACCTATGGTAAGAATTCTGCTATGCATTGATTGAGATTTTTTGGACTTTTCACACTAAAAAATTGAGTGCATTAAGTGACGTCTTAGTGAGGGTATAAAGATTAATGCTTTTGACTTTAATGATATTATGATGTGATTACTATTAATATTGCTTAGAAAAGTTAATTTTAGGCTAACTTGATTCTACTTATAAGTTAATTTGATTCAATATGATATCATGATGTATAGTATGAATGGACATATCAAAATTAATGATGGATTGGTGTGAAAATTTTATAATTTTGATTATAGTTTGCATGAGAACAAGTAAAAGCATAAATGTGGGGATATTTGACAGATGCATAATTGCTAATAATTTTAACTCATATTTAATGTGTTTTTGTTTGATATTTGATGCTTTTGTTTTATATTTTGTACTTAATTTTCTCCAAGCATGTTTACAGAGTATAATTGCCTTCACGAACGTAAAGGAGAAAATTTTGGATGAAAACACAACATAAAACAAAGATTTGACTTATAGAAGTGATGCACGATCGTGCATCAGGTCGTGCACATTTCCTAGGCTATGCAATTTTGTGATTTTCAGAGCATTTGGTGATGCACAGCCGCACATAAGCCAAAAAACTAGAATTCAATATATAAAGACGTTAACAGAGAATTAAAGGGGGAGTAAACTTTAGGAGGTGATTCTAGACGTGGAGGTCATTCCCAATGGATGATTTTGGTCCAGAGAAGTGGAAAACATGAGAAATTTATTGAAAGATCCATCAGAATACAAGATCAAACCTCTACATTGCAAGAATACTCGATAGAAGACAATCAGAGAGATTTAGAATTATGAACCCATTGTTTTCAATTCATTGTTATTTCTATTTATGTTTGATTTCATGTTCGATAATATTTAACTAAATGTCTTATTATTGTTTAGGTTAGATGAACCCTATGTTGATGATTTAATACGAATTGATTCTTTATTAATGCAACAATTTTGAATGATATATTACGATTTGATTACGTGTTTAATATATGTTCTAATAAACCCTAGAATTTTATGTCATAATCTGATTTCATACGTAGAGATTGAAAAATCCTATTGATGAATAGATCTACTATAATTGAAAGAAGTTGATTGCAACTTTAGAGATAGGATGACATAAATCTTCCAAATTAAGGTTAAACTTAATAGAGGGATTCATAAACCAGAAAAGCAATCCTATAAACTTTAACCTGAGTAATTCGATTAAAAATCTTAGGATTAGTTGTTGGTAGACTCAAGGTCAACTATTAGCATACCATAGGAATCTCCAAGATATAATAAATCAATGAAACAATTGTATAATAAAAGACCAATCAGTTGAGGGCTGTTGGAGGATTTGAAGCCTAGATACTAATTTTTTTTATATTGATAAATTTTTAAGTGCTTCCTTATTTCTCTGTTCTTTGTTGCTACCTATTTTATTTTACTTGCTTTAATTTTATTTTCTTTTATTAAAAATCAAAATAGATCCATAGACTAGATAATAGGATAACAGTAATTCCTAATATTCATCGTCTTCGTGGGATCAACTCGTACTTACTGGTATTAGCTATAACTATGTCGTGCACTTGTGATTAATTCAATCCTATTAACTCATAAAAAATCAATTAGTTCACTTCTCTCCCTTGAGAACTATGTAACAATCTGATATTAACAACAACAATTGCTACGGGAAAC
This sequence comes from Erythroxylum incrassatum, assembly GCA_026546855.1. Taxonomy (NCBI): domain Eukaryota; kingdom Viridiplantae; phylum Streptophyta; class Magnoliopsida; order Malpighiales; family Erythroxylaceae; genus Erythroxylum; species Erythroxylum incrassatum. The sequence continues at coordinate 23,245,702 of JANVCL010000214.1, read as the reverse complement.
CGATTGGAATCGAAGAGATTCGTATTGATTCAAGGGAATTACAAGGTTGATAAACTAGAGAAAAAGAAGAAATAGGTGAGAAGAGGAAACAGAGAAGAACATAGAGATGAGAAGAAGAGCTGCAACTTGCATAACATTCTGAATGAATCAATGGTTAGCCAACCCTGCAGTGATATGGAGCAAACGAGCAACCGAGTATCATTCTTCATGGGCCCGGCAATTGTTTGGTCCTTTTCCTTGTTGGACCTTACCTCATAAGATACTAGTTCATAACACGCTTACTGTGCTAACACTTAAGGCGGTTTTTGTTTTTTTTAGATTTTCATTTTTTATAAATTTTAAAAATAGGAAGAAACTAAAATTTAAACAAGCAGTTTTCCTTTTTAGAAAATTTGAAAACAAAAATAAAAAATGAAAATGAAAATGAAACAAAACCATGACACTAACAACAGACATTTATTATTTTTGTCTTTTGATCAATTCTAAACTGCAAGAAAAAGGTGGTAGGATGTCAATTACCCGCAAGCAAGCCAGGCGTGCTGCTCCTTCCTTTTATTGACCACAGACCGATAATAATGTATGATTAAGTTCACGATTATGCTCTAGTTTTGCAATACAAGCTAAATTCCGATTGAGCATAAAGACAAAAATGAAAAACATGTGCCCAGATCTTTTCTTTGGTAATTTATTTTTATTATAGTTTGTCTCATAGTAATTGATTAGTTACACGATCGTGAGTATTAATTTTTTTATTAGTTTGATCAAGTTTGCTCACGAGGTGCAGGTGTTGTATAAAAATTAAAATAAGAAGTTAGTGAATTATCCTTAAATAGCATGAAATTAACCTGTGTGGAAGCAACCGTAGAATTAGAAAATACTGATTTCAACATGCTTACCTGTATTTGAAAATGGTTATCTGAAAGATCTGACTTTAGTTAATCGGTGCAATTTCTACATTTGAATTGGTCCCTTTTTTTGTATTTTGACAACAAAAAATGAGTGTATGTTGAAGGAATCAAATCAAGTATTAAATCAACAAGTCATCGCAGGCCTAACTTGAACCCCGGCCAGTATTTAATTCAAAGACACTAATTAACCTCGGAAGAGAAAAACGTTGTGTATATCTACATCGAAATTTCACATTTTTCACTAATCTATTTTCCTCTGACTCTGGAATGCAGAGGAGACTGCACCCCATTTCTATGACTCGGTCGTAAAATAGCCTCCGAGTGAATGGTCGGAGATTTGGGCGAACTTAGTTGTGTTCTGTTACTGTTATGGAGCTGATGTTTTCTGTGATGTCGTTGGCCACGATGTCCATTCTCTTTCTTCACGTCGTTTTTTGGTTCAGATTCCTTAGCATCTTCTTTACCAGTTTCTGATGGGACTTCGTAGACGAAAGGTCCAATGGGAATGTCGTCATAGTCTTTAAGAGGCTCCAGAACTTTGACGACATTGTCCATAGTTGGTCTCTGCTTTGGCCTATGGCGCAGGCATTGGTACGCCAATGCAGCTGCTTTTCTGGCACCTGCTTCAGAATATTGACCTTCGAGTCTTGGATCCATAATTCGACAAAGTTTTCGTGGATCGTTCAATATTGGCCTAGCCCACTCTGCTAGGTTCTGCTCTCTTTGAGGACGATTCTTGTCCACCGACCTCCTACCAGTGAGGAGTTCCAAGAGTACTACTCCAAAACTGTACACGTCGCTCATTGATGTCAAGTGACCTGAAAATAATTGAGTGAAAATTTTCAACATACATCCATTTGTAAAACAACGTCAGAATTGAAAGGAATGGTTCATTAATATTAGTCATTCATCAACACATTACCCGTCATGATATACTCAGGAGCTGCATAACCTTGTGTCCCCATTACTCGTGTGGAAACATGCGTGTCAGATCCTTCAGGACCGTCTTTTGCCAGTCCGAAATCCGAAAGCTTTGCTGTATAATCCTGCAATAGATTATTTAAGTCAAATCTGGTATTAGTAAACTGGAATTCTAATTAGTTATATTATGTAGCTTAATGTATGGAACTAAGTTCGGGAAAGCCAAGAAATGCTATTACCGAGTCCAACAAGATATTTGAAGCTTTAAAATCTCTATATATAACGGGTTTGTCCAATTCGTGAAGGAAGGCTAAGCCCTTGGCAGCTCCTAGAGCGATTTTCATTCTTGTCGACCATGGAAGAGAAACCGAGTATCCTTAAAATCATAAAAGATACAAGTTACCTCCTAGGTGCTTGACTGGGAAAAAGAATATGACAATAGGTATTACTACGTGGACATATAAGCTTTATAGACAAAATGAACTTACTCCGAAATAACTGATTCTCTAAGCTGCCTCGAGGCATGTACTCATATATCAGAAGCCTATGTTCTTCCTCACAGCAATAGCCTATCAGCTTCACTAGATGAGGGTTCCTTAATTGTCCAAGGAAGATCACTTCCGTCTGTCAAGCACGAGCGAAAAGAAGAGTATAAATTTGATCTAGCATTTCCGGAAAGTTCGAAATTAATTCAATCCAAAGAACAAAAATTGCAAGAGTATGTTCGTTTACGAGCAAATGAACTCACCAGCCACTCTCGATGACCCTGCAAGCCATCCAAGTCCAAGAGCTTGACGGCCACAGGCTGTGCCTTGAAACCAGGTTTAACCTTGTCATCGATGAAACCCTTGTGTACAGGTCCGAACCCTCCTTCACCGAGAAAGTTACTGGACGAGAAGTTCTGAGTAATCTCCTTCAGCTCAGATAGGGTAAACACGTGAAGATTGGACCCAGCAAGAGAAATGGAAAGATCCTCAGAGAGTTGCGAACTGGGATTGCTCAAATCGGTGAGAGAAAGCCTTTGGAATGACGTTTGTTTCGTAACCTGTTTCTGAGGTTTAGGTGATGGGTCAACTTGAGCCTTGAAACAGCTTGTCACCAAAGATCTCCACGTACTCTTCTGAACTGCCATCTTACTGATATGTGTTTTTAAAACTTGGATTTTTTTTTCTCAAAAATATCTTGTAAGCTACACAAACATCGGTATTGAAGGTGTATATAGTAAGAAGTGGGAAAGATGGGCTAGGGAAGAACTATATACATCGAGGTTGGTGGAGAAGGTAGAAGAAGCCAAAGACGTCGCTAACTTCCATATCGCAAAAGAACCATCTAAACGCGGATACGGAGAAAAGTACTTAATTAAATAATAAAGAGCTTTCGATTTTTCCTTTCCTCTTGCTATCTGCTTGACATCATTTTCTATAATTCGATATGGTAAAGGAATCATTCCACTGTCATTCTATATGCATACGTTAAATTGATGGATTCAAGGTATAGTTTGTTATTCTTAGTTAATCAAGTTGGGCAGTCGCAAGTCCACGTAGTTGGTTCAAGAGAAAATGTCCGGGCTACCCTCCTTGACTTTTTTTCTTTAATAAATTCAGTTAATGTAACTAAAAAAAAAGTTAGTACAGGAACCGTGGTGTTTTGTCTGTGGAAGTTTTCATGGCTAAAGAGGTTACAAGTAAGTTTCCCAACTAATGAATTGTTTTTTTTTTCCTGGACACTAAGCTAATAAAACTTATGTTAGTTCAATTTGACACCTTACTCTTGAGATATATGATGAAACTTGCGAGCTGCTAATACTGTATAATTTATCAAGGGAAATGTGGTCAAAGAGACTTTGAAACCAAAGGTTGGTCTGTTCGCAATGTATATATATCGACACCAGAACTTGTAACAATTAAGCATGATCAAGGAACTGAGATTAGGATAATCACCACCGCGTCCTCGGACTTTTTCAAATTCCGCGGATCGGATGGTCATGAATCTCAAATGGAGTTGACCTTGTAGATAATAAAAAAAAAAAGAAATTTGAGACCATCGGTCGATGGTTGAAAGGTCACTTCGACATGTTTATATTCCTGCTCTTAATATGAACATTGCAATTTATGTTCCAACCACAAAGAAATTATAAACAAACAAAACAAGACTAGGATTTTTAATCCTTATAATTTAATTGGTCGGCTGTTATGTCTGAAACAACATTCAATCCTCAAAGTATGACTGGTTGGGAAGAATGAGGCTGAAGGGGTAATTTTGTTCATGAGGGAGTAGGTGAGTGGGTGCATTTGTTGTTGACCTTACATAACAAAAGTCAAATGGGCTTGTATTGTAAGAGATGGAACATATTAAATTACACCAATAAAATCTTATTTCCTCATAATTAGGTCATAGAAGGTGAAATTTGAAGCTCTGGATCATAAAGAGTCTTTTTAGACCAACGCACTTTAATTAGTTCCAAAATGTAGAACAAATATCCAAACCCCAGCTCTTGCGTGGTCCGTTGTCCCCCTAACAACCCCATCTTTATTGGTTTCAATGCGTTATTCCGGCGGAGGCCACCAACCTCTCATTCTCTCTGCTCTACTGATTTCCATAGTACCCGAGAACTTCAGCTTGTTGGCTAATTCAACTTCCAAACATAAAGCTTGTATAGATACTATAATTTGTTGCCTCAAGTGATTTTCCTGATAAACAATAAATCCGTTTCGGGCTTTCCATGAGCTCCAAACCATACAACCAAAAACATCGTTCCAACTATGTCCTAGCAACGAAATTTCTCTACATTTGTGATTAACATTCAACCACTCCTTTAGTTTTGACGTGAAAAAATCTGCCAGGTGTTTAGATTCTTTTGTTCTTCCTGGAGTTATGCTTTTAAGGTGGAGCAATATTATTTAACTTTTGCCGTGGTCTGCAATTACATTTGATTGACGAAATTATCTATATATTGATAAATGCAATGTTTTTAGAATTTGTTTTATCTTATTTTAGAATATAGTTCCAGGTGATCCTTTTACGATTCATGACCACCTTATCAACTTTTTGTCCCTATTCCTTTATCTCATTAGTTCCAGTTCATTACCAACTGCGGTTACTCGAGATTTCCAGAAGCTTATGATTATAATTTCTCAACGCACTGTAGATAATGGTTGTTTATGATGGTCAAAATTGAGGATGAACAATTCAAACAAACTACAACTACCTTACCTTGCGCCATTTATGGAATCTCACCAAACAATCCAAACATATAATCATCAGTAGGCACTTTTGGAACACAACACTTGCATATAAAAACATCATTTGACTTCAAACAGTTGTCTATACTCCCTAATCAAAAGAGTAGATTGTTTACGTTTGCTGACTCCTCACGTACGTTTTCAATAGATTAGCTAGCAGTAAGAGAGAAATAGAAACGAGCTTAGGTATTGAGCAAGGAAAAGTCTTATGGTTACAACCAAACTCGGCTTAACGTATATCATTTATCTTATTACCTAAAATATAGATATATATATTCCCTATTATCTATTTATAGTGACCGTCCAACTACGATAACAATCAACTAAATAGAGATATGCATTGAATATTTCACGTGATTTATAATAAAACTTCCGCTCAACCACCAAAGACCACTTTCACCAATACTTCTAGAGCTCATTCAACAAAAAATAAAACAAAATAGAAAAACACTTGATATTATGTATGGATGCGTGGTAGAGTTGTCTTTGTTTGTTTATAGATATTAGACAATATTGTAATGATTGATTGACGAGCAAGTGGCTAGTGTATACATAGAGAACGATCTATAATGCGCGCATTCAGAGACAAGGAAAGGAAAGCACGCAAGACTTTGTCTGTTCATCTTTTCTAAGGGGTGAGGTCAAAGTATTCTTTCATTTGCCAATTATCTTTGTCAAGCGTTTCGTTGTAAAGTGTAGGTGTAACTCACCTCTCTCGACCTTGTATTTACAACTTGTGATGCTTTATCACATGGTCGCCGCGTGCCAAAATTACACCTTGGACTTTTCATAGTTCTGACGGAGTTAAGAATGACGTATAGAAGAAGCACATATGACATGTATTATAGAGTAATAATTCGAATTTATATGAAGTGGTTAAAAATAATGGTAATATGAAATATTTAATTTCGGTTTTATCTCTGATACTGATGTCGATTTTAAGCTCTAACTGATTATATAGAATTGTTTACCGAGATACGAGCTAAGTCTTTCTACAGCTTTTTCAATAAATAAGTTCTCTTAACAGGTCAGAGATTCCTTATATTTATGATTGATATGAGGCCTTAACTTTCATAATTTTTATATCAGATTTTCCCATCATAAGGCTAATATGAGCTCGGATTACATTAATTGAAATCTATTCTTTACCCGGACTTCAACCCATTAATCTAGATTATTTATTGAGTCACTTTATTATCTTTATCTAAATTAAATTACGTAACTTAATCGATAATTTACTTAAAAACTAAAATAATTAATAGTTGTCTAACTTTATCGGAAAGGATAAATTTATCCAACAGCACATCCTGTGATGTTTGTGCTGTCAATTACGTTATGATGAAGTTGGACATTTCATAAAAGTATGCAACTTAATGACTGATAATATTTTTGGTAAACATAATTTCAAACTAAACTTATGAACTTTTAAACCTTTGGACTATAAAAATTAGTCCAATATTTAATTGGGGTTTGTTGAAAACTAAATTTATGAAACATGTTGAATTTTAAGGGATTTGAGGGGAAAAAAAACTAGATCAGAACTAAAAGAACTCAAATATAATTAAAGACAACATATCTCAATATAAAATGTTAAATAAATTACGGACTCAATCTTTGTGTATAATATCTAAGTGAATAAAATATACTTTTCTATATAATTCACTCTTTCTTTTTGTCCCTTTTTAATGTGTGATAAATTCATTTGTGAATCTTTAAAACCTTCACCTTATAGATAAGTTATTAATAAATGCATTATGTATATGTTCACATGGCATCATCTCTGCCTCAAAGTTATGTAAGGCAATTTATAAATTATTATTTATTAAACTGAAATAAATAATTCTATTTATCAAATTTTGTAAATTAAATTATTAATATTAAGGTTTTAAAAATTAAAAATCATTAGTGATTATCTTTATTGAAATAAAAATATAAAGAAAATCTTTGTTTTTTAATAATGGCACCCAAATAATAGTTGCTAAAATTTTTTCAAAATTGAACTAGACTCAAATGAACATATGCAAAATTAAAATTCTATATCTTAATTTAAAATTTAAAATTTAAAATTCTATTTTTATATATAATGTCAAGAATACCCAATATAATCAGAAATAATATTTTACATTTTAAACTATAAAATTATAAATTATAAACCTTATCTTTCTATATAATTATTTTTTCTTATGCGTGTTTTGGATTGAGTAACTGAATATAAATTCTCAATAATAATGGAAAACATTTTTACCTATAAGGAACGTAGCTAGCAGGTTATTTGAATCTGATCAGGTCGTTTTCTGTCTCTTGTTAACTTTGAACTTTGGATTCAAAAGAATAAAGATAGAATCTATTACGAACTAAGATAATTTCTATGCACGCGTTGGAATTTCTTAATTCTTGAAAGGGACCTTAATCCTAGTTGTGAGTTGACGAAAGGCTCGAAGATGGATTATATAATTATTATACTTTGCGCACCGGAAAAGACTGGAAGATGACTAGTTCGGCTCCCTTAGAATATTCATATTCTTGCTTAAACCTATCGGCTTTTAAATTTGTAATGGTCTAGTCTACTGATGCCAATGACAATTTACTTGTGGTACCGTCAGCGACTCATCATTATATTAGTGGGAACTTGTTAAAAGAGTTTTCTCTTAGCTGTCCCAGTTCAAATTAAAGAGTAAGAATACTATGTAGACATCAATTTATTGAAGTATTTATAAGAGCATAGATCATATCATTTTGTTTTCAGTTGTTATTTTCTGTAAATTGTCAAAATTCGTCCCCTAATATTTATATTAAATTTGGTTAGGTCGGTCAAACGAGGCCCAATTTTAAGCCCAAACACCGACGGCCCAATAGTAGGAGATCGTCTCTCATGCAAACACTAAGACTTACGTAAAGACCTAAACCTAGCCAGTATCCCATATATAAGGTACTATATGGCCATGATTCAGGTACGCGACTGAAACCCTAGTTCTTCCTGCTCTAAGCGACCATAACCCTTACCAAACAATTGACTTAAGTATCGGAGGGGTCTGCCGACGATCACCCCCGATGTGCCTTTATCTGTTTTGCAGGTGTTCCAGAGATCATACCCGCAGACCTAATGGATCCAAATAGCAGCGTCCAGCCTCAACGATTCTGGCTGAACCAAAATTAAAAATAATATCTCTAAATATTTTTGCAAACAAAAGAACTTGTAATATTAACAATTGTTAACAAAATTTACCTTAAATGAACAACAAAGCCTAACAATGTTCATTAAAAACCTTTCTTCGTTATCTGATGTCCACGTAGACCATAAAGATCCAACGTGGACACAAGTGAAGTCCACTTGGACATTGCTTTTATTTAGGAATCAAAAGTTCATTTATATAATTTTTTTTAAAAAAAACTTTAACCTCTGAATCTCTAACTCATGCTTGAATCTTACAATCAGGTTACAAGCATAGGAAGGCTAAGGCAACAAAACTCGGTGTAGCTTTTCGGCGACTGTCGACGAAAAGGGACAGCGCTTCATAGTTTACGAACTGGAAGCTTTGACAGGTTCTTATTTTCCATCTCCATTTGTTTCAAGGATTTCAAATCTTTAGAGGCGTTGCCTTTGCTATGCATTACCTTCACAAAGAGTAGGAAGAAGATATGTACACAGATGTGAAATTTATCAACGTTCCTTTGCACTTAGAATTGGACGGTCTGTCCAGAGACTTTGAGCTAGCAGGATTCTTTTTTTTACGAGATGTCTTAAGAGGATTCTAATTATGAGAAGATACTTTTATAACTCATTCACACCAGACAACTACAGGATTCTAAACAATCTTTTAAACAACACGCTTATTTGAAACTTTGGGCTATCCAACAACACAACTGAAAGATCATGTTATCAATAATGGGTACACTAAAGTATGAAATTAACTGCTTGTAACAATTAATTAACTACAACTATCTTAGCAGTTCTTTTTAGATAATAAAAACATACAAAACAAAAGAACTCCAAAAAGAGAATTGTTCTTTAATAAGTAAAAAATAAAAAAAATTTAATCAATAATTTTGTTTTTATTAATAATACTAGAAACAATGATCTTATTTATGTAACTTCATCAATAAAATTTCATTGTTAAGAAATATATATTTTTAAGATATTGATACTTTAAACATCATGATATATCTATTATGCTTATTTATTAAATATAAATTTGATGTATTAGATGAACATAACCGTCCAATAAAATTATTCAAATCACAATACTTTAATACAGAAAGATGATAATACGGTACCTACTCATGAATTTTTAATTTTGGATGCATTTTTTGTTAGAATTACCAACATCAACTGAGGTTTTAATTGATCGAGTATACTTCTAGTTTGTTTAACAGATCTTGTTTTTTAGTTAAATTAGTTTGTATTCCAGTTGTTTCAATAATTAAAGAAGCAATCTTCTCATGCAAGCCTATATAAAGGCCATTATTTGCACTTAACAAAATATAGAATGATTCATGCAATCATTATTGGTATCGGAGCTACTCGTTAGTGAGCATAGTTCTGTCTCTTAATAAAATGAGTGATCTCCAAGTCGTTGGCGGAGTTAAGAAGCTTAATAACCAAAATTATACTTCTTTTTCTACATGTAAGATGTCATACATCCAAGATCAGAACTTGTAAGAGGTCGTCAACGGGGTGAAGTGATGCAACCAGTGGCTAGGGATGCAAATGGTACCTTATGGAAATGGAAGATAAAAGTAGGCAAAGTCAAGTTTGTCTTAACAATGGTCAAGGAAGATGTGCTAGAGCATATCTAGAATGCCAAAACACCAAAAGAAGCATATGATACATTCGACAAGCTGTTCTCTATAAGAAATGACACGCGGCTTCAACTTATCGAGAGTGAGTTACTATCAGTAACATAACGTGACATGATAGTCGCTCAGTATTTTCATAAGGTGAAGTCACTATGCCATGATATTTCAAGTTAGATCCTTAAGCACCAATCGAAGAAACCAGGATGAAGAAAATAATTATCCATGGTTTGATACTTGAATACAGAAGCTTTATTGTGTTGAATGAATAAACTTAATTTTGAAATTCGTAATAGCATAGTGGATAAATTTTAAGGCTGTTTTAAATGAGAAGTTGAAGGGGCAAACATTATCTATTTTTGGTGTATAACCTATGCATTTGGGGTGCTTTCAAG
>JANVCL010000214.1:23178771-23196226 GCA_026546855.1 Erythroxylum incrassatum | reverse complement strand
GATAGTCACTGAGCATGCATTGCACATGGCACTAATATATGTGCATAGTTAAATATGTATTTGATTGATCAAGTTAGTAATGTGTACAATGTATGTGAATTTGGACGCTCAAGACATACGCCATCATTCTAACATTGCTAGACCATCCAAAAAATAGCATATACAGGAGTGTACTATGAGTCAACCTAGAAGATATCACTAGGATTGATTTATTTATGTTTCTATTTAATTCCTATATATTGAACTGGTAATGAACTGATTATGACTCTGTTTATGAATTTTGAACTTTAATGATCTAAGGGGCTTGATATTCGGGAATGTATTGGAAGTGTTCTATTTGCATATGAATTCTGAATGATATTTGTATACTCAAAGAAAGTTGAATATCAAACTTAGGTCTGATGAATATAAGATTCTGTATATGCATCATAAATGAATGCTATATGTGGCATATTCTGTTATTTAATGCATTTCATGAAATGCAAGTTCAGATAAAGGCGTTGTGATTAGAGTAGCCTGTTTGAAAGAGCTTTAAGCTCAGAATTCTACACGTAGAGCTTTGCTCCGTGATTTCTATATCTGACTGAGCCCAATGGGCCAATGTCTGTATCTATATCTGTATCTGAAAAGCGCTCGGTCATAACAAATAATAACGAATCTGGAGTTTCATACGCATCTGCATTTGTATACTTATGATTATGAAATATATGACCATGTAATCTTTTCTGAAATTGTGATAATTAAGTGATATGTCATGATAATGTGATTAATTGGGTTATTCATGTTCTGAAAGAATGTTTGTGAAATTGGTTGATTGTGTGATATTTGTGTATTTGACCTGGGTGAGATCATTAATGATGGTTCACTCATTGAATTCACAAAACTTATCAAAAATTACAATGTGGCTTTTCAGGTACGAGAAACCTAGTTCCTAAGATTGTCTAGAGGAATATTTTGGATTAAGTTATGGCTCAAAGGTCTGTTAGCTGACATCAGAGGAGTTATAGTTTGTAATTTATAGTTTCTTGTCATATAGAACTTTTGTATAAGGATTGTAAATATTTGTTTCAATGAATGCAGTGTAACCTTTTATCAATGAATGAAATAAAGTGTTAGCATTGTGTAATATTTATGATGCCATTTAAGAGGTTATGTTTGCTCTGACATACCATTATCATAGGATATGTACTTGAATATCCTTTGGATGTTCAGGTATGTACTTTATGGTAATGGGATGTTACACTAAGAGAAGTGTACGGTTTGATGCATAACTGTGCATCAACCTGTGCATCTCCCAGATCCCTAAGTTTCACTATAAAAGGACACGAGCAAAGACTTATCAGAGGAGCAAAAATCAGTAGGGAATTCCATATATGGAGATCATTCTCAAAGGGCAATTTTGATCCAAAGAAGTGGAAATCATAAAGAAATCATCGAAAGTTCCATCGGAATATAAGATCATACCTCTACCTCACAAGAATACTCGATAGAAAACAACCCGGGATATTTAAAATTATGAACTCATTGTTTTCAATTCGTTGTTCTTTCTATTTATATTGGATTTCATGTTCGATCATGTATAACTAAACATCTTGTTACTATTTAGGTTAGATGAACACTATGTTGTTACTTTAATATGATTTGATTCTTGTATTAATGCAGTTGGTTTGATTGATATATTATGATTTGATTACATGTTTTATTTATGTTCTAATAGATCCCAAATATTAGATCATAACTGAATTTTATACATCGAAATTGAGAAATTGTGTTTATGAATAAATCTATTGTAATTTGAAAGAGATAATTGCAATCCTAGAGATAGGATGACATAAATCTTCTAGATTAGGATCAAACCTAATAGTGGGATTCACGAATCGGTAAGGCAATCCTACAAACCTTAACCCAAGTAATTCGATTGAAAATTTAGGGATTAATTTTTAGTAAACTCAAGGTCAGCTATTAGCATAACATAGGAATCTCCATGGTCCAATAAATGAATAAAATAAATTCATAATAAAAGATCATTATGTTACGGGTTCTAGGGGGATTCACTCTTGCCGCCTAATTATTTTACTTGTTTAATTTTTATTTTCTTTTAATTAAAAATCGCAATCAAGTTCATAGACTAGATAATAGGATAACAGTAATTACTATTATTCATTGTCTTTATAGGATTAACCTGTACTTGTCGGTATTAGCTATAGTTACACTGTGCACTTGCGGTTAATTCAATATTTACTAAATTGGAAAAAGTCAATCAGAACATGACACCTATACACCACTGTATTATGGTTGTGTTCTATAATGATTGATTCTTCTTCTCCTTTATAACCATACATATACTGTGTTACCCCTACATCAAACAACATAACACTTACACATCTATGTGTTGACGATGTTATTTTTTTGAAAAAAGTGACAGAAGCTACCAAATGCAATATTGTCTACTACACATAACCAAGTTAGGGCTTTGTAGCTTATTAAATATTAGGATCATTGATAAAAAAAATGAGAAAAAAATCAAGGGATTTCTTTTGGCTAGAAGATAGTTTAAAGTCATTTGGAAGCTGTTTCACATTTGTTATTGGTCAAGTCAAATAAAGACAAGGTTTCAATAAGGGTTTATTGAAGATTCAAAATTTAGGATTCGTGACAATGATTGCTTTTTCTTATTTTCTTTATTGTTTTTGTGTTGATATTCTTTGTCTAGTTATGAACTAATTGTGGTAGAGATTTAGGTAGGATGGGCTCTAGGACGTAATTATGCTTTGATTAATTCTTTGATCTAATAAATATCCATTTTCTTGTGATTTATTTATATTTTTATAATTGAATGAATTTATTTTTAAAGATAAAAGAATTCATTAAAGTAATAAAAGACATCAAATAGTCTTTACAAAGTTGAAATAAGAAAAATGAAATACATCGCTGTTATAAAAAATCCTAGGAAAAACTAGAAGGTAAAGATTCCATTATTTGCCTGAGTTATGATCTCTCATTAATTCTTGCTCTAAGAGAATATTATCAAAGGTAATTTTTCCATATATGAATGCTCCTTGATAGTCATGGTTGATTTGGTTTAAGTTTTCTTTGAGTCTATTAACAAGAAGCTTTGAAGTCACCTTATAGATGGTGTTACAACAAGATATTGGTCGAAAATCATTAAGACTACATGCATTAAAAAGTTTAGGGATCAAGCAAATATGAGTAGTATTGACTTTCCTCAAGATTTTTCCTAAATTTAGAAATTCCAATACTGATTGAATTGAAAGAATAAAAGTGGAAGATTTAATTATTTGCTTCATATATTAAGATTCAAGAGATGAGAATGTGGCTAGATCACAATATAGATAACTATGGTTAAGCATGAGCCATTTGAGAGAAAGTTGCAAGATCTTCTTAGGTTACAATAAAAAATATTAAGAGAGTTCTTATGAAAAATTAATTCATTTTTAGGTTTCCTTGATTTGAAAGGGATTTTAATTGATTAATCTAAGAATGAAGTTTGTATGTCTCAAACGAATATGATCTAAGTTCAAAACTCTTACTAGTCCAAGAAACTAGAATCGTTCATTAAATCAGGGTAAATTTTAGTATATTAAAGTCCCAAGGGAAACCTCACATAAATTTAGTTTATTTATATATTGATTTATTCTTGATCATTGCTTTGTTTTGTTATTTAGGTTTATTATTTATTTTATTTTCTTATTCAACAAATCATAATCGTTGAAACTTATTAAGTTTGTGAGTAGTTATTAATTAACTAATAATCCTCATGGCATCGTCCTATACTCGTATATTCTAGATATAGTTACACCATGCCACTTCACTCTAAATGTTTAAAGTATAAATAGTTTTAGTGAAACTGAATAAATTACAAAATATATTGGTGTCTTTTAACCTAATAAATATAATAATTAAAATTTTTAATAGAATGAATTAACATTACACATTTTTACTCTTTTCATGTTAGTAATTATATGTAAATATGATAAATTAATAAATTTTATTCATTTATTTAATTGATATATACCACATTGTTTATTTTAATTCTCAATCATGTCTCTAAGATGTAGTTGATCATATAAAATTTCACACATCTAAAAATTATCACCTTGTTAAATTAACGATATAACTTAAAAAGATAATTAAAACAAAAAAAAGTCTTAATAGGAATCTCACAAAGATGGTAGGTTTGAAGAGATTCAAAAGTATGCAATCTTTCCTCTATCTAGTAGAAAGGCTATCTCTATAAGGAAAAAAATTGAAAATAGTTGAAAGAAAACAATAGATAAATACAAAAACAAATAACTAGATAAATGAAAATGAAAGAAAATAACTAAAGGAATAAATGCTACAAACAAAAATGTTTAGACTAATTAAAAGAAACAAAAATCGAAGAAAAAGATTTAAAAGGCCTATGAAAAAAAGGACCCTTCTATATATGATTCTCTACTCATATTTTAGTTTACCAAAGTTTTCTACTAAAAGTCAAGTCTCTAGTAGAGTCATATTGTTCCAGATTACCTCCACTCAACTCTTTTTGGGTTTTCCTCTTCTTCTCCTACAGTTCCTAAGCATAATCTTCTCACATCTTAATCATTGGGGCTTTAAGATGTCTCTTTTTTAACGTGTTTGAATCACTTAATTCTTGTCTCTCTCATTTTTATTATCAATTTTAATCATCTCTAACTTGTCTTTTACTATTTCATTCATGACTTTATCTCTTTTTGTAAGATTGCACATCCAATGAAACATTCCAATCTCTGCTACCATCAACTTATAAATATGCATCAGTTTGATGAACTAACACTTTGGCACATAAAGCACTGTCGACGTAATTGCTAAAATTTAAAATTACCTTTTAATTTATGTGGTATCTTCTTATCATATAAAACTACCAATATGCTCCTCCATTTTAGCCATCCTAATTTAATATAAGAAACTATATCATCATTTGTCTCGCCATCGTTTTAGATAATAGATCCAAGATACCTAAAACAATCCTTTTGTGATACAACTTTGATACTAATTTTGATCTTCACATTAGATGTAACCATGCGATTTGAAAAGATACACTATAATTACTCAGTCTTGGTCTCGCTTAATTTAAAACCCTAACTCTAACATGTCTTTCTAAAGTTTTAGCCTATTATTAACACATTGAAATAGGAATAAGTTTAATCATGATCTTTGATATAGTCCAATATCAATTAAAAAATGCTTTGTATTTTTCCCTACTATCTTCATCCTAATCTTAATACCTTCGTATATGTTTTTAATAATTTATAGGGCAACTTAAAACGAAAATTTTTTAATATATAAGAATGTTAATAAAAGCGAGGAAACTGATAATGATTTTGACTTCTTTCTCGATAAACATAGGTCGAATGTGCTTAACTACATAATACTTTCGTAACAGTGCTTTTTTGGGTTGTGACGGACACAGGCAGGTAACGAGACAAGGCAGAGTGAAGACGCTAAACTCGTAAGAACAAATACACATAAACCGAAAACAGAAAAGGAAGATATAGAAAAATGACGACTCGAAAGAGAGCTTCGGCGTTGACAAACGCAAGCACGACTAAGGAACGTGTTGAAACCCATCAACAGCCTCAAGAAACAGCTACTACTAATCCGCCAATTTCACCTCCCAAAACTGGGTTTATTGTATATCTTTCTCTTTTCCTTTTAGCCCCGTACTTTTATTTGCTCCTTTACCATTACAATGTCCGTCATGATCTCAAACGGTCAATCCTCATCAATGCTGTTCTTAGTCTTGCGGGTTTCTTCTTGACTGTGAAAATTATTCCCGTGGCCTCTAGATACGTTTTGAGGAGGAATCTCTTTGGTTTTGATATTAACAAGAAGGATACCCCTCAAGGCACTGTCAAAGTGTGAGTTATATCAAATTCCAATCAATTTTTTTCCTTGGATTTTCAGAGCGATGTGGGTATCTATTTGATTTGGATTTCAATCTGTTGGATTGGTAGACAGATTTTTAAATGGAGATGTTCAGAGAAGGTTCCTTCCCGTGTTTATCCAAGTTAAAAACTTTTGAGGCAATTGTGAAATATATCATCTGTAGTATTTTATTGATAGTAAACGAATATTTTGTATGTTAAATGTTCAAATTTCTATTATTTATCAAGTTCTCACGAATAGAAGTTTTTGTTCTGCAGGCCAGAGTCTCTTGGTATTGTTGTTGGGATAGTGTTCTTGGTCTTAGCAATCCTGTTTCAATATTTTAATTTCACAGCAGACTCCAATGTAAGAATTCTCATACTTAATCACGGAGCATTGTTTAGATGTCTTGGTGTACATTATATGATAAAAGTTGCTTTAGTTATATGTAATTTCGGATATCTAAAATGCAAATAGCACAACTGTGGACAATGGTTGAATAATGTTAAAAATAAATACTTGGACTTAATTTAGACCTTCAGCAGTCTCATTACCCTAAAGTAGGATATATTTAAGGAGAGATTGCTTGCCCTGTTGCCCTATTTTCAGATATCTGAAGTTTGACCATGATACTTCTTCCATCCTACTTTTTCTGTTAAACTGTTATTCAATGGAAAATGTTTGTCAAGTTTAGGGTGGTAAATCTTTTAACATGTAGTCTTTCTTTTGTTTAGGTTGATCTATGATTTTTCTTTCAGGATCTTTAAATATGCAACTTATTTGATGTAACACATTGATCCAGTGCTAACCGCTTCATTTGATCAGTGGCTTGTTGAATACAATGCAGCATTGGCATGCATCTGTTTCATGACTTTGCTGGGCTTTGTGGATGATGTCCTTGATGTTCCATGGAGAGTGTGAGTTCTCTTATGTTTCTTCAATTTCTTAACACTTTATTGACTAACAGTTGAAACCTTATTTCCTTGAGTAGTTCTTTTATGATGCAAGAATTTCTAAACTTTGATTTTTTTGATAACTTAAGTTTTCCCTTATTATTAAGAGCAGGAAATTACTGCTTCCCTCAATTGCTGCACTGCCATTGTTAATGGCATATGCTGGACACACAACCATCATCATACCCAAACCTCTAATCCCATACATTGGAAGTGAAATGTTGGACCTTGGTATGCCTCAAACTCTTATATTGAGATTTTTTTGGGAAAATGAATAATTATATTGCTCTTCCAAAAGGATATCTAGGAGTATCTCCTGAAAACATGTTCATGGAACATCACAAGTTATAAAGCTTATATCAATTACAAGTTAAGCTAAACATATTGGAGATTATATGTGTACCTGCAAGCAAATATGTAGATCAACAAGGAATTCTAGGCTATCTTGTATTCTTACTGCAATAGATAATCACAACATAAAAGAAAGTGGCTTTCTTTTACTGTAACTGACCCCATGTAAGAGTTATGTGCTGGTTGAGCTTCCCCTATCTAGCTTTCAACATCAATGACTAGAATCCAAGCCAGAGTTCATTGGCAGAATTCTTGCTCACCTTGTTTGGTGCCTTTAAAAACTCTATGGTTCCTTTCAATCCATATGGCATAAATTACACAATTGGAAAACCATTCTAAAGATGATAAGGTAATATTCCTCCAAGCTTTGTAACTTGCTTATCCAGTCCAAAATCCCATTCCAAGTAACCTGATTATGATGCAGGTTAAATAAATTAAGTATACTTTGTCAAATTATAGTAGCGACGAGATTTAAAGTACTAAGGGTCTTGTTTCATCATCTCTGTCGCATAAGGCATACAACTTAGATGGCATATTGAATTTTATGTTGTCCTTGGTTCTTAATCTCTTCAGGATAGATGCCATAAAATAGATGAAGTTTTGGTGAGGCTTTTATCTTGCCAACCAACTTATGCCAAGGTACTGTTTACTTAGTTGGGACAAATATTTCCATGCAAGAGTGGTTTTGTAAATGCTTTGGGTTTGTGTATAGTCCAAATCCAAATGTCTGGTTTGTCTAGTTAGGGTTAAGAACCAATAGTCTTTCACTAATTTTAAAGAAGCCTTTATTAGCATAAAAAGGATAACTCCAATTCATCCCATCTGTTATTGCAACAACTCTTGTTGAATCAGTGAGTGATGATCTTAAAGAGTTGTAGCTATGTAGTAAGAAAAGATGGTCGAATTCCTACCAATTATCAATCTAAAACTAATTCTCTCTTCCATTCCTAACGATACACTTGAATTCCCTGATCACTTCATTCCTAAGTCCCAAAGTTTGCTCCCAAGATGTAATTGTTTTAGGTTGAGCTTTCTTGGAGCTGGATCTTTTAAGGAAATAAATATAAATTCATTTCACTCATAATGACTTCTTATTAGTTGGGATTTTTCATATTCTTTTTACCTACGAGACCTTGTTCATGGTTCTTATCGATTTGATTCCAAGACCATCTTGACATTTTGCTTCGCAGATATTGGGTTGTGATGTTCTATCTTCTATGTTTTGCTAATTGAACCTTTAGTTATAAAACATTTAGTAGATACACTTTGCTTGTAGCTTAGCAAATAAATTGAGCACACAACTTCTTCTACTAAACTTAGCACACAACTTTTAGCTTAGCATAATAACATATTTAGGAAAACTAAGATTCTATGCTTTGCATCAAAATCTACTTTACTCTTGGTTTGCTAATGTCTAGTACTGATTCATTAAACGCCCATCTATTTCTCCTTTAGATACATGTTAAATATTGGAACACAGAAGTTGTCTATTCATGATTGACTTGTTATATATTTTTTGGAGCGAATAGATTTTCTTAATCAAGTTAAGTTTCCCAAACACCAATATATTGGGAAATATCTTGTTTCCATGTAACGAATCTCTTAAGTGCTTATATACTAACAATCAAAAGACAAGTGATTCTTTTTTTTTTTTGGAAAGTCAATTCATTGATAAATAAGGGATATATACAGTTCATGTTAACTAGGAACAAGAAGTTCAAGTGTCTACGGAAATTGAAACACTCCAAGTTACATCAAGTGGTAATCTAGTTTAGTAGCCATCTTTCCTTCATGCTATGTGAAATGCTATTGACCAAGCCTCTTGCTTGTAGGTTCAATTTGCATTTAAGTAAATTGTTTAGAAGGTTTGCTCTTAGGTTTTAGCTTCCTTTCTAAAGAGTCATTCCTGTCTTTCCATAGGTTGTAAACCAGTGAAGTTATGCATATTTTAAACACTTTGTAATTTGCTTTGTTTGTCATTTTGATTTTAGAAGCCCATTCAGTTACTTTCTTCTAGGTAGAGGCTAACTTCCTTATATTCAAGAGTCCTTGGATCTTCTCCTAAATGTTGTTTGAATAGCAGCAATCAACCATTAGGTGGTCTATAGTTTCAATATGCCTCTGACATAGTTCACAGTCCTTTGATGGGATGGCAAACTTGATGTTGTCCTTTATAGTTAGCCTTCCACCTATCTCTAGCTAAAGAATGAAAGCATGAGATTGGTTGATATCATTGTCCCATTTTAGTTTTTTCCACTTCGGTTTGATGTTCAGTTATTGTTGAAGATGTTCTCTGCAAGTCTTGGTGTTAACTCCATTGATTTGCCAAAGTACTAGGTCTTGATTGGAGGAGTCAGGTTGATAAAGGGGAAGATTGTCCAAGATTATGCCTACTCCTCTATTGCAGTGGAAAGGTCACTTCTATTGTTGCTAATGAGTGCCTTTACCTTGGTATTTGGTGTAATTACTAGTTTCAAGTGCTAGATTTCCTCAATCCTATATAAAGGGCCTCTATTATGCCATTTATTAAACCAAAACAACGTGGACTCTCCATCTCCAATCCTATGTGTGATTAGTTCCTGCATCCATTGTCTAAGGCCCAAGATTTGCCTTAATGTCTAAGACATACTTTGGTTTGGTTGTATATTCCATAGATTGTTGCTTCTTATATGAACAAAATGCATCTATCTGACCCAAGGCTCCTCCTTATGCTTGCATAACCACCAAAGTTTCTTTGCCATACAAACCTTGATTATCATCTTTGCTGAGGTAATACCTAGGCCCTCAAAGTACCTTTACACTATAGTGTTGATTGTTGGTTCTTCCCATAGAAACTCCCTTAACTTCCTATCAATCTCTTTCAAGATGCTTTTGGGTAAAGCAATATGGTTTATCCAGTGTGCTGCTAGGTTGTTGAGGATTGAGGATACTTGATGAAGTCTTCCCCTATAGCTTAGAAAGTTGTTGCACTAATGGTTGATTCTTTTGTTGAATGAGTCCATTAAACGATTGCAATCTTTGGTACTGATTCTCTTATGAGAAATGAGAACCCCAAGTATTTAATAGGTAGCCCAGCATAAGCCCATCTCCATTGCCCTTACTGCTACTTCCTGGTTGACATTTGCTGATAAGTAAAAGCTGCTTTTAGCAGGATCCCAGCTTAGTCCTGACACAGTTTTGAAATTCTCCAAGATGTCCATTAGTAGTTTGATTGATTTCTTCAGCCTTACAAAATAAAAGAATATCATTTGCAAAGGCTAAGTGTGAGATTTTGGAAGCTTTACATCTGTAATGGTACTTGAAATCTTAGTTATTGGATATATTCCTTGCTAGGGAGCATGATAATACTTCCATGCCAAGAACAAACAAGGGGACAAAGCCCTTTCCCTATCTTAAATAGTTTGGTTGGCTTTCCACTCACCAGTATTGCAAAGGAAGTTGTGGTGATGCACTCCTTGACTCATTCCTTGAATTTAGTTGGGTAGCCTAAAACTTCAAGTACCCTAGTAATAAACTTCCAACTTATTGAGTCATAAGCTTTTACAAGGTCTATTTTTAGTGTACAACTTTTCATGGAAGTGTTGGAGTTATATCCTTTGAGTAATTTATGACAAGAGTAGTATATGTTGCCTATTGTTCTCCCTTTCACAATTGCATTCTATGTTGGATTGATAATTTTGCTTAAGTTGTTTCTTATCCTATTAGCCAATATTTTCGCTAGGACCTTGTATATAACATTACAACAGGTTATAGGTCTAAATTCCTCAATTTTGTTGGCATTGCCTTACTTAGTGATGAGGTTGATGTAGGTTTTGTTCCTCTACTTCATGATTTTCCTTTCCTAAAAGAACTCCTTTGTAGCTTTGACAACACTTCACCAATGATATCCCAATTTTGATGAAAAATCTTCTATTGAACCCATTAGGGCCAAAAGCTTGGTCAAGGTGAATCCGTGAATGGAACACTAGGAGTCTTTGATCTCCCCTTTGGTAACCTCCTTTGTTGGCTCTAATTTATCCTAATCTAAGATTGTTTTTATTTCCCCCAGCAGATCATTTGGAGTTTTCTAGATTTTCACATCAGTACCAGACTGCTTCCTTTAGTGTTTATAGGCAATCCTTTTCATGTTATCTTGATTAAAAAAGTTGTTCCCTTCCCCTTCTATCAAGAATTTGATCTGGTTTTTGTTTCTCCTAGTTTTGATGAAGTTGAAATAGTAGCTTGTGCATCTCTCTCCATCCTTAAGCCAGAACATTCTTGATTTTTCTCTCAGCTGAGAATTAATGTTTTCAATGGTCCTATTGTAATTGCTTACTAGGACTGCCTCTTTCCTCCTGAGTTCTTTATCTCCTGACTTAATCATTATTTGCTCATGACATTTTAATAATTCATTCATGGAATTTTGCTTCCTTATCATCATAGGGTCTTTGGAATCTTTGTTAAGCTTTTTTATGTTGACCTTGCTGGCTTTCAATCTTTGACAAAGGCAGTAGCTTTGGGATCCTCTGTCATCAAAGTTCAATCCTTCCAATACAACTTCTGTAAAGTTAGGGTGCTTCATAAGATAGTTGAAAACTTTGAAAGGGGCTTTCCTGACCTCTTCCGTGTCAACCAAATCTATCAATATAGGACTGTGATTTGAAGTGATTTGTTCTCCAAAAGTGGTTGAACTCAATGGGAACTGGCGTAGCCATTGTGGATTCACTAAGCTTTTGTCAATTTTTTGCATTAGGTACCATTCTCCCACTTGCTTGTTTATCCAAGTAAACAAGTTCCCAAATGATCTCAGATCAGTTAACCCTATAATTTGGACTAGTTTATGAACTTGAGCCAATGATGCAGTTGAAGTCCCATGCAACTAGCCAAGGCATCCTTATATTCCTATTGAAGCTAGTTAGTTGCTCTTATAGTTGTTGCCTTTAGAACTCAATGTTAGAAGCATACACAACTAGTATTGTAACTGGAGTTCTAGAGTTGATGGCTATCATTTCACAATGGATCACTTGCTCTAAGCAAGACCACTTTAGTTCCAGTTTGGTAGGGTTGTAGCCTACAATTATTGTGCCACTAAAGTGTTTCTCATGGTTAGTCAAAACTTCCCAGTCTCTCCTTAGGAACCACATACACTGATCTATAATATCCTTCTTTATTTTGATTTACAAGAAACCAACAAAATCAGGCTTTTTAAGTTTTATATAATCCTTAACTGCTGGTTGTTTATTTTTACCATTATGGCCTTTGTGAAAATCAGAGAATGGTTAATTGAGGGCTTGATAATAACTCAAGACCCCTGTAACCTTTATATGGATCCAATTACATAAGGAAAAGATCTTAGGAATAAAGAGAAAATCACACAATAAAGAGCAGATCATATTTTTCCTAATATAGATATTTCCCAACGTCTAATACAAATGTTTCCTAACACTCCCCTTGAAGCTGGAGCATACATATCATAAGCTCCAAGCTTGTTAAATATAGGTTTCAATCCTTCTTGAAGCTTTTCACGAACAAAGTGATAATTCACCTCAATATGTTTGGTTCTCTTATGAAAGACTGAATTCGAGGCAATATGAATGGCTGCTTGATTCGCACATCAACTTCATTGGAGTGAAGTGCTCAAAACCAAGTTCCCTAAGAAGATGATTCAACCAAATCAACTCACATGTATATGCCACGACCTTGTACTCAGACTCAGCGCTAGAACATGCAACAATTGATTACTTTTTTACTTTTCCATGACACCGTGTTTCCACCCAAAAATAAACAGTAGCTTGAAGTAGATCCTTGGTCATAAGAGCCTGCCCAATCTGCTTGTGTATACCCTTAAATCTGAATGTGTCCCTGAATTTAGTAAAGAAGACCTTGCCCTAGAGAGCCTTTGATATTTCAAAATTCTAATAATTGCATCCCAATGACTAGTTCGTGGAGATTCCATAAATTGACCCATTACACTTAGGTGGACGAGTAATAGTCAAATAATTCTGTTTACCAACAAGCTTTCAATACCTATTGGATCTTCTAACTGCTCTCCTTTATCAATATTAAGTTCTACATTTGGTTCCATGGGGCTATCAATTGGCCTTTTTCCCAACAAATTTTTTTTCTCTAGAAGATAAAGGACATACTTTCTTGGAGATAGACAAATCCCCATCTTCAAATCTCGATACCCAGAAAATATTTTAGTAAACCAAGATCCTTTGTTTGAAATTTGATCTGTAGGAATGGAAAAGATTGGATTCCTACTTTATCTCCAGCAATAACAACATCATCAACATAAATGATCAAAAGAATTTTCCCAGCCTTGGAGTGACAATCAAACATAAAGTGGTCCACACCACATTGATGTAGACCAAGTCTCTTAAAGATCACCATGAAGGGAACCAATTTTTACATCGAGTTGATGAAGAGGCCAATTATGAGTGGCTGCCAATGCAATGAGAACACAAACAAATGCCAATTTGGCTATAGGAGAAAAAGGTTCGTTATAATCCATACCATACACCTTTGTATAACCTTTAGCTACCAAGCGAGCTTTTAAATGATTAATCCTACCATCAGAATTGACCTTTATAGTGAACACCTAATGATAACCCACAATTGTTTGACCATGTGGAAGGGTAATTAAGTCACATGTATTATTAGCTTGCAAAGCCAACATCTTTGCTTCCATGGCATGTTTCCATCCAAGATGATCCAAAGCTTTTGAAATAGACTTAGGTAAGGGCATAGAAGACAGTGGATACAAAAGCAGCATATAACGGTGATAATGAGTTATAAGAAACAAAGTTTGAAATAGGGTGAGATGTACAAGACCTGCTTTCTTTACTGAAAGCAATGGGCCATTCAAGATCATCATATGATGGAGTTAATGACAGAGAAGACAATAGGGTTTCTAGGTTTGAGGTTTGTTTGTTGGTTGGTCTGGTTAAGTGCATCTTCTGGTTCAATGGAGATGGTGGTGGTGTCTGGTAAGTTACTAAATTAGGAACGTTTGAGAGGTCGGGGGTGAGGTTGCAGTGGAAGTGAGGGGGGAGTGTGTTTGTGATCGGGGTTTCCAGGTATGACGTTTGTTTGTTGGTTTGGTCAAGTGCATCTTCTGGTTCAATGGAGATGGTGGTGGTGTCTAGTAAGTTACTAAATGAGGAAAGTTTGGGAGGTCGGGGGTGAGGTTGCAGTGGAAGGAGGTTGTCGAGAGGAGGGAGACATTTTGAATAATAGGATTTTTTGGAGACTTGAAATAAAAGAGATTAGCTAAAGGCCTATCGACTCTTGGTTGGCTTAATGGACCATGTGAAAAGCTCCATAATATTGTTCAATGATAAGGATCTTAACTCTGATATTGAGATCGTATTCAACTTGTAGTTATTATAACCCTCCTTTCTCTTTGTAGGGTGTGCTTTCCTAATTACAACTTCAAATATAGTTGGAAGTGCCCTTTACTGTTAAACTAGATAAAAGATATCTATTTTTTTAAATCCACATGAACAACGTTACAAATCTCAATCACATAGAAGAAACCTTTACTTCCAAGGAAAGCTAATGAAGTTGTGCTGGTAGCTGCAGTTTTAGAGTTTTTATTATCTAACGGACATCATCTTCCCAATTTTCTAGAAGCTAACCGAAGAAAGTCATTTTAAACTTTTGACTGCTTAATGTCCCATCTAGTTAAGAAGCTCCATCTAATACATTGTTAAAAATGTATTTGGTATGTATCATTTATTCCTTGGTCAATGAATGTTATGGGCAACGTTACAGAGGCTAAAGATACAACTCCTAAATCGTAGAAATCAATCTTAGTTTACAAAAGATTTACACGTGCGAAGATAAAGTCAATTTCCTAAATTAGTTTTCCTTATATTCTTATTCGGATATTATTATTGATTCTAGAATGTTTTATTTTGGTTATTTAAGAGTATCTATGGCAAGTAGGGTTAAGGGTTAAGGACTAGCCTACCCTCACTTGTAATATATAAATGTTGCGTTCATATGGAATAAGGGGAGCTGATTTTTCATATTAGAGGTTGTGAACTCCTAAAGTTCAGAGATCATAGAGTTCTCTCTAACGAGCCCTTAATTCAATTCAACATAGGTCGAAAGGGTAGATATTCTAACAAGCAAGGATCTCCGTCTTTTGATCCTATAGTGAATCACAGACCCATAACTTGATCCCAGACACAAGTTCATAACAATGAAGAACAACTGAGGGTTAATATTCATTCAAGGAACTAAATGGAAAGTGTTCTTGTAGCGTGCATCGATGAATAATGAATAATATGTGTTTCTTGTAACGTGAATTGTTATGTGGGCATCTCGCACATAAATGAAAAATGAATAGTATGCGTTTGATATTGATGGGTCAATTACTAGGATGATAATATTATGAAGCATTCATGTGCCAGTGTCAAACATTTACTATACTGCCTGCACCTTTGTTATTGGTAGAACCAAAAATGATATATTTGTAAAGCAGCATGTAAGTGGCTTTAATTTCTCCTAGTTTTCCACTAAAAGTCATTTGTCATTCTTATCTTCTATTTTTCAGGCTGATAGTGTGTACTTCTTTTTCAAAAGGTATCTTTTAAGTGAAAACAGTAAAATGTTTGTTTATAGTAGTTTTCAAATTTTCAATACAGAATATTTTACAATTGGTGGTATCCCTAAAAGTGAAACTTCCTATAGATTGCTTAACATATTTTTTGAACGATGTAATTACTTACTTCCCATAATTTGAGATAGTTGCATAGATGCTGCGTGATATTTTAATGCCTGAGCATTTCTAATTTTAAGTTTTGAACTGCTAAGATAGACACTGAAGTACTCACTTTGTTGGAAAATATTATTCATTGTTTTACAGGATGGATTTATAAACTATACATGGGGCTTTTGACAGTTTTCTGCACAAATTCAATTAACATTCATGCTGGTATCAATGGCCTTGAAGTGGGCCAAACAGTTGTCATTGCCTCTGCTGTAAGCTCAAAGGTTTAGTATATATGTTGGAATCTGACATTTTACTGCATCTGACAATGTGCTGATTTTGTAGATTCTGATACATAATGTCATGCAAATTGGGGCATCCCTTGATTCTGAATATCAACAGGCGCATGCATTCTCTATTTATCTCATTCAACCTTTACTTGCCACGTCATTAGCTTTACTTGCTTACAATTGGTAGTAACACAATCTTTCGTTGATGCTTAACTACTACCCTTTTGGCATGGTACAATAATATGTATTCTTGGCCCCTATTTTCTGCAGGTATCCTTCTTCAGTTTTTGTTGGAGATACTTTCACATACTTTGCTGGAATGACTATGGCTGTTGTTGGGATTTTGGCCCACTTTAGGTGCAGTCCCCACTTGCTCTTATGCATTTTATTTCAGTTGTAGTTCTTCCTGTCCAGTAGGTTTCAGACCCAAATTACATTTATCGTCATGTCTCATATATGGTAGGATTAGATACGGATTTATATTTCCTTCACTATTAGTGTCCAAATTGAATCCATTCAATTTGTGTGTTCTGAAAAGCATTAGATAATTGCACATTGTTATTAAATAATGAACACCCTGTGAACTTTTGTCAAATTGGAAGGTCTACATGTCTATCATTTTCAAATTTTAGATGCATGAACTTGCCTATAAGTTCTATTGTTAACCAGTTGTAGGATATTACAAGAAATTGGAGATAGAAGAATGAAATAGGGGATAAATTATAGAGAAAGTCTGAAGGAAGGAGAGACAAGAGTGCTGAGAAGTAGTCTGTCAGAGAGCTAAGGTTAAAAGGTGTTTCAATTACTAAACAATGACCTTAATTTTAATTGTTGTTTACCCTAAGAGGAAATAAGTAATGAAAGTACTAAATACCCTTTAGACAAAATAAACTGCAGCAATAAATCTCCTTAAAATAGAATAAGTGTATCTTTAATATTAAATGTAGGTCTGAAATACATTGTCTCAGGTCTACCATGAGAAGTTCTCCTCTGGAGCCCCTCTATGAAGCCACTGTTAGGAGTCTTATTACGATTAGGAGTCTTATCTTTTATTACGATTAGAAGTCTATCTTTTATTACGATTAGGAATCTTATCTTTTATTACGATTAGGAGTCAATCTTTTATTGTAATTAGGAGTCTTATCTTTTATTGCAATTAGGAGTCTATCTTTTATTGCAATTAGGAGTCTAGCATTATAAATATTTGATAGTTAGAGCAAGTAGGTAAGTTTTGAGAAAATTAATTCCTTTGTTTT
>JANVCL010000214.1:23167258-23177488 GCA_026546855.1 Erythroxylum incrassatum | reverse complement strand
AATATTTGATAGTTAGAGCAAGTAGGTAAGTTTTGAGAAAATTAATTCCTTTGTTTTGGAGTTTAGTCCTCTCCATATGGACTGACTTGGGAGTTTAAGATTCTTGCTCCCAAATTTATCAATAAAGTTCTATTATTCAGTTACTTATATTTTCCTTCTTTTCTGGTTCCTATCATTTAATGATGTCATTATGTCCTAGATTGTTAGCTGATTCAATTCATGTGATTTTTTACTAAAAGTCATTGCATCTTGGGACCTGGTTATATCATTCTTTCATATTAAAATCTCCCATGATCTTTCTACGAGTTTTCTACGTTGCCCATACCTTTCAAAATGACTAACATGGAGCTTCCTTTTTTACCTTTGACAGTGAAACTCTCTTGATTTTCTTTTTACCTCAAGTAATAAATTTTCTCTTATCTGTTCCCCAGGTTTGATCCAGTTACTCTTATACTTCTCTAGTTCTGATATTTATGATTATCCAGTAAAGCATCTAATATTTATCACTTCTTGTTCAGCTTTTTGGTTTCATCCATTGTCCGCGACATCGATTGCCTAGGTAGAATATTTGTCTTTTAATTATCTTTTTTTTTAAAACTAATGCTTCAAGGTCTCAAAAGACAAATTTGTACAAAACACTAATATGAATGATTTCTTCGATTTGTTTCTTTTACTCTGCTTTCTTAGGTTTGATCCGCTGACAGGATTACTGACTGGAACCAAAGATGGGACACTGGTTAATGTTTATTTGAGAATGTTTGGCAGGAAATCAGAGAAATATCTTTGTGTCCATCTGCTTTTTGTGCAGGTATTTCTTTTTTCTTATTCCTTTTATTGTGTGATACTATGTTTTCTCCATCTTCTAGTTTTCTTTTCAACTTTTCTGTATCGAGTGGAAGAAGGGATAACACAGCGGAGTCTATCATAATCCAAACTGAAGCTGAAAACCTATATTTTTATGCTTGCTTGAATTCTGTCACCAATATGAGGAATTCACTCTTGAATATCCAAGTCCACTTAGTAGGTGCTAAGCATACTGCCACCATAAAGTAGTGTGTCGTGTTAGGACAGTAAAAAGGTGCATATACCTGTTGAACTACAGGAAAATATAAGAATACATGAGACACTACTCAATACTTCTTTTGGTTGTTAAGACACTCAAGACCTTTGCCTACCTATGAATTGTTGGGGGAAGTGCCATTGAGCCAAAGACTTGTTAACTCAGTATAGATGATATGATTATTTATATGATAAGATCATTAATGTCGTGGAGAAACTTATAGTGGCTAATGACTGTTACGCTTCATTTGTCTTAACCAATTTGATGTCAAATTGTTAATTAATCTTTAGAGCCTAAAAATATTATGAACACCAATTAATCCTTCTTTCTAAAGCAATTTCTTTTGATATTGTATTCAATTTTACTTTTGAAATCTTAATATTGCTGCATTTGAATACCAGTGTTGGATTTGGAATTGGTAATTGAAAATTGTGCATGAAGTCGGTATTTGCATGAGTTTTAAACCTGCAAGTTTTAATATGTCTGCGTATGCATGAAATTTGTACTTGCACAAGCCTTGGACTTGCAAACTTCAACATTTGCTCACCTGTGCATGGATTTGATTTGAATGAGTTTGTGTCATAAGGTTTCAAACTTTTCACTTGTACTAGTGCTCAAGATTTTGTCATGGACCATTTAACTAAGAATCTGATGTAAATATCTGATCAACTACAGATGAAATGGATTATGGTTGTACCAACTGTTCCTAAATGGATTATGGATGTATCAACTGTTCCTCTAGCACTAGTTATACAAAGAATCATAGCTTAAAGTAGGCTTATCCAATATACTTGTATTTTGATTATTACTTGATGTGCCTACAGTTCAGAACAGCCTGTTGTATCCAGATCTGTCTTTATGCTGTCTGGAGAAAGGCACGGCTTTTTACTTTCTGTCAATAAAAGAAGATTTCTGAAGCATAGTAAAATTACCGTCACTATCTGGATAAGCCTTTGTTTTACCTCGTTGTACGAGTGCTGTGTCCTGATTTAGAAATATCAAATATTATCAGTTTCTGATTGTATATTCACTCAAATAAACCTTCTACCATCAGAGACGACTAATGTCTGTAGATTACAATGGTTTACATGTTTTGTATTGGGTGTCTAATATCAATGGTTATCTTCATCTTGTCAACAGGCTGTTGGATGCTGCTTCTGTTTTTTGCTGCGATACTTCCTTGCTGGATGGTACAAATGAAGCTGTGTAATCACCAGCCCCCAATTTTCGCTTGCTGTTTTCATTCTATGATTTGGACATCGCGCAGCAACGTAACCAGTTAAACAGGAGTTCCTACTTTTCTAAAAGCGAGTGATATATTGTTCTGATGATTTTGGACGGCCCTATGTTGTATGAGGAAAAGATGAAACATTTTGGAATTTTGCACGTAATGTTTGCTGATAATTTGTTGGGTAAAGTTTTGAACTAAGCAAAAGGTGATTTCTTTTTCCAACAAAATTTGATTTTCCAGTAAGTAATCCATGTTCTTAAATAGACTAAATCACTATTTTATTTTAGGGGATTTTTGGTATGTTTATATGATTTTCTTCCTTATGGGTAGGTGTTCATTCACTATGTCTAGTTGGCTTCCAATCTCATTGAAACCCCAACTTTTGAAAATTAGGGAATCCAATCTGAATTTCTGAAGCCACTCGTTAATTGGTTCTACACTCGGTTTATAACTAGAAAGTTTTTGTAGCCTTTTGTTAATTGTGGATAAAATTCCGGAAATTAGAAATGCTAAAATAGGAATGATATTTGATATTGTTAGAAATCTCAAAACTTTACCTTCATCGAGTATAGAGTTATTTCAACGCTATCTATTCCAACTACTACGTCTTTATTCTAAGATTTGAAACAGGAAACAAAAAAAATCAAATCACACCATTTTTGTAATAGGTAAATGCTTCTTTTTCTCCTAAAGTTGTTCAATCAATTGCATAAAGCATGCAATAGCAACGAAACCGAGGAAAATATATAGAAAAGGTAGTTCTTTTCTATTTATTATATTTTCTATTCTATAAGTATTAATTACTGATCCTCGCTCAATGAGTCCTTTCTTCCGTGATGAACTGTTGACACTAATCCCATATTTTGTCTCTATGGACTGGTATCCTTATATTCTCAGCCATTTTAAGGAAGCAAAAAAAGCCAAAAATTGGATCTATGTCCAATGGATCACACCTATTAAAAAAAAGTTTTTGTTTTGGTTTGACTAGTGATCATATATGAGCCGCCTAATAATATCCATAAATGGCTTGTTTTTGGTAAGAAATGAATATTATTATACGCAAATTTAGGTGTATGGTATACATTGGTATTCCAGCGCATTTCTCCTTCTGAGTCGGAATAAATATGTTTCCGTACCCTCTCTTTTAAATTCAAAGTGTATGCTCCTGCACGAATTTCAGCAATCACTTGTTCTGATTCCACATATTGATCATTTTGAACTAAAAGAAGACTTTTTGGAGGAATAGTTACATTATGTAGAATATCTTAACTCTCTATAGTTGCATACAAGTTTATAGAACATAGAAAAATAGAATGCCCAAAAATTCTAAAAAGTGCTTGGATAATGAGTTTATATCAATTTTTTTCGGCTGAAACCACACAAAAAATGATATTAACATAAATGGATAAAATAATATTTCCATTTTTTAATCAGAAGAAGCATATCCTTTGAAGCCAAAATGAATTTTCCTTGATTTATTTCATCTATTTCATGATCAGAACGGGGGCGAGTACATATTACATCACGATTTTGAATCAGAAGAGAGATTTCAAGAAATGGCAGATCTATTCACTCTATCAAATAACTGAGCCAGATCTGGTATCGTAAGAGATTTGCCTTTTTTATTGATTCCTACGGATTGGACAAAAAATATTCTTGAATGAGGTATTCAACTAAAAAACTATTCATATTATGAGCATAGTAAGTTGGTGGTCGGGAAGATGTACCCCCATCATCTAGTGGTTCAGGACATGTCTCTTTCAAGGAGGCAGAGGTTTTATGCATGTTATTATACCCGGCTATAGTGGTTAACTTAGTGCAGGTAAGCGATGTAAAACTAGCTCCATAACTAATGGTTAACTAGTTGCAAGTAATCGATGCAATTTGTAACTACCAGTGTATAACTGTTAACCTAATGCAGGTAAATGGTATAGAACCAGCTTTGTAACTAGTGGTTAACTTGTTACCGGTAAGCGATGCAAAACTAGCTCTGTAACTACCGATGTATAGTAGTTAACCTAGTATGGGTAAGTGATGGTTAATCAATAGCGGGTAAGCGATGTAGAACTAGCTCCATGACTTTATATCTAAAGGTACCGTATGGCAAAGAAGTTAATGGCGGGCTATGTCATGTAGGAAAGTTCTTGACAATAATGATGCCGCGCGGGCTACGTTTTTCGTTTTCGTTTTTTTGTTTTTTTTCGGTTGGGGTTCGGTTCCGAAATTGAGTCCCAACATGTCGTGTAAGAAAGTTTATGACAATAATGATGCCGCTATAATTTGCTTTAAAAGTAACTTGAGAAACTTGATTTCAAAAAACATATATGTTTTATATTGGTATTGTATCATGAGAAATGAAATGAATTTATGTTAGGGAGGTTTAAATTGTTAAATATGGTTTGCATAGAAAAGTTAACACTCATTAAGTTCTTTTAGCTCACACTCTACTTTTTGTTTCCAAAATAAAACCTCTCAGGTGCACACTCAGGGGCTTCAATAGCAAGGACTCCACCTTGCAAATAGTCAGCTTCATCACGTGCTGCTTGTAGTCATTTTTTCCTTGTAAATATTTTTAGGAACTATTGCATATCTTTAAATATGTTTTGGAATGTACATTTGTGTAAAGAACTCATGTATATGAATGTTTTTAAATTAAATGTGTGAACATGTTTGAACCTTTTTTAAAATCATTTGATGTAACTGTTTGATGTTACTTGTGAGTGGACTTGAAGTTCAAAATTTGTAGTTAAGAAATTAGTGCGATTATAGAAGTGTTTTAGACTTTTAGATGGATTTTGAAAATTTTAGGGATGTTAAAATGTATTTATTGCGCTGCCAAAATTTTTAATAGAATAATTCACACTAAAAAGATTTTAAAACAAACTCCACTATTTATTTTTATGAATGTTGAGTAACTTTTCAATAAAAGGTGCAATAGGCTTAACTCCATGAGAATTTTCCATTTGAATTAAATATCAAATAGAGGGTCACCGTGGGGTGTCGGGTAGGCCACCCAGTCGTTTTAGGAGAGGAGCCAATCAGTGTTGGTATCAGAGCCCTCTTTTAAAAATAGGTTGCCTCCTTTTCGTTTAATGCTTTTACATGGTTTTAAAAGTAAGGTGACCAATAAAACTTTGTGATTTACTTGCATATGGTTTCATAAATCGAAAGTTTTACATCTTTTCATTTTTCGAATATAATGCACGATGTACAGACGAGGTCGTAGATGTCCTAGGGAAGCCATTCCAACTACTCTTGAACCTGAGGCACCTCTAGCATGGGAGGATAACCATATGTCAGACTTAGTGAGTGCCTCGATGAACCAGCCACATTCTGAATCTTCAGGGCCTGTGGAGCCAACCGGAGTGAACTTTAATGTGGGACAAATGGCTCAAATATTTATTGCGGCAATACAACAGCCATGCAAAAATGTGGAAACTTTTAGGATGCTTGATCAAGTGCATCTGTAAATTGGACGAGAAGACTTTTGACTAGAGTGGAGATCCCGAAAGTTCACTCATATGGCTAAACCCAATTACAAAGATATACAAAGTTGCAGAATGCACAGATGAGCAGAGAGTTGTATTTTCTACCTTCTCCCTCGAGGATAAGGCGAAGGATTGGTGGGAGGCCATTGAGAGATGACATTCGGATGGGGTGTCATAGGTAGAATTTCAGAGAGAGTTCACAGATAGATTCTACCCACATAGTTATAAAGATGCTAGGGTGCTAGGATAGAGGAAATTTTCCATCTAGAGCAGGGTTTGACATCAGTGACGAATTATAAGAAAAGATTTTTGGAACTTATTAGAAGTGATCTGTTTATTCCTGATAGAGAAGAGCAGAAGTGCAAGAGGTTTGTTGCAGGCTTGAGTAGTAGATTACGGATCGATCTATCTTTGACTTCACAGATATTATGAGGAATTAGTTGAAGCTAAAATAAAAATGAAGAGAAATGCAACAACAATTACTCATAATTTAAGATCAGAATAGAGCCAGCTAGTTCATCCTAGGGTTCAACCAAGAAAAATAAGTCAAGATGGATAGGTGGCAGGACGTTTAGTAGAGGAGGATCATCCAGTCAAAGGTCTTTTAGGTCACCCATTAGGCTTAGAGACTCCTGTGACACTAGGACCTCATTATCAGAGTGTACTACTTGTGGAAAAAGACATATGGGTGAGTGTCCGATGAATATGATGGGTTGTCTCCACTACAAGAGGGCCATTTTATTAGAGACTATCCACAGTGTTAGATGAATATGATGGGTTGTCTCCACTGCAGGAGGGCCACTGTATTAAAGATTGTCCGCAATTAGTCATCGCAAAGAGGTTAGTGGTTAGATCTTCAGCACCTTCACAAGCTAGATGGGGTTATAGACAGGGCGACCGTGGTTCTCAGACCATAGGACCAAATTTTACTACCTCCAACAAAGGTTTAGGGGGTAGGGGACCAGCCCTTACAGGACAGGTAGGTAGACCTCGTGCACAGGTTCGAGTTTTCTCAATCATCAGTAAGAAGTCGATGCCACACCAAATGTAGCACCCCACTCTCGCAAGACCCGAACCTGATATCGTGGGTAATATTCAAGTTTATGCCCTGTGAGGGTGGCGTGCTAGAGCATTCAATCATTCAGAAATCGGTATAAAATACTTTTTTTGAAACCACAAACACAATATGTGGAAATCCATAACCAGTTCAGGCCCACATTCCTTCATAAATATTTTCAATCAACACAATACAATCAACAAAATTTTTAATGGCCATTTCAGCCCTTTCACAAATACAAAACACTTTAGTGGTTTCGAAATACAAATTTATACCAAAAAATTGCGGAATATACTAAAGTGAATCACACGTTAAAACAAGACTTAATAAACGATATACAAATGCACAAGAAGGGGGGTTGAATTGTGTATTTCTTTTGCTAATCCCCTTTCGAAACTTCTCGTATGAAAATAGTAATAAAAAAATTTCAAAGTAAGAGAGAGTTGACAGTTGAGAGAATGTAGACACAGTAGATTTATCCTGGTTCACCTCAAATTGTGGGCTACGTCCAGTCCTCAGAGATTTTTCTAAGATTTCACTATCTCACAACACGTTACATGTATTCTTTAGTACAGAGCCTCTTTAGGTCTCTTACAACAAGTATTATTTTACTCTTAGTCTCTTCAGGCTATCTGCCTTTCTCTCTACTGAAATAATTTTTTGAGCTAATGTTACAGAAATAATTGCTCTAGTTTTTCGCACAATGAAATTTCTTAAGATCACTAACTTTTGCAGTCTTCGACTCCGACTCATATTTATAACCTTCGTCTTGAACCGCTTCTTGATAACTTCTTCTTGATCTTTAAAGAATTAGTTATTCAGTTGAGTTCTGTAACTAACTCAAGCTGAATTGAAAACCGTCGTGTTATCGGTTCTTCTGTCTCACTTCTTTCCGTCTGATGTTTTTTGTTTGCGCTTCCGTCTGTCTTTCCGTCCATCTGTCTTCTTTCTTCTATCTTTTCTTCCGTCTGTATTTTCTTCCGTCTGTCTTTTCTTCCGTCTTTATTTTCTTCCGTCTTTCCTTTCTTCTGTCTGTATTTTCATCGTTGCGCTTCCGTCTCATATGTTTCTCCTTCCGTCTTACTTTCTTCTTTCATTATTATTTGTTCTTCATCAAAATCATTTACGTAAAGTCATTTAACTTAACAATCTCCTCCTTTTTTATGATAACAAATATTAGTAAGAAAGTATTACAGAATTATGTATAGATTATATATATGAAACCAAAATATACTTTGGAAACATAATTCCTTTTATTACTCTTCTTCGTCTTGAATTTCTTCATCCTTTTCTTTTCTCTTCTTCCTTCTTTCTCCCCCTATCAAAGAATTCCTTCTTCTTTTTCTTGTCTCTTCTCCCCTATTTGTTATTGAACAAAAATGACTTACGATCGTAGATGCTTCAGGACTTCTGACATCCTGTCCTTCATTTCCTTCACTTCTGTGCTGAGTGACGTGAGATCTTGTCTTATATAACCAATTTCCTCTCTTAATTCATTCAATGAAGTAGGTCGACTATCATCCTTCTAATGTTCTTCTTCACAGGCAATAGTGGTCGTGTATGCATCTGAATATAGAACAAGTGCTTCACTTATAACAAATGCAGGAGGTTAAACTTCTAGGTTCGATTCTGGGAGATTTAGCTCATCAGGGGTAGGTAGTCGCGGGAGTTGTTTTCCAAGCAGATGTAGTATACTTCCAATTGAAGATACAGGACATTGTGGCCTAATGCGCATAATCAGCAGCACAAGGATCTCAGTTATGTAGCTGATATCTCCAATCTTAATACATCTGAGCTTCCCTTTTGTAAGCTTTCCAATTACCAGAAAAGGTTTATGTGTGGTAGATCGACTACAACTACTTCATGGATCACCTGAAATGTGGTGGGAAATAAAGGTTCCCTTCGTCTGAGTTGCAAATCATGCTTCATCAATGCTTCACACTTCCTCTTCAATCTGATCCTGTGTAAGATCATTTGTTAACCCCTCTGGGTATAGTTTCTCCTTCCCTTTATCAACATTGCGTACAATGTAAGGTCGTGGTTGGAAGTCAGGCACAACCTTGATCACAGTTTGCTTTGTGATTGGAAGAATAGTGTACCTCTGTCTTGTCATCTATGTAGTGTATGTTTTGGTTCATTCATCTTTTAGAAACTCATACATACTCTTCTCATCATCATTCAACAGATACATTGTACTACTATTCACCAGAATTGGTTGGAATTATGTCTTCATTGACCTTTTTGGGAAATCTTTGATTATTATCGAAGTGCTACTCGTTATAGGTTGAACTTCTTCAATAACCTTAATTCTCAAATCTTCTTTTCGTAAAGATTGAGAGGTATTGGCCTGTAATGGACTGCGTTATACTGTCTTCTTCTTCGAAACAGTAATGGGAGTGCTCTTCGTCTGACTGATTTTCTACCTCTTTCCTTCTTCAATCAGTCTTGGAATGTGTTGAGATTATATTCGTTTCTTCTTAAAATCTAATTTCCTTCTGATCTCAGTCTCTTTAGCTATTTTAGATGAATCTTCTTTCAGGATTGAGACTAAAGATCTTGTAGCCTGAGGTGCTCTTATCTCAGAGTCTTCTCCTTTGTTCAGCTATTTGGATTTCTTCTCCTTTTGCTGACGTAGATTTCGCACTCTGGGTGACCTTTTTGTTTGTTTCGGTATATCTGCTAGAAGTGTCTCCCCTTTTCCCTTCAAGTATATCTTCTTTATATACCGCACTTGGCTTCCTTCTCTGTGAGAAATCATCTTCTGATTCATCGATTCATCTGATGATTTCATTCCTTCAATCATGGGCATTTTCTTAGTGAGTTGAGATTTTAATCTTCTCGTGGGAGTTCCCTTCTTGGCACGCTCCCCCTCAATTCTTGCTACTTTCTTAGAATCTCTTTCTTCTTTGTCTAGATTCTTCAGACCCATTTTTCCAATGGTCGCGGAATTGATAGTGCTTTTGACAATCATCTTTAATCTGATTCCTCTGTCTAGAAGAACTCTAGATTCTCTGAATATTCTCATCAACATCATTCCATATAATTGACTATTCAATTCCTTCTTTTTCTTTGGCACTAGACTGGATGCCTTCTTCTCCTTAAGATTGTTGTTTCCATACAATTATCGATTAATTTCACTTTCCTTCACGCTAGACTGTGTCATCCATCTTGCTTTGCTTGTGAGCTTTTCTCCAGTAGATGGACACTCCG
Organism: Erythroxylum incrassatum; assembly: GCA_026546855.1. Lineage (NCBI taxonomy): Eukaryota > Viridiplantae > Streptophyta > Magnoliopsida > Malpighiales > Erythroxylaceae > Erythroxylum > Erythroxylum incrassatum. The sequence goes on along the minus strand of JANVCL010000214.1, from coordinate 23,167,442 downwards.
TGACATTCTTGATTAGCTTTATTGTGACTATAATAGACAGTTGATCTACTGTTGACACAATCGTATTGTCTACCATCGTCATATTCTTCAAGAAATCGTAAACTTCATTCTAAAATACGATTTCTCTGATTTGAAAGAATTTTCTCCACCCGACTGCAATAATCTCTGGTTCAGTGTCCATGTT
>JANVCL010000214.1:23146389-23165343 GCA_026546855.1 Erythroxylum incrassatum | reverse complement strand
ACACTCGAGGGTAAAGCATATCGAAGTTAGACATCATTTCCTACGATACTACGTGTAGAGGAAGATTGTAAGTCTATAGTTTGTTGAGACAAATTATCAATGGGCAGATATCTTCACTAAGCTATTGAGTGAAGAAAGATTTAAAGAAATAAGATGAAACCTAAATATGGTAATGTTGAGTGATCAACCGTCTAACACGTCATGACCAGATGATTTTCTTAGTTAAGAAGGTAAAAAGTCGTAAGAGTTAAAGGTAACAGTAACAGTAAGTTACAGACGGTAACTTCTCTCATGAGAAAGTTTCGGAGGGGAAAAGCTTCTCAAAGCCTTGAGAATATCACCTACTCTAGAACACTCTTGAAATACCCTGACATCGACTTTTGAAGAACTCTCAACAAAACATTTCATTACTCTGTTTTGATATCAATCTCTCTTTGCTCACATTCTCAACTTCAGAAACTAACATCACCTCTTTGAGAAATACATTTGTGCGTTTAGTTCTTTGTTGACTACAGATACAAATGGAGAAATCAATGGCTAGTGGAAGACACATTGATTTTGATTCTTTGAAGAAGGGTCAGATGGATATCGAACTAGAGATTGTGGCAGCTGGATGGAAGAACTTTTTTCAGGTTCATGAGACAGTTTAACTGAATGAAGTATATGATTTCTGGAAGAATGTAGAGGTAGTAGAAGATACTTTAGTAGCAGTGGTGGATAGATTTTCGGTCATAGTAACACTGAAGTCAATCAAGAAGGCTACTGAGCATCCATGTGTTAGAGTAAAGCTCGCTCATAAAGCAAGATGGATGACTCAAGCCAGTGTAGAGAAGGTTTAGATCAATCGACAATTATATGGATGTAGTGAACCAAAGGAGAAGAAGGCCTTAAGTATTGTGCTGAAGGCTAGGGTTCTACATTTGCTACTCTTCCATTGTGTACTACCAAGAACAGGATCAAGGAATTTAGTAACGACATTAGATGAGCAATGTCTATTTTACCTACTCAATCGCCAGCCCACAGATCTTCCATACCTAATCCTCAATTACATGATAAAGTCAAAGAAAGATTCGAATGCCCTACCGTATGGAATGATGTTGATAAGAATCTTCAGAGATTCTGGAATCCTTCTTGAGAGAGGAAACAGAATCAAGATGAACATCAAAAGCGTTATTAACGCTACAACTATCAGTAAAATGGGCTTGAAGAATTAGGAAAAAGAATATACAGATTCTATAACAAAAGCAAGGATTGAGGGGGAGCCTACTGTCAAACGAAGTTTAAGTGAAAAAGTAACTCCCATAAGGAAATCAAAACCTCAATCCACTGAAAGAATGTCTACAGAAAGATAGAAGAAATCATCAGATGATTCAATGAAAGTTAAGACGATTGTTCAAAGAGAAGAAAGTCAGGTGCGACAGACAGAGAAATAAGTGACCTTAAAGAGAAAAGGGGAGACACTTCTTTCAGAAAAACCCAAACAAGCAAAAAGGTCGCCTAGACTATTAACCCTGCGTCAACAAGAGCAGAAGAAAGGTAAAGAGTTGACTCATAGTAGAGACTCTGAAAAGAAAACACCGCAGGCAACTAGATCTTTGGTTTCAATTTTGCAAGAGAAGCCAGCAAAATTGACTAAAGAGACTGAAATTAAGAGGAAGTTGGAGTTTGAAAGAAAGAAACCTCAACCTTAACCTCAACAACAACCTCCTAGACTGATTGAAGAATGTAAAAAGGAGAAAACCAGTCAGAAAAAGAGCACTCCAATTGTTGTTCAACAAAAGAAAAAGTCAGTTGAACGTAGTCCAGTACAGGTTAATCCTTCTCAACCAATGAGAAAATAGGATTTGAAATTGAAGATGATTAAAGAAATGGAACCTGTAAGGAGTAGAAGCTCAATCATTATAAGAGAACCTTTGCGAAGGGTGGTCAAGGTACAATTTGAACCAATCTTGGTAAATAGTCGTTCAATACATATGTTGAATCATGGAGAGAAAAGGTTGTATAGTGTTCTGCGAGATGAGAAATCAAAACCATATCCAACACAGATGACCAAGCAGAAGTACACTATTTACCCAATCACAAAAAGAATAACGATTAAGATTGTACTTGACATTCAACCACGACCTTACATTGTTTGCAATGAAGAAAAGGGGAAGAAGAAAATGAATCTAGAAGGGATTATAAGTGATTTGACAGAGGATCAGATAGAAGTAGAAGTGAGGAACATAGATGAGGCATGCTATGTAGCTCAACCAAAAGGAATCTATGTTTCACACCATATCTCAAAGGCATCAGGAAGTCATTGTGGTCGCTTCACCACTGATGGAACTTCTAAGATAGTTGGCAAAATAATAGAAGGGCAGTACAAAACCATCAAAGTCGGAGATACTTATTTTAACATAGAGACTCTTGTGCACCTAATCATGCACCTTAGAACCTTGAGCTCTATATCTTCATTTGGAGATGTACTACACCTTTTCAGAAAAAAAAAAGTTCCAAAGCTACCTAGACTTGATGACCTTGATCTCCCTAAAAGCAACTTATCTTTCAAACCTTATGCTATTACAATCATTGAACCAGATGTGGTACATTTAGAATCATTTGGTACTACTATTGGTTTGGAAGAAGTACAGCAGAAGAGTTATGAAGCCTTAGTTGAAGAAACTGAAGAAATTCATGACAAGGTTGATGATCTACCTGACTCAATGGGTGACTTACATGAGGAAGTAGCCCTTTTACGAGTGTCTATGGAAGAAGACCTCAAGTCACTCCGCACTGAGATACAAATAATGTTCTCTGAAATTATGAAGCATCTTCGTTCATGATGTTTGATTAATAACAAATAGGGGGAAAGGAGAAGAATAGAAAAATAGGAGGAGAAGAGTAAAGGAGATGAAACGAGAAGAAGAGAAGAGAAAAAAAGAAGATAGTATAGCTTACAATTTTTTTCAATTGTATAGCTTCTTATCAATAATACTCGATTATCTTTCTAAAATTATTATTATTATTTATCATCAAAAAGGGGGAGATTGTTAAGTCAAAATGACTTCACGTCTAATAATTTTGGTGAAAATCAAATAATAATAATTTTAGAAATTGATGAACTGTTTTGATCAGAAGGAAGAAACTAAGACGGAAGCATAAGCGAAACTTAGAAGGAAGAAACTAAGACGGAAGAAACTAAGATGGAAGCAAAAGTAAGATGGAAGAGAAACTAAGACGGAAGAAACTAAGACAGAAGCAAAAGTGAGACGGAAGCAAAACTGAGATGGAAGCAAACTAAGACGAAGACCCGATACTACGTCGAACAGTTAATCAGTTTGAGTTAGTTACAGAACTCAACTGGATAATGGTTTCTATAAGAATCAAGAAACAAGAAGAAAGAAGCAGTTATCAAGAAGCAGTTAAAGACTAAGGCTACAAATACAAGTCGGAGTTGAAGACTGAAAAAGTTATTGGATTCAATTAGTGATTTGAGATAGTGATCTTAAATTTTTTAACTTTACCAAACACTGTATTTATGTGCAAAACACTAGAGCCATCATTACTGTAACAAAGCTCGCAATCTTTCTTGTAAGAGAGAAGAAAAGCTGAGAACCTGAAGAGGCTAAGTGAACGGAAACAATACTTGGTGTAGGATACCTGAAGAGACTCTGTGGAAAAGAATACTTGTACATTTGAGAAGAATAGTGAAATCTTAGAAAGGATTCTGAGGACCGGATGTAGCGCACGGTTTGGGATGAACCAGGATAAAATCGTTGTGTCGACTCTCTAACTCTCGACTTTTAATTTCTACTATTTTATACAATTATATTGAATTTAATTGCAATACTTTGTGATTTTTACTTAATAAATCTTGAAAAACCAAGTTTTCAAAGAAATATAAAAAATGGGATTTTATTCACGAAAAAGAATACACAATTCAACCACCCTTCTTGTGCATTTTGTATATTGAATGTAAAGTCTATACTAACGCGTAATTTACTTCAGAAACACATTTCTAATCTCTCTATGAATCTCTCACATTTACAATTTTAGCCTCAACATAAGTAATGGGATATTACACCAAATGTAGTCATCGAAGTGATTTCTATTTTTAATCCAAAAGCCTATGATTGATTTAGTAGATCTAGTGCTACACATTCTTTTATGTCTATGATTTTTTTTGAAAAATTGAATGTTGAGCCTCAGTTATTGGATGTTAGGATAGTAGTTTCCATCCCAACTAGAAACTTACTCTTTGTTGAAAGAGTATTTGTAGATAGTAAAATACTGATTGAAGGTCTTGGCAAGCCTGATCATATTGGATATTCAAGATTTTGATATTATTCTAGGAAAAAAAATGAAGAGTGCAAACATTTTTTATAGGTTTTGAGTTGGTTTTGAAGAGATCTTTACTAACCCTAAGCATTCATCAATTAACCAAAAGATTGGAGGAAAAAGTGGTAAGTTTTACTAGCTTAAATTTCTAATTTTTATGGGTTTTTGAGTGGGATGGGTGTGTTTAAGATCAATTGTGATTTTTGACTTGCCATAGAGTAGATAATAAGCTTAGAAGCATATAAGAGTTGCAAACAAAAAAGTAACCCAAAAAATCAAGATTGGATGATAGTTTTTTATGTGAAATTATTAAAATTTATATTTTTATGTTTTATAACGTTCATAGCATGGTTTTGATGCTAATGAAGTAAAGAAATGAAAATGAATTGATTTAGAATTGAATTGGAAAAGCTTAATGTGAAATATGTTAAGCCTTAAGGCCTTTTTTGGTATAAAAGTTGGATTATGATGTAATGACCATGCGAATGTGATTAAAGATGATTTAAGTGTATTTGTGGGATTGGAATTGTTAAATGAAATGTTATGTTATTATTTGGAAAAACTTAGTATATGGGGTGTATTTGGATAGTAATGAAGTTGAAATAGTTTATGATGTGTTTGGAATGGATCTTAGGTGAATAATGTTGAAAAATTGGTCAGAAATGAAATGACAATAAGAGAATGTGTGGTAAGGACAAGTTGGCCTTAAGAGGAAATGTAGTTGTCGGTGTGATTTGTTGAAGTTTGATTATAGTTATGGTGAATTAATAGGGTGAAATAGTGTTTTAAAGAATGTGATAAGTTAAAATGGGTAAAAGATGGTATTTCAGTAATTTTCGAAGTTAGACTTTGAAATGGAGAATAATAGGTTAGCATACTTAAGTAAGCAGAAATACGATTAGCATTTAGGCAATTAAATACTAATCTCGAATATATAGTTTTAATTCGTTTTTTTGCAAATGGAAATAAATGCCTAAACGAAATGTGATTTGTGTAGGTAAAGGATAGGCATAGATCGTGTGAGTGTGCTTGACGATAAGTTAACAAAAGACTGAGTGTATTTTAATTATTTTATATGAATAAATTCTTTGCAAAAGAATTGATGACAGGTGACTTTAAATTGTACGATTATGAATTTTATATGAATGATATATTATAAGTGAGTATTGCTAGTACAAGTTTACGTTTTAGCAATATATGAATTGAATTTTGAAAGTTGAATTTCATAAGATTTGAAATTACATTGAATTATGATATTGGTTGATAAAAAGGAAATGAGTTTTAGCCTATGGTACACCGTTATGATTTATTCACATTATTATACCAATGTATAGTGGATAACTTAGTGTAGGTAAGCTATGTAGAGCTAGCTTTGTAACTAGTGGTTAACCAGTTGTGGATAAGCGATGTAGAACCAACTCTATAACTATTAGTGTATAGCAATTAACCTAGTGCGGGTAAGCGATGTAGAGCCAACTCCGTAACTAGTGGCTAACTAGTTGTGGGTAAGCGCTGCAAAATAGCTCCGTAACTACTAATGTATAGTGGTTAACCTAGTGCGGGTAAGCGATATAAAATCATCTATGTAACTAGTTGTTAACTAATTACGAGTAAGTGATGCAGAACTAGCTCCTTGACTTTATGCATCATGGCAATAATGATGTTGCCACAATTTACTTTAAAAATAACTTGAGAAATTTGATTTTAGAAAGCATATATATTTTATATTGCTATTATATCATAAGAAATGAAATGAATTTATTTTAGGGAGGTTAAATTGTTAAATATGGTTTGCATAGAAAAGTTGACACTCACTAAGCACGTTTAGCTTACACTCTACCTTTTGTTTTCAAAATAAAAACTCCTAGGTGCACGCTTAGGGGCTTCAATAGTAAAGACTCCACCTCACGAGTAGTCAATTTCATCACGTACTGTTATGTAGGCATTTTTTCCTTGTAAATATTTTTGGAACTATTCCATATCTTTGAATAAATTTTTGGAATGTAAATTTGTATAAAGAATGCATGTATATGAATGTTTTTAAATTAAATTCAAGAAAATATTTTAGCCTTTTAAAAATCATTTGTTGTAACTATTTGAGGTTGCTTATCAGTAGATTTGAAGTCCAAAATTTCTAGTTGAGAAATTGATATAATTATAAAAATGTTTTGAACTTTTATAAGGATTTTGAAAATTTTGGGAATGTTAAAATGAAGTTGTTGTGCTGCTGAAATTTTTAATAAAATGATTCATACTAGAAAGATTAAAAAAAGACTACACTGTTTATATTTATGAATGTTGAGTTAAAATTTTTCAATAAAAGGGCAATAGGTTTAGCTCCACAAGAACTTTCTAGTTGGATTAGATATTGACCAAAGGGCCGCCCTTTCCAAGCAGGCCTCCTAGTCGTTTTAGGAGAGGTGCCTATTAAGTGCTCCACTTTTTATATCCACAACTCCATATTTTTGTCATATGTCATCATATAATGACCTCTTGAATTGACAAATACCTTAATGAGCCTTTAGCTAACCATCCTAAGTCATCTTTGTGTGTGGTCCATCCAAGCACATTCATAGGACAATCTTATCATTCCATGACCTAAGTTATCAACAATCTAAGTCATTGTATAATAAATCTCAAGATTTAAATACCTTTTGACATCCTTATTAAAGTTAAATCTATTCACTTGCCCTCGAACTTAACAGGATTAAGTTGTGTTGATTATTTCTAGAATCACTTTTGAATTTTTTCCAACGTCAAATATTTTCTCCAACACGGACCAACACTCACCTACCTTAAGTTTCTATTGGCATTTTCTATTTTCTTAGCCTATTAGCAAATCTTTGCCTTACTTCATTATCAGCATGCCATTTTTATGTCATTGGCACTTGGGTAAGACTCCTCAATAATTATACCATCCCACCATTTAGACTTAGGGAGTACAGTAGCAATTCAACCATTATATTGTATAGTTAACCATTTTTATATTCCTTTTGGAATAAAAAGAATTGATTTCACACATTTGAAGACAATCTTATATGCTCCTCCTTCACCCATTTTCTAAATTTTGCTCTAGAAATACTAATTAAAAATTAAGTTGTCCTTAAAGTATGCTACCACATCAAGCCATTGATTCTCATTATTTGATAAAATGAAGTAAATTTTCCCTTAAAGACTGGTTCAACTGATGATAAAAGATTCTTGTTGGCATGGATGCAAAGACATAAGAGTTCATCATTATTAATTATATCAAATCCATTATATAGTTTCTGAATTGTTAGCTCTTCATTAGTTTACTTTAAATATGTAATTAATAGACTATTATGTAATTTATAATATGCCTAACGCAAAAATAGTGATTATGAGTTTTCTATTTTTAGTAAAAGTAATAAAAGAGGCAAACTAGCAAAATTTGAATTGTGGGCCTTCATGCTAGTTTTAGCCAACAAGAAGCATATAAGTCTATATAATAATTTAGAAATTATATATAATAAATAGAATAATATGATAAATAAGATATGAGAAAACTTATCTATTATCTATACATTCATATATCATTATATTAATTACAATATAGTTAAAAATGGAAATTAAATATTAAATAGAATATATAAATAGAGAATACATTTATAATACATAAATAGAATATATAATATATAGATAGAATATAATTACAATATAAAATTATTTAATTTAATTTAATTCTCTAACATGATCGAATGGTTACGTATTTTAAATTAAAGAAAAAAGTGTCGCATTTTTTTTGAACTCTCTCTAAACATATATTAAAAAAGAGAACTTAACGAGATGTACATTAATTTCATATTGTATTGGTGATTAATGTTTTCTTTATTATCTTAGTATAAGATTACAAACAATTGAACCTATCATTTTGCATTAGTGTAGTGGAAAGTATTGTGTTTATTCTATAAGGATAAAGTAAGCATAAGGTCGAACCTTCCTACTATTATCTAGTCACCAAATAAGGATATAGTTGTTTGACATAAATCTAAATTACACTAAATAAATTGAAATATCACTACATAATCATCAAATAATTAATAGATAAAAATCAACATTATATAACATCTAAAATGGAAATTTCCCTAATATCATCTTACACATGTTCATCTATTTAGAAATTCTAATATCTCTTGATTTAATAAAGTTTTACCTTTTGTTGTACATCCATTTATACCTCAATGAAGAAAACAATTTATCTATCTGATTAACATCTAAAGATGCGCTAAGTATAGTGAAACTTTATAAAAGTCTGCCTTGATACAAGAAAGTTCATGTAATTTTATTTCTACTATCCCATTTAATCCTTATATTTATACCTAGTTTAATTTACAAATAAGTTTGTTTGATAACTTCTACTTATAAGTTAAAATCATATTTAAGCTTTCATTTGTGTCTAACCAACATTAAGAAAAAATATTTCATAAATATAGAACTCTTTGTTAGAAAACTAAAATCAATCCATATAAGAATCAACTCGAATTTTATCTAATATAGATAAACTAGTAGCTAATCGTCCTGAAAATAAAAAAATACGCAAAAGAATAGAAGAACTCAATACAAAGGTTTTCTTTGATGATGTTCTCAATATTTTAAAGTAATTGGCTTTCTTCGAATGATTTGATCTCCAATCTTGTTGAAGATGACTGCAAGATGTATTATATGACTTCTCCCTTTCTAAAAGACTACTAATCTTAATTACAAGAATAAGTTTTCTTCTCTCTTTTTTTTTTGACAAAATGGTAATGAATTTAGGCATTAAAGGCAATCAAAATGTACAAAAGAGCTACATAAAGCTACACAGAGTTTTACTAAGAGGCATTTCCCATGGAATAATCCCAAGTTCAACCTTCTTTAGAAGTAAAGATAGTAACGCATTGCACATTCCAAATTCTAGTACAATAATCAAAGTTCTAACATTTGGACTAGTATAGATTAATATAGCTTCTAATCTGTAGGAGGATCCTATTGTTGAATTGCTCTTTGGTTTGGCTTTTGTCTTGAAAATTGTGAGCTTTCATCTCTTCCCAAATGGCTTTGACAAGAAGGGATAGAACTAGGCAGAAGCACCACTTGATTTTGGTGTCAAGATGTTTAATGGTAGTATACAATGCTTTGATGGAACTCTAATCACCTTGAGCATTTTGAATATAACACTTATGTAATAGAGATTTCCAAATGTAGAGATAAAATCAAATTGAAAGAGTAGATGATCATTACTTTCTTCAGTTATTTGGAAGATAATACACTTGTTATTCATGTTAAAATGCATCTTTAACTTACCAACAATTTGCAATTTTTCTTTCATGGCTAACCATAATGCAAAGAAATAATTTTGATGTTGTTTTTCCTTGAAACCATAGCCCTATGAAAGAATGCTATGTTTTTGTCACCACATTTCATCCATTCTGCTCTGGATCTTTGTTTCATAAGTGAGAAATAGTAGAGTATGGATTTTGAGAAATGTTGCATAGCTTCTTTCCCCTTATATTGAAGAAGAGCTGATAAAACCTTTCAATAGTTTGCTAACATCATTCCTAAGCAATATTTACATAATTACCTAAAACATAACATAAAAATAGTTAAATCAAAGTGATTTAGATAGAAAATAAAGTTAAATATATATAAATTACATGGACATCAGTTGGACAACACAAACCATAGATAATATTGAATAAGATCATAGAGTTTCACTAAAGGCATAAAAGAGCCACCAGCTACTACATCAATGGTGCCTCGTGTCGGGGGATTCCTTTCATTATAAATGTTTGCAGAAGGAACTCCTTTTGTAAGTTATGATGTGGACAACTCCTTTGCAATTCCTTAAATCTCTCTCATGCTTTATATAAAGACTCCTTTACGTTTTGCTCTAAGTTTGTGATTTCCTTTATGAGTCTAGTAGTCTTTGTCAAGAGGAAGTGCTTAGCCAAGAAGGCTAGCACCAATTGCTCCCATGTTGGACGTTCACTGGGTTGAGTGAATTCAACCATGCCTTAGCTCGATATTTAAGTGTAAAAGGAAAGAGTCTCATCTTGGTTGCATCTTCCGACAGCCATTGTACCTAAAAGTATCACAAATCTCTAGAAAATTGGCCAAATGAGCATTGGGATCCTTATTGGCCAATTCATAAAATTGTATATTGGTCTGCAACATGTTCAATAATGCTAATTTGATTTTGAATGTATTAGTATACGCTGGGGGTCTTATAATTGCTTGTTGATTCATATTGAACCCTAATCTTATGAAGTCTATAAGGGTCCTTTGTTGTTCTCCTTATTTTCTTTACTCCACCATTGTTCTTTCTATTACTTCTTGGCGTTTGCTTTTGAATCTTTCTTTCGTGCTTTGTGATGTCAGAAGCTCATGTATCTGTTATCTTTATTGAACTCCTTACTAACCCTGTATTTATGCACCTGTAAACACATAAAAATAAAAAGTATCAAATTCCTTAAATCAAAGGAACTAAAGGATAAGATGCTAAAAATTACAATCCTTGGCAATGACATCAAAACCTTATTGCTTGTTTTAATGTATGCAATACCACAAGTATACAGATCATATATTATAGTCATAAGATACCGTTCTCACAAGGATTGATTATGTTCACATAACATTTTCAGTAAACTAATGAACTTGATAACTAAACAAATAAAAGATAAAAATAAAATTAAAATATTCAATTATGGAAATATAGGGATTATTCTATCATTGTTTTGTCTTCCCTTCACTTTGTGAATTCAACTATGCTTGATCCCAGATATCCAAAGGTTTAGATCATCTCTAAAGATATAATAAAGTAATTCCAATTGAAATAGATAACAGTTGTGTTGCAATCTCTCAATCTCTCAAAACTACTCCCAACTAAGTACCCATTAACTTGATATTTGTAGGTTTGTGAAGGTACTAACTCTCGTTGCACAACTTAACATAAATAATTTCATTCAATATCTTGACTCAAATGAAGTATAAGAACAACAAATATCATAAGTAATAATAAATTGAATTCAATAAGGTAAAAGTTATACAAAACAGTTTAAGAATAAACCCTAAAATAAAATCAGCAGTCCATAATCATATCCAAAATACAACTATTCAGTTTTAGCATACAAGCAATAAAATAGAGTAAATATAGGAGAAAGAAATCAACTTGTAGCCTTGATCTCAAAATTCTAGAAAGTTAGAGTTGATTTGATGTTGGCTCCACTTTGGATCTTCTTCCTTGAGAAGCGTAGCCTCTTTTGTGTTCTTCTGTCCTCTTTTGGTGTGTCTTATGACTCTCAAATTTGCCCCATCCTGTTGTAACTCTCATAATTTCCTTTTATAGTAAAAAAAATTTCTAGAACATACACAACTATGTAGGTGACTGTGTATGTACAAAAATCCCCCAATTGCAACTTTACATGGTTATAGTGACTTACACTAAAATTGTCTTTAAAGCTCTACATATTTACAATGACTTACACGAGTACTTGTACAATCATGTAACTCCCAAGTTGTTTCAATTATTCCATTCTATGGCACATTTTGACTCGAATTCTTTTCCTTTTAGTCTATGAAGACAATTATCACCTAAAATACTCTTGAAGCAAAATAAGTACCATAAATACCATAAGGTTCTCAAATAAAAAGGAAAATACATTAAATATGGGTGTATAAATATAGTCAATTAATTGTTTATCAAATATCTAGAAGAAAAACATAGGCATTGCATCAATAAAAAAGTAAATATAACATACACTAAATAGAATAAAGAAAAAACAACATTGGTAATAAAGATAACGTACATGAAATAGAATAAAGGAAAACATTACTTTAAAGATAAATTCAATTATCATAATCAAGTTACATTCAATCATTATAATCAAGACCTTTAAAATTATCATCATTAATCACATCAGTAAGATAAATGCTAGTAAAAACAATAGATAATACTTTTAAGATACATTCAATCATCATAATCAAGATTTTCAAAATCATCACCATTAATCTCATTAGTATTCTACTCTTCATTCTTATTATATTATGCCAAAGTATTATCAATTTCACATAATCTGTCCTTAAGATATTCTTTATCCCTTTATACGACAAGAATATCTTGTACATTGGTTGCTTCTAATATATTTGACAATATATCCTCACCCTCAATTTTGAGTGCTACATTATTCAACTATGATTCAATATCTTGATAAACTTCATCGTTATCTTAACCCATGTCACCATTTTCCCTTCCTCTGACGCCAAAAAGATTTTAATGTTTAAAGTTCTGCATAACTTGCCAATTGTTGCCGTAGTCATAACACAATTAGGGAGAATAAAGAAAGGAAAGTATGCAAATTTTTTGCTGCTTGAGGAATTAGGTTGTAACAAGATAAATTAGGGCGAATAGCGAGACAGAACTAGAGCTTAACAAATAACGCAAACCTTAATACCTCTCAGCAAAGTCCCCAGCGCACAAGTTCAAGTGAATGATAGACGATGTAAGAGCAAAGACGACGAGGGCATGCGATACCATTTTGAGAGTACACTTACGCAACAGTTTAAGGTATTTTTGGCTAATCCACAGCTGCTTGTACATCTACTCCAAGTGTTTACGGCGGTTGCTTTAGGATTTTATGCCCTTCAATACGGGGACTAAATATTAATTAGAGAAAAACCTCGTGAAAATTGACGAGGGAGTCGATTGAAAACTGGACCCTTTTTTAGGATGATTGTCAATAAAGCACTTACCGACGAAAGGTTGTCCAGTTTTACTCTGTCTTATTCTGTCTTATAAAATTTTAGTCATTTATTTTATGGATCCCATGCGGATCTTATGCAAGACCCATATAAATAAATGACTGAGATTTATTAGACACAATAAAATATTATAATATTGAACAAAATATCTGAACTCCTTAAGGACTAACCGACTAGGTGGACCTTTTATTTGGAATGTTACATAGCAAGAAAAAAGATGCAGCAATTGGAAGCGTTAAATTTGCTTCTTCTTCTTTTCTTCCTACACCCTGGCGTTTCGTGCTCTGCAACAACGAAGTCAACTGTAACTCATTGGTTACTCTATATTACGTCATTGTTTTCTAGTTTTTCTTTAAATCTTCTGGACAATAAGTAATTAATCACATCATTTAGTTATAACGAAGAGCCTTCCTTTTTCTCACCCTCAAAGTTAAATAAACGGAAAAGTAATGGTGCGATTGCATCTAGCAGATAGTAGGACACTGGAAGAACAACCATTTTATAGTTTACACGGAAAAAGTAAATCAAATGAAAGCTCTAATGCTTTTTTCGTCCCCATGTATTATTTTACACATTTGGCAGTATATTTGTCGGAATTAAAACTAATATTTAGTGGTTGAAGCTTTTTTGGATGAGAAAAGGAAAGAAATGGAAGAGACTTGCTCCTGTATGGTGTGCACGATGTTTGTGGCAGAGGGCCTAAGCGTACCCTGGTGGCCAAGGCAAAGCGCCGAGATGTGGAGCATGATTTTCGCTTCCCCCAGGTCAACTTCCCCTTTAAGTCTGGGATCCACCACCTCTGACACCCTTATTGCTTCACACTTATCAATATCCCTCAACAAAGGTGCCATTATCGATGTCAATAATTGGCCTCTGTCCTCGCAAAACGCCTCCATTCCCGTAACTAATTCCAGCACAATCACTCCATAGCTGTACACATCGTTCTTTTTGGATGCTATTCCTGTTCTCAGGTACTGAGGATCAGTGTAACCCGGAGAGCCCATCATCACTTGCTTAGTCCTGGATGACGGCATTATCATGGACGAGAATCCCATCTTTGCCAAACCGAAATCACAAAGCTTGCAATTGAGTTTCTCATCTAGTAAAATATTGGAGGGTTTAATGTCTCCGTGCACAATTTGGAGGTCACATTTTTCATGTAAATAGTCCAGAGCTTGTGCTAGTTGAAAGGCTATTGCCATCCTCCTCTTCCATGACAACACTCTCATCCTCGACTCTGTTGCTTTGCCATGGAGTTTGTCCTGCAAGCTTCCGTTGGGAACATACTCAAACACTAACGCTCCTTCCTCTGAAACCAAATTAACCAAAACCAAAATCTTTATTAGAGTTTTGAACATGATATATATTCATCATAGCAATTGACTTTTGGGGTCTGAAGATATTAATTCATTGAGTAGAGAAAATATCAAATCTGAGTAGGAAATTAATGAGATAAATCAAGAATCGACACACAAAACACACCTCGGTCATCAGAGTATCCTAGCAACTTGACGATAGTTTGGTGATCAAGGCGTCGTAAGATGTTCAATTCCTGCTTGAAGACCCTACTCAGATAATCACTACTACTATGAACCTTGATCGCACCTAAAGTAGAACTAGGCAAGTGAGCCAAATACACAGTGCTAAAACCTCCAGATCCAATCATTCTAGAGAAATTCAGAGTCATTCTTTCTATCTCATCCCAACGATACCTCCTCGCACTAAAATCATCATCATCGACACAACCCTTGTAACAATCTTTGCCCTCCTCGTGTCTCATAATTTCAAGATCACCACATACTACCTCTTTACGATCGACCCTTTCTCTACTGGAATTGAACTTGAGGAACCGCAAGCAGGCCATAAGAAAGCAATTGATAATGCAATCCAATAGCATTCACTGAACTCCACAGAGAACAGAAACGATTTAAGAACAAAGTGTCATTTGATTGCTTTAAGGAAGAATCTGTCGGTGGATTGGTGTTGGGTGGTCGGACATGGGACAAATGCCAAAGCCGGTGGAGGGCTGCCGGGAAACAACGAAGAAGAAGATTATAGATATAAGAATGATATGGGACCTACAGAACTATGCATGTACTAACAAGGACTGCAAACATCAAGACGAGAGGTTGGTTCTGGTCCCAAGCTCATCAAACTTCTCTATTTCGTATTTTTTTTCCTAAAGATTTCTAAATTTCTAGAGAATGATGCGGATTGAGGATATTACTACCCTTGGATCTTTACCTCACCCCTCTCTCTATAAACATTGTTGCCTATAATGCAGGGTACCCCATACGCTAAATTCCAAATTGACGTAGGAAACACTTCTTTATACATACTTGATCCTTTTTACCAATGATGTTGATGTTATAAACCTCCCTCCCAAGTACCAACTAACATTTGGCTTTAAAAAACAGTATAGATCTTTATTTCCATTTCATTTTGCAAGATAGATTTATGGTAAAATAAAGCAATGTCAAGGGCAAGGTTGAGTGGCACACATGAAATAAGTGATTGTGCAATTAAAAATCGTGATGAGCGTGAGATTCCATGACAGTGGCGTGCCAACAACTACACGGAAATACTGTTTGTGAGATGGAATAATCAATCATAATCAACACAAGGATTCTTCGTTACCAATTAAGATAAATTTTGAGTAGGTAGGTTATTGTCGGTTTTTTGCTTTTCCTTTTGCCGCACAAAGAAAAAGTAAATGGATTTGGTTGCTTTATTTTAGTTCACACGTGCTCACATCATAGATGGCCCATCGGGAAACTTTCAACCTGGGTACGCAACCGTTCTGACATTTATTAAGGCACAAAAGAAAACTAGGGCGTACCAGATGGTCCACATCTACTTTTTTTTGAATCACTTTCACGAATTGACCACAGACCTGCTTAACCAGTTGCCATCTCTCTTTCTCCTCTCGTTTTTAAATTGCTTTCATCTAAACTTTGGATTAACATAAAACTTCACTTCTTGATTAAGTTTGTTGGCAGAATAGCATAGGATCGCTCTCTCTTTTACCTTTCTCTATCAATAAATTCTATCTGAGTTGGATGACCAATCGTATATTTGATCCAAATCAAAAGTAGTGTATGATTAGATGCAGTTATAAAATTTGCAGTCTAGAATTTTCTAAAAATTTGTTTATTATTTTAGATTTTTTTGAAGTTCTTATAATTTTATTTACTCTAAATTCTTTGCCAACGAACAAAATAAAACATGCGTTTCTTGTCTCTAATGTGTATCAAGATAAAAGATTTTTTCTCTCACTAATTTTAATATTTTAAACAATTAAACATAATGAATAAGTTTCCAAAAAGAGTCGTGAGGCTTAATCTTACACATCCATACATGGCAATCTAGGTAATTAACTAGGTGTCAGCTTAAATATACAAGTGTTTAAATTTAGGTTGTGTTTCCTTACATAATTTAGGACTCCTATACAACGTTATAACAAGTTTGAGCTTTTATCAATGCTCGTTTGGCAATTGAGTATGCTCTCGTTCTCAAGCCAACTTTACTACATAAAACACGTTGCTAAAATGAAGAAGGAATGTGAGAGAATGCAAAGTCTCTTCTACTAAAGAACTCCCTCTTCTTGAACAATGATACTATGATACAAATGAGGCCTGCCCCCATAGGATATATATACTAGTGATAAGTGTAAACTGCATTGTATTTTAGGGCATAATTTAATATGTATTTAGTTGTTAATTCGATCACTTAGTATGTGTTTAAGTTAAAATTGTGTTAGTTTGTAATTTATTTGTGTTTTATGGGTTAGTACACGATCGTCGCCTGTGTAGAACAGATGCATAGATACTCACTAACTTCATATTTGAAGGATTTTTTAGACCTTTTGGACCTAGAAAAATACTAGGGTTACCCAAAATATAAAAGAGTATAAAAAGAATATAAAGAGGCAGAGAAGAGGAGCTTCCAAGCAGCCACCATTGAAACTCTAAAGTGATAATACTGAGAGAGAGAAAGAGGAGAAAAAAGAGGAAGACGAAGCTGACTAGACGTGCTTCCCGGATCAGGAGGTTTTCTGATGTTACTGCCTTCCATCATCTATTTCAATTAGGTTGATTTCTATTGTGATTGCATATTACTCAATTCTTAATTCCTTTATGTTTAATTTCGAATTGAAGTGGTTGAATTCAATTTTCGTGATTACTTTCCATTGCATTGTTTATTTTGGGTTTCATATATTGTTGGCCTTAGATAACATAGAATTAGATTAGTCCCCCTCCTTGTGGGATCGACACCTCTTATACTACAATCGCGACCTGTTACGGTATTTGAGGGCTTATAAATTTTAAAGCTTAAACGACACGATCAACTAGTTCTTTCCTACAATGGACGTATAAGGTCTACTTGATCTAATGGTTTATAATGATCTTCTAAAATACTCTATACTATTCCATATGCTTCATGTACATTATACACCTACGCTAAATCAAAAAGAGTTTTAGGCAACACACAAAAATGTAAATATAAGTATAATTATTATTTCCTTTTTATTAAAAAGATAGAATTCATATCATTAAATAAAATGGCATTGTTATAGGTGTAAGGCATCAAAAAAATTTATTAGACAACAACATGAATAATGATGCTTAAAATTTTGACTAAGGCAACAAAACAGTTTGAAACTATTGCAACAATGTTGCCTCAAGTTTGGATTAAAGCAAAATAATAGTTTCAAACAATAGCAATAATGTTGAATAGATATTGTAACACTTCAAGTCTTTATAAGGAAATATAATGATCTTTTCATAAAACAATTTGTAATAACAAAAGCAACAATTTATTCTTTCGTTACCAATAATATGTTAATGTAAAAGCAAATTCTTGTTATTAAGTAGGCAACATCTATATATACAACAAAAGAAATATATATATATATATATTAATGTATGTCTTAATTACGTACATACTATCAAATGTAAATGACCAAAAAGCTGCATTTATATATGCTATACCATTCTTATAGAATTGTAAAATTCAACCTTTAACTTATTCAAAATACAAAAGCATATATTCAGTAGCTAATATATTCACCTACATTATCTTCTTCCATTTCATATGGAAAATAAGTGAATTAATCTAAATACTAAACAAAACCAATATGTTTGAGCACTCCAAAATCCTTCACCAAATACCTCCTTATCCACTCTTAATCATCATCTTCCTACAAAAGAAAAAGAAAAAGAAACAAAAGGTATATTAGAATTGTAAAATTATTATGCTCCTATAAATATTGATATATCTAAAGGATAAAATATTATCTACTTTATTGTGACCTCAATATAATCAAGAAAAATAATATAGTCCAAAAACTAACAACACAATGATTCAATTCTTTTTATAAACAAATTTAGAAAGCATGAACAAAAGTAACTAATCTCAACAAGAAGAAAACAAGATGATTTTAAAAAAATGAATTAAGGAAATATGTTACTTGATATTCTTCACGTTGATATGTATGGTTTGAAGGAATAGAAGATTCCTTTCTTGATTGACTAGGTAAAATCAATTTACAAAGCATGTCTAAGTAAGTGGTGTTAATTTACCCAAGATAAGATTGAATCAGGGAGAACATTTGTTTCATCATTTCCTCTCTATCAGCTTTATCTTGTTCTAGTTGCCTTTTCATTTCCAAACTTTCAACTTTCTCTTATTCTAATTCCTTTCTCATTTTTTCCTTTTCAACTTTTACTTTCTGGTTCATCTCTTCTTCTAATGCATTATTTGTTAATATTGTGCCCTAGGCCATATGTGACTTTTGTAATAACATTATGACTTATTAATAATATATTATGAGGTATTCTTTTATATATGCATGTATATCGTTTATGTAATGTGATT
>JANVCL010000214.1:23127072-23141277 GCA_026546855.1 Erythroxylum incrassatum | reverse complement strand
AGTTGTTTGGTTTTTTATTTCCTTACTTTGTTTACAAAAGCAAGGTTTTCCTTCATTTGTAACCAAGGTTTTGACTTTCATCAATGATATGAGTGTCTTCAATCTTATGACTTTCTTTTAAATTCTCTCTATCATAAAATCATGATTCTTAAATAATGTAGTATCAATCATATAGAAAGATAAGTATGCTCTATGCCTGTCTTTATACCTTGTGTATCATAAAGTCTTAGATTATAAATCTTGTTAGATGTTAGAGTTACATGAGGATAGTTAGTCACATCATATCCCCAAGAGTCAGCCCTGAAAATTGATACATGTTAAAGAAAAAAAGCGTTTTGTCTTTGGCTAGAATATCTAGGATCTAGGATCTTAGACTACATAACATCCTTGTATAATCTCTAACTTCGAATGGTATCAGAGAGCAATATTCCGGTAAAGATAATAAAATTATTTCTTTATTAATTATGTGATATTTTATCGGGGTTCATTGCAACGAGCTCCTCGCCTAAGTAAAATAAGGATCGGAGAAATAGGAAAAAGACAGCCGTGAAGACGGGCTCTCAACAAGGAGAACAGCAAAAAGGGCAATGAGTAGTGGACAAAGAGTTAGCTGTAAATCTTGGAAAGGCAAGCTCTTTTGATAGTCTTTGCTCAAATCTAGAGGAGAGCAAATAGTGTCTGAATTTGCCTCTGTACCCTAAGCTATTATCAAAATGCACGATGTGATGATGTCACTTAGACGTAGAAAATAAGGCTATTTTGCTCGTGGCAGGAATTATCTTTTATTGGAAAAGAACAGCATTTTTTTGTTCAGGAGAGCTATAGCCTATGGCAACAAAGGAAACAGAAGTTCGCCTTAAATGGATATATTGGAAGAAAGGTGACATGATTTGTGGTACAAATTAGCGTTGTTAGTTATAAAATCCGTTTCTGGCCTCCTCCCAGGGAAGTCATCCTATCTTGAGTAACAGCTGTTCCTAACGGAAACGGGCTTAACCATTCCATAATAATGAAAAATACATCAGCATATTTAATATGGTAACCAGGACAACCAGTAAGAATGCAGGACTCGCTTTGTTGTTCAACGCAGCAAAAAGAAAACAAACATCTGGCGAGATTTGGCGCGTTCAAACCCTTAATTGGGCCTGTCAATTTTGACTCTCGAGTACCCTTGATTCTTCTTTACTTGGAACACCAGTGTGCTTACCCGATTCAAATTGATAAGTGACAGCCCCTTTGTCTTATTCTCGTTTAACTGGAGCCCATTTTGTACCAAACTTTTACAACTCTCAACACTAGGAAAAGCTTTTCATCTAGGACTGATAATCTACCCTTATACTGCGGATCCAAGCAAGAACAAATGTGCCATTAGCAACATATTGAACTCATTTTTCAATCATCACACAAGAAAATTCATGATTCTTACAACTGGGGCAGTTATTGGCAAGGGAGAAGAACTTGAATGATACCTTTATTTCTGCAGCTTCGGATTCTTTGGTGGGCACTTTGCATTTATTGAATACATCCGTATCAAGTTTCTAATTTTCTGCTCAGAAGCTGCTTGATAACTAGAATACGACGGGAATGAATATAAGCTCCTAGTCTTTTAAAAAGATGAACGGGGAATCTTGGGAGACTCGCTTTAGTGGACTTTATCTCACCTACAGCAGCTCTACATGTTTGCCC
This sequence comes from Erythroxylum incrassatum, assembly GCA_026546855.1. Lineage (NCBI taxonomy): Eukaryota > Viridiplantae > Streptophyta > Magnoliopsida > Malpighiales > Erythroxylaceae > Erythroxylum > Erythroxylum incrassatum. Next base: position 23,139,591 of record JANVCL010000214.1, on the reverse strand, counting down.
CATCACCAAAATCGCAAGTTATTACTATGAATCACAACCTCCTACCTACTGTCGCAAATCTCCTCGCTACTCCAAATAGAACTGCCTTAGTCAACAGTCCACGATCAAGGGTACAAGTAAGAAGAATGGCACTGCTAACTACAAGAAGCTTTGGTATGTTTCTACCTACAGGTTTCTCTGATGAACCATTGGCTTCAACCTCTAATGAACCACCATAATTGCTCTCCAATGCTCTGAGGTAATCTGCATTTACTTTGGTGTTAACATGAGCCATGAAAGCACAACGTGAAAGTACAGCCCCGCTTGCTCTCTGCTTCTGATAAGCACGTAAACCATGCTCAATCTTCTTGACAGCTCCCCACATACCTTGTCGCACTCCAAGCTTTGCAATCTCCCAAGGAATACCCATGTCCTCATGATGAAACAACAAAACCTCACATGCAGTCTGCTGACCATCCCCTCTTTTTGAGTCAACTGGTGCACAGAGGAATACATAAGTGACGTATTTGCTTTGGCAATATTCTGAAACTGTATCGAGAAAGAGAAAATCTATTATTTAAAGGGAATTTGTCCATAAAGAAATGACCTACCAGCACGGATGCACCAGCTAGAATAGTACAAATCAACTCTCCTTGGTTTGTTGCGTCTTGGCACAGAGGAGCAAGTAACTCCCTGAAAAATAATAACATGCCAAGAGATTTTAATATTCTATTCACAAATTTGCCAGATTTTATACATCCCAATAGAGGGTAGGGTATTCAAAATAAACTTATAAAAAACCAATTAAAACACATCTCCCACCACAGATAGCTGGGAAAGTAGCATTACCGCAACCAGCTAAAATAGTACAAATCAAACCATCATCAAGTTTGTGTCTTGGCACAGGACCAAGGAAGAATCCAAAAATTATAATACCCTACTACGGATAGCTGGGAACAACTAGAATGACTTGGAGCTTTTAAGTAGAGGATTGGCAAAAGCAGTTAAAATCGGTAACAGAATCCAGTTAGCTGGTGCTACAAGGTTTACAAAATGTAGGGAATTAAGTATATGTTTTAAGGTTTTCTGATTAAAATTTACAAAGTAACACCTAGTGACATGCCTATCAACAGTGCAATGAATGAGCAATCAGAACACCTGTTTGCAGCAGCAGCCACTAGAATAAGTTGCTATTGTGCTGGGCAAGTAGATAGAAGAGCAGTGCTCGTGGTGATTGAAATAGAAGTGATAAAATTAAGATTTTAAACTATTAAAGTGGTTCATACTGCATGAGTATGCTTAGGTAGATTGCCTGTCCTAAAAAGTGCTAAACATGTCTAACAAAGTACCACTCTTATTGCTCAAAAAATGCACATAAAGTAAGTCATGTCCCTTTCAGAATGGCTATTTATAACTAGAGCATAAGCCTTAATAGTTGATAACTTCCTATTCAGTATATACAGGCCACAAACAAGAGGAAAAAGTTATCAGACTTTTGGAAAAAGGAAAAGGTTAAGGTTAAGGTTACGTGCATACCTTGGTAACACAGTAGTACATTCGACCTGATTCCCAGATGCGACGCCCTATGATGTATTCTCGGTCACTACAGAAGAAGGGAAACTGGTGGCAGAAACCATTAATCAGTGGCCAAATAAAGCATAGCATACAACGAGATGCAAGAGATGCTCTTCTCACCTTGCGCACCCACTGCACAACCATGGTTCCTGTGGTAGGGCACTCCTCCAAAGTTGCAGCATGTATAAGCATGTCATCCCATTTCATCCGAAATTCATCATCCCAAAAGAAGTCCCTGACCAATTCAGGAGTGGCATCCTCAAATACCGTTCTGCTGCGATATTGTGGAGGCCCATTCTAGCAAAAACCATTGAAACACAATCCAATTCAATAACATGGATTGCAAATTCCTAATAAATTAGCAAAACTAGGAAGTAGAGAACAAGAACTAAACAAGAAAGGTTCCTTTCCCCGTGTTTTTTTGCAAGCTCTAATACATTAATCGAACGCAAGGATCTGACCTCAGGATCTCTCCGCCAAGCTTGGTAGCCCATAGTTTGGGTAGAACGATCCATCATCTGACTCCAAGCAGGGCCCCCATCTTTGACCTCTACAAGCTTATACAATGTCTCTAAATCTTGCGTTGCCAAAAGACGAGACTTTTCCTTTTCAAGTTGCGATGAACTGCAAATTCAGCAATGACAATCAGAGACAAAAATCTCAAAATTATCAATTTAAAAGTTCCAACTGTCCATGAAAATTTAACGCGTTCTCATGATATTTTCCATCATTGAATCATCACATTCAAAATACGTTAGAAGGATAACCTTAACCAAGAGGTGAAAATAGAATAAATAAATAACCCCACAAACCTGGAATTAGTGTTGGTGCTAGGTAGCACGGGAAAAGGTCATCTTGAACGCCATCATCAGCAATCCAAGACATAGAACTGGGTAACAAGAATTTGAGAAAATTAAAGCTTGGAACCAAGGAAAAAGTGGGTGTCACTACTGTTAATTGACAGTTGTTAGAGACCAAAGAGTATATCCTCTGTTTGCCCAGACAGGCCCATTTCGGCTTCCATGACCATCCTACAATAATCCCAACAACAACGGCAATCCATAAAGGAGTCATAAATATCAAAACTTCACCAACCACGCTCCGAATTGTGGGTCTCCGCAAAATCTCCAATAGCACGGACCATAAAGCCATTTGAAGCCAAAACAAAGGAGAAGTCTATTCCCCAGTACGACCAAATAGACAAAAACAGAAGAAAAATGGTCGATGAAATCGAAACGATAAGGCGTTAAAGCACAGAAACGAGTCGAGGATTTCAAGAGAGAAAAGAGTAGAGGGCAAAATAAAAATAAAAAGACTACTAGTGAAATGTAGCAGAGATTAATAGAGGAAAGCTGAATAAAAGATGAAAGATATGTGTTGCAGCTGCAGCCTGCGGAAGAAGCAGCAACAGAAAGAGAAACAAAGACAAGTTAAAGTCTAATTTGTTATGAGGAGATAGATAATAAAATACCTGAGCTGGTTTTGAATTGTTAGCAGGAGGAAGGGTTTTGGTTAGAGATGTTTTAATCAGGATTTGTCTAATCATCAATTGTCCTGCCTGCTTCTACTGACGATCACGTTTCGTAATTTTTCTGGTTTTTGGTCCTTACTTTTTTTGTGTGTGTGTAAATCATCCGATTTCCGACACCACGTGGGTGTTCGACAAATTCGAACTCACTATAGGAGCTCGCACTAAGCAGTAAATAGCTGGCCACAAAGAATGTTCTATTCTCATGGGTGGGAGTCGAACTCCCAACCACATGATTAAGGGGCAGAGGCGAGCTACCACCACGCCCACCCTCGTGGTTTTGGTCCTTGACTTTGATTGCTCAAATGAATGACTTTGTTACGGATGATTGGTCATTAGTCGAATTTTCCCCTCAAAAGAATATAAGATGTAGTTTGGTCTAATTTTGTTGAGATTGGACGCCGTTGTTTGAATCCATGAGCTCAATTAACTTCAGCTAAGAAACACTTGTAAAAACAATAGAAGGCACACCAGGATTTGATTGCCGCTTGACTCCTCCAATGCCTAAGTCAGTTCGTTGGTAATAGTTTTTGTGACTGAGACTAAAGAGTACTAAGGTTTCAGTGTCATACTTGCGTCATGAGGAGGTGGTAAACTTATATAGTGAATACCTACCAGGCTTTGCTTATCATCTTAGGAATAGGTCGATCAGCCCACATGTCATCTTAGGGTTAAGCTTGAGCCTAACACGACCGACCCAACTAAGATGAAAGCGAACCGTTTACAGCTTAATAAAGTTTTAACACTCGAAAATTCAATTTCTTTATCAAGAAATTTAAAAAGAAAAAAGAAAAATGCGTTTTGACAGGCTAACAAAAATGGATAATATTGTCATTTTGTTACAATTGCTATTGGTGGGTTGGGTTCATGATCATGAATTAAGGAACAAGCAAGAACCCTGAAAATGTTTTGATGATGACCATTCAATTTATGTGCAGTCTTCTTTAAGTAATAACTTGTAGACCTCTAAACTAGATCTTACAACAATAATTTGACACTAAGAACAATAATAATCTTGTGGACGAATACTTATCTAGTATGTATAACCACACAAAAAAGGTTCTTAATTAATCTTTCATCAATAGTCCTCCTACCTCTTTTTTGTTAAGAGAATGATTAAAACAAAAGATAATATATTCCAAAGTGTCTAACCTTTTGAAAGTTTTCAATTTAAAGGAGGTTTACGAATTGCTCCTATCAGGCTGTGTTACAAGTGGAGGGAACTACTTACAGTACAATTTTTACCATCCTACAATCCCAACTTGAATAGTACGGATAGGTTGGGGCTCAGGAAAATGTACCAATCATTTCTATAAGAAATTACTAAGGACAAGAAGGGATTATCAAGGATAAGTTTCTATTACCCAAACTATCTTTCCATATATAGTTGATAGCCAAAAGAAGGCAAACCACACTTGATAGACTGTAATTCTCAAGTATGACCAACATTTGCCTCTTATTGAAAGAGGAAGCAGAATCCATGGAGCATTTATTTTTCGCATGGAAATTCTCCAATGAAGTCTCTACTTCAATCAAGGAATTATATCACCAAGAAAAAATTAGTGAACAATTTCAAGAGGCAATGTCTTCGTGAACAATAAAACATTATCCTTAATTACTTTAAGATGAAGAAGCTTTTATTGATCACTTGATTATCTCCATATAATTTCTACTATATCCAATAGTTGTCAGTTAACATACCCTTAGTTCAGTTAGGTTTAAAGTAGTATTAAACTTTACCGATCCATATAGGGGATAATTTGGAGATATTAGACATGCAAGTGATGTTTTTTAAAAAAATTCTCATATCAAGTTAGTTTGGTAAACTTATTCTCTAATAAATACTTATATATTTGTTTAAACATGTACTAATCTTCTCGCTCTATTGGTGCCCAGTATTAATAAAGCAGTAACTAAGAACAATGACTTAATGTGAGAATTTGACAATATTTTTTTTAGTGAGAACTTGATTAAACTTTACAACTTTCATCTCAATTATCATCGTAATTAAAATGATTTCCCTAAATACATTCTTAGATCCATGACGAGAAGTTAGCTCCTTTCTCATACCTAAAGGCTTTAAGGTTCTAAAATACATTATTATTTGAATAATGCAAGGAACTCTACCAAATTCATTGAAAAACTTCTTGATACAAATAATAATTTCCATTAAATGAAAATTGCATATGGAATGATTAGCACTTAATGCTATATTGGAGCCTTTCTAACTCAAAAATAATATTATTCCAAGCAAAATATACCTTAACTAGGAGTTGCTTATGTTCTTATCAAACTAAAGTTAAAATGTATATAACTTTTGATCTCAAATATCAAATCATACATAGAACAATCTATATCTTTAATATTTCATAAATATAGTTATCTCATAAACTTTTATATGTCTATTGATTTTTATTATTAGAATTTAAGTTATTACATTTTTCATATCTAATACAAAGTTGTTCTTGGACTATCATATCTTCCATAATTGAAAATATGAAATGTTATTTCGTATGAACGTTATGTCATATACATCTCCCACCGAAGAGTGCAACTATGCACCTACTGAACTTCATGTCACAATCATCTCTAGACAAAAACTTTTCAAAATTCACATGAAAGAGTATAACTATATTCCTACTGAACTTCATGTTACAATTATCTCCATAAAAAACTTTTTAAATTCACATGAAAGAGTATAAAAGTTAGCTCGTTCCTATAGATAATTACAAATTTTGAATGTAAAACTTACCATATTAATCTCATCAAAATGTTTTGGCATTCTCAATGCCTAGTTAGTACTTATGTTTAAATACTTCAAAATTTTAATAACCACTCTTACTTCGAGCTATTTTCACACCATTAACAACAAGTACTCGACACAAGCTAGTTTGGTTCTCTAATAACTTTAGCCTGTTTCATCTTCCAACTTACTATCAAGAACAAGTTGAGTACTCAAGACAGCATCAAGCATGCTATCTGAACCATTACAAATTGCCTATCATACAACCTGGAGCCAGAGTGACACTCTTCAATAAAGAAATATGTTCTAAACGTTGGTTTCTGTCCTTTGCCGAAACTCGGACTGCAAGTGCCAGCTTTCCCACTAACAATGAACACGAGTTTGTGAAGTTGAAAAGCGTTGACTTCCCACTTACTTTATGTGCCAATTAGTGGGGTTAAGATGTGTATGGAGCTTGCGAGATGTAGGGACTTGAGAAAATATACCGTTTTCTCTGTAATTTTCCCATTTGAGTTCCTAAAAAGCTGCACATGTATCATTTTGTGATATAAAAGAACTAAAATCTTTGACGGACGATAACATGGTATCTAGGCCAAAGGCGTAACAACTAAGGTTTTCCGTGTGTTCATAACAGAATCTGATAAAAAATTGATGCAATTTGACCATTTTCATTTTTGGAGTTCACAATCTGTATGTGCAGTAAAATTAAAATAATGGACCAACTGCCCGAGGCAAGATTGAGCAAAAATCGGGCAGTTGGTGCTTGTCTAAAACCAAGAGTTTTTGATCATGCATGCGCTATAATACAACCCATCAGAGTGAGAGTTAAGTGTAAGAGAGGGTAATTATCTTTTCAAAAACTGGTGTGCCAGATTGCTCCGTCACCTTCCCCACACCGTTGGTGTACCTCCTCCATTCTTTCAACTGACTTGCAAATACCACTGCAACTCCAGTCGAATGATGCTGCACAAGGATTACCAGCTTGTGCCTTCCACTCACAATCTGTTTTTTTTTTTAAAAAAAGAATCCAAGTACTATTAGCAACAGCAAGTTTCTCCGGCAAGATCTACAGTTCCCGATCAATGCAAACATTTCCTTCATGCTCTTGACAAGATGGTAAAGGTCATCTGATGCTCTCAAGCATCTAAACACTAAAAGGAAACATGAAAAGAGGCTTTTTTTATAATGAATATTATGAAATAGAATGTCAAGCTGATGGATCTATCAATCTCATAGATGCCTGAAGGACTAATATTGTTAACTTCAACCTGATTATAGGCATTAAACTTTCCAGTTTTATCATTAAAAGTTCAAAATATTGCACAAACACTGCCAATAATGTGAAGTTAAGACAAACTCGAGGAAAAAAGATGCTGATAATCATCTTACCTGGTGGAGTTCCACAACAAAGGCTTCTATCATCAATGTGCTCAACATCAAGACCAATGAACCAAGATCCCAAGGAGACATCTTCATTCGCATATCTATGAAGTATGTACCTGGCATGAAAACATCAATAATTTAACAATGTAAACCATTCACTCCAAAAAGAATGGCAATTAACTTTGGGGACTTACCGATTTACTGAAATATAAGTGGCCAAATCTTTAGAGATTGCATATATTTGCCCTGTCGCATGCCTAAAATACTTATTTCCATCTTCACCAAATTTCCAATACTCTGGTTCGTGATACTTAACACCTCTGTATACAGAAGACAGAACCAAGGAATAAACAATTAGAACTAACTACAATGAAAGGTTTTCTCTCTGTCTGGAGAATTGACTCTTACTTCTGTGCTAGGACAGGTCCAGACTTCATACAACCAATATAAACACGAGGCGTGGACCGATGGCGAGCTAATGTGGACCCAACCATACCTGTAAATATTCATGTCATTTTAGTATTAGAATGACATTTCCATTTCTTTCTTCAGTGAAAGAGTAATACTAAGATACTAACCAAGATTTATGTGCACATCATCATCAACTTTAATGTAGAAGTCAGCATCCCAGTTAGCAACAGCCATTGAAAAATAGATTTGTGTTTTTGATGACAATTCGTGGTACCCTTCTATATGATTCTGCAACATGGACAAATCTCCATAAGCTTTGAGCAAGTCAATGAAGATGAGTGAAAGTCACTCTGGAAAGCTGGTCATAGAGTTCCAATAAAAACTTTATTTTACTCCCAAAACTCCAAAGCCTTGAAGTTGAGTTACATTACCATATCCTTTTATTAAAAGGAGTGTTCAATAATATACTTTAGAAACTCAATGACACTTCTGGTACAGCACCAGAAGAGGTAAGCAAAAATTTCCATCCCAAAAACAAGAAGGAGGAAACCAGTGGAAGTTAGAGGAAACTAAGTTAGCAGCATTTGCTTGGTGAAGCCATATATATATACCTGTAATGGTGGTAGCTTAATACAAAAAAAATGTCATGGGTCTTTTCACATTTAAACAGGTACAACAGAAGCCTCAGAGTTTAAACAGACCGTACCAGTCGAAGGAAATCCTTGTGTTGCTCTTCTTCTGCATTGATAGAACGGTCCAAAACCCCACCTGGAGATGCACTGCAACACATGAAATTGAATCATATTTTGTATTGCTTGAATCTATTGTCTTTGCTAAAAGGCTATTGTGGCAAACACTAGCAATTGGACCAAACCTACCTACGTCCTATAACAAACCGTATTATGATGCCCTTCTCAGTTTCTAACTTCTTCAGCTCATCCCCTAAAGTGAACAATAACCAAAAAGCATAAGCAACTTTCTGCTTCTAAGCGACACCAGTTATCTATCTGAAAGAACCATTAAAATTAAAAGATTTTACCTTTTGGCAACCAGGTCTCTCTAATTGAATCCCTTCGCTTCCTGCTGCTGAATGCAGTTATTATTCCCATAACAAAGAAAACCTTCTGTCTCTCCACATGCTCAGTTCCATATTTTGTAACCATAGGAGATCCTTCCACACTGTCAGCTTTGGCAGCTCTTGCAGCAGCTAGCTGCACCTCCAATGAGGAGATTGTTTTGTCAAGTGTCCTGTAGTTATCATTATGAATGTATCATATGATATATCAAATAATCTTGGACAGAAAACTAAAAGAAAAAGCAGTAATTGTGTCGATAGATATAGTTGGAACTTACTCAGCAGTTCCTCAATGCAAATCTATAAATCCCATGATATGATTCAATATGTATAAAGCATGAAACAAGCAGCCATAGAACCTTACATTATCACATCATGAGTCTGCGAAACTTGAGATAGAATGTCTCCTGTCCCCACTGAACTCTCCTGCTCAACCGCACCAATACTATCTGAAAGTGTTACTTCAGGCAATCAACATGAAAACAAATTTATTCTAGTTACTGCCACTTGCCTTCTCACAATTAACTATGGGATGAACTCTTTTTACTTGTTTATTCAAAGAAGCTGTCTCATCATCCACTTCAACTGGGTCAGGTATAGCCAACAACCTGTTATTCACATATAAGCTGCAAATTAGTAACTTCCAAAGCAGGGCATTTAAGAAAAGCAATGGGGCCACATAAGGTGGGGTTCTAAACACATATGGGAAGATATGGGAACGAAGGGCATTGAAGAAATCCAAAGACCATAAAATGGGATCAGAACATAAATGATTTCCAAGAGGAATGCACTTAGTTGGAAGCAATTATGGACTTGAGGATGAGGCCCTATTAAATGTTACTTGTAAGGCTTCTTGATCACCAAGGAATAAGAGACACAGGATCTATGACTCCAATGTCAACACAAAACTGGTGTTGTGGAAGAACTAGCGATAATGACTGGCGATAAAGTGCCACAGAGTGGGCTCAAATGCATAGATTACTTGATGGCAGAAATGCTTTGCCAGTTTCATCCCTGAGACTAATTTCTTATATTAAATTTTGCAAATAAATGATGATAGTCTTAGCCTGTGGATATTGCTCCTTGCTCATATAGCCAACATTTGGATTCAATAACTACATTATAGAATTATATGGACACTTCTTAATTAAGTTCGTCATTGTATATAAAAAGCAATGATCATAATAACAAAATTTCCAAAAAAGGATCATAATAATAACAAGGACAGTGGGATCATCCATCATCAGCTATAGGAAATAATGGAATCCACTATTCACCATGAATTAAAATAGATTATGTCTTCACTATCACTTGAGTAGAAAAGACAACCCATCATTCATTCGGGATAAAGAGTTTTAAGTAGCTGATCAGGATATTTAATACATGAAAAATGAGAGTATTAAAGAAGGTCAATTGCAGTATCACCAAGAAATAAAAAACCTATAAGCTTCACACTCTTAATCTGATGTAATAGGTAGAAATCACTGAAATGTCAAGCTGGCCAATGAAGGGATTAAAATATATCCAAATAGATTTTCTCAAGCCATGCATATGAAGGCTTATTTCCTACAGTTGTGTTCTCTATCTGGGGAAAATTTTAGAAAGTGATATTATGATAAGAAATTCAACGAGCTTGGAACCAAGATGATAGATGCCCACGTCTAATCAAGCCACTGCAAATTCCGATATTCTGTTATCATATGTTCTGGCACTAATCTATTAATAAATCACACATTAAACCATTGATCATCTAAGTTCTTAGTAAAGCACAATGACTCATGGTTACGCAACTCCTCCGGACAGTAAAGCTCCTAAATTGTCAAGCGAAGTGTAAAGTTAGCACTACACAGCACATTTGTCCAAGAGAAGCAAACACACGGAGTTGCTTCATTTCTGAGTGGGCATAAGAGTCAACCATCCAAATCTAGTAAGAGTAAGTCTTTATGTCAAGAATCCAAGGTCTCAATTCATTAATCTATGTAAATGAAGTCTTTACTTCATCCCATCCACAACTTATTTAGTAATTACAGACACAAAAGTACGTAGAAACTACGGACATGCCTAAATTAGGTTAGAAAAGGTATAAATCTATAAGAAAAGTTTATATGTTGCACATGATTTCGTAACGGATCATATGAAAACACCATCCCTCATAGACAGCAAAAAAAGCACACGAAGAATGCAGAACTGGCGGCCAAAGTTGAGTAATTTTGTTTCAATGAAGCAAATCTGAAAGCTTATAACTTCATCGACAAGATCCTGAAGCGGTTTAACGAAACCAGAGAGGCAAGGAGCAAAAACCTGTTGACAACAAGAACGCCCAAGAAAAAGCTGGCAATGCAGAAAAGAGAAACCCATCTGGTGGAGACTCCGTTGTTGGACTTTTGTGGTCTGGTGAAACCCATTAGAATCCAACAAGCTTCAACACTAAAAAAGCTAGCCTTTTTCGTCAACAATTTAAGAAGCTTTTTGGGGTGCTTCAAACCATTTATCGGAGCAAGAAAGTTGAGGTCAGGGAAAATAATGGAGAAACCCAGATGTCGTCATTAAATGAACAAGGAAGTGGATTTGTCGCCTTTTCTCTTTCTCAATCCAAATGAAAATCAAAACCAGGGAGAGAAGAGAATGGGCGGCCTGTGTACCTACGTTGGTCTTTCATTGTTATGTGACAGAAGAACACTAATATTTTAAAACTTGAAAGGAATAATAATGCAAATGACAAAAGTCACGACAACTTCTCAACTACCAGTTTTACCCCTATGTCCCGGTGAACCTTTATGTTCATCTTCTCTCTTCTGACTTGGCACCAGTACATTTTGAGTTCGGATCGGACCACCAGATCAATGAACGTTAATTCTTTTTTAAACAAACAAATAGTTAGTCGGTGAACAGTCTGATTTAAGAGTTAACAGTGTGAAGTGGAGGTTTTTTTTCCCCCTTAAAAAGAAGTAACTGATATAATCATAATAACACTAGATATGAGCTACACTGGTGAGTTTTAGTCTACAAGAGTTCAATTGGTATTCCCTCCCCATTTGTTTTTGTTAAAGAAAGAAATGTGAATGAATTATGTAACTGTGATAGTGATAGCTACTGTTGGGTTGGGTGGCTCTCTTAAACAAGTATTTGAATCGCAGGAAAAATAAGATAATTAATAGATAAATTAACTAGTTTGGTTAATCAATAAGACATCATGCAGAAAATTGTTCCATCAGGATTGTGTGTCGGTCATATGGCAGAAAATTGTCTGGTGCAAATACAACCTACCCTGAGTTGCTACAACTTTATGGAGAACCATTTTAGAGAAACTTCCCACAATTGACAATTTAAACATATTCAAATATCTAGCTAATAGATGTTATATGTGCAAATGTCAAAGTGAGAGTATTTCACACTTGCTTTTCAAATGTAAGTACACTATTGGAACATAGAGAACAATTCTTCATAAGTGCTGCTGAACCCTAAATATTTTTTTAAATGAGAAATTGTTAGTGATTAGTTATGAGTAAAGAAAAAGGAGAATTCTTAAATTTGAAATGTTATACAAGATTTAGGTAGTGAATGTAGTAAGTTGATGATGAGTGAGTATATACGTGTATGTTCTATTATTAATGCTTATGATCAATCATGGACTCTAATTTGTTTATGGATGATATTGAGATTAAATGGAAGTTGAGAGGAAGACTGATGATTGAGCATGAAAGTTGAAAATGCAGAAAAGTAATAGAGCATGAATAGGTTGATTATGAATTCATGGTTTTTAATGATTTTTGACTAAACTTACATATTTTGGAATAGTATGAAATTTTGGTGAATTAGTTGATT
>JANVCL010000214.1:23096334-23115229 GCA_026546855.1 Erythroxylum incrassatum | reverse complement strand
TTTGGTTTTCTCATTTTATCCCTTCTTTCATTTACCTCATAACTCCTTTAATCTTCTTAAACACCATGTTAACTCTAACTTAATTTAAAATTTTTCTTTTTATTCCTTATGTTCCTCATCCCTAAGTACCTTGCCAAAATTTCCCTTAATCATACTTATGATCTCCATACTTCCATTCAATCAACCTATATCATATAATCGCCTTGCCAAAATTTCCCTTAATCATACTTATGATCTCCATACTTCCATTCAATCAACCTATATCATATAATCTTTCTTACATCATCATAATAATGAACTCCACAACTTTCATAAAGACCTCTTATTTGACATAAGTCATTCTTATTCATCAGAGAAAAAAAATTTGGGGGCCAACAACTAGTGTCCATTAGGTACACATCAAGTTGATATGGCTGCTCCTCTCTGCTTTACAGTTCCTAATGATTAATATCGCTCCATCGAGGCAATTCATCTTGCTGGAACCATTTCACTTCCTGTTAAAATTGCAAAGTGTTAGCAGTGACATCATCAACTAATTCTTCCAAGGATGTACCTAAGTTTTGTTGGCTCTCCCAATTTTGGAAACTAGACCAAAATTGCCTTTCATCCTGCTGGAATTGTTGGATGCCCTGTTGGGTCTGTTGTATATTTTGTTGAATTTGCTGCATATTCTGTTGAATTTTAAGATTGTTAGCAGTCTTAATATTAAGCATATCTTCCAGAGATGTACCTAAATCTTGTTGACTTTCCACATCTTAGATGCTAGACCTTGTATCTTGCCAAAATTAGCATCCATCCTACTGGAATTATAGGGTATTCTATTTGCTACATTCTCTCTTGAAGTTGCTATATACCTTGTTGAAATTGAAGATTGTTACATTGCAGGTCTTGATATAGTAATTCAAAGATGTACTGAATTGTGATAAGAAACTTTTGGTCTATACGAGAATTATTGTCCATCCTACAAACTATCATGAAAGTAATTATGTTAATTATCCCATCCATAAATAAGGTTAGGTTGATCAGTTCAACATTGATTATAAGATTGAGAATAAGCGTTATAAAAGAAATTATTTTCATCCATAAAAATATTTTCTTTTTCTTCTTAAACACGAAACAGAAAATGAAAAGATCAAGAAATCGCTAAAAATAGACTAATTATAAACAAATATATAAAAAAACATCAATTAAAATCACAAACAAAAACTAAAACATTGCACTCTCTGACAACGGCACCAAAATTGACAATATGTCATAATGCTAGTAAAAATAAACTAAACCTACTACTGTAGCAGTGGTGAGTCTAGGTCGATCCCACAGAGAAAGTGTGTAAAGTTATTGAATTGAAAAATAATTGGTATTTAGGTTTAAGGAGGTTTGGTTTTAAAAATAAGAAAATAAATTAAAGCTAAACTAACTAACAAAAGTGATCTAAAGAAAACATATAAAAAATGATAAATTTGGAGAATTTGGTAGGGACCTAGTTTTTTGGTTCAATATCGGCTTACATTCTAATTAAACATTTTTCAGTGATTTGTTGTTCTTAAACCTCTCCTAGCAACTACTAATCATGGGTTAATAATTAACGTGAGTTTTCACTTAATTAGTATTTAATCAAAATATGATCGTTAATTAAACCTAACTACCGAATAACCTAGGATATGATCTCCAGATTCAATTAGGTAGTAGCATTACGAATTAGGAAAATTAATTAATCAAGGAACCAACCATATACAATGCGTCATTTAACCTAAGTTATGTTATCCTTATTGATTACGAACCATTAGTCATTACAAATGAATTTCAAATATAACAATTACAAATTATATCAAAATTCTAGCTATAGGTTCATACAAATAACCAAACTATATGATAATACTATCATTCATACACAAAACTCAAATCCATATGCTTAGAATAACATAATCAATTAAATAAAGAGAAAGAAACAAAAAAATATGAAAGGAATGCTTAACTAGGTCGTCGGCATCGAAATCACCTCCAAATTGGCGTCGGGAAGTTACCCCTCTATATGTCTTCTCACGATGGAGAGCTTACCTCCTTTTCTTCATTAAATCCAAGAACTCCTAAGAAAATGCTTCCCCCCTCACGGAATGTCCCTCTGTACAAAGACAACCCTCGCTACTGTCCTCGATACTCGAATAAAAATCCATGCTTCACATGTAAAAACCATTCTTCGTTGTCTGCCCTTTTAATTCTTTTGCCACTAAGCATTTTTAGCTCCTACCTAACAAATGCGTTTTCTCCATTGCCAAACGTCTACGTTTTGCCCCTACTTGCTCCTTGCTTCTACGTTTTCTCTTTTGGCTGTACGTTTGCGTACTTGCTCATCCTTATGTGTTACGTTTTGATGCTCCTTAGATATGGTTGTACATCTGCGTTTCGTTTGGCATGCACAGCTCTTGCTTGGCTTCCTGCGCTGCTCTTCGTTTTCTTTTATCTGCTATTCATTTTCCTTTATCTATTGTGTTGCTTCATTTTATTGTCTGTTACGCATTGTTTTGGGCTAACTTTGCATCCCACCTATTGCATGCGTATTTTGTTGTTCACCTTCCATCATCCTTTGCTTTATACATGGATCTTTGCTTTATGCATGAATTATGGTGCCATTAAATTCACTATACCTTGCATGGTCCATGCATAACAGCTATGAGCTATACTGCTTCATCATCTTGATTTTCTTGTCTTTACTTGCTCTAGTATTTCTCATTCTTACTCCATGAAGACAAGTGAATATTAATCTTCAGAAAATGGCCCAAATATTGTGCTTTCGACTCACTTTAACTTACTTTCTTCCAAGTTGTGCCTAAAATCACATTAGTCAAAATGAGTATCTTAAGCAATTTTATAGCAGTAATCATTAAGTGTTATGGAATAAATTCATAATCAAGTAAGCACCTATCAGTTATCTAACCTAGGTTATGTTGTTCTTAACGATTCACTATCATTAGATGCGACTAACAAACATCAAATGTAACAATTACGGATTACATTCCACATCATAGTCATAAGTTCAAAATAAAACAATCAAAATAACGTATTAAGATCATCTATCCAAAACTCAACTCAATCAACACAAGCATCACAACAATCTGAAAAAAGATTATAACATTAGTATAATGAAATAGCTTAATCATGACTTGGCTTTGATATCTCCGTTGAACTAGCATCGAGAAGTTACCCTTCCATCTCCATCTTTAAGCTCTCACCATCGGCCATCCTCTCCATTTCCACTATCAGTGTTGAAGAACGAAGAAAACCTGAAGAGAAATGAGAGAAAAAAATTTCAGCTAGGTTTATCCCTAAATATCTTATTTATGTCCTCACACTTTTCCTTATGTAGTAAAGAGTTAGTTTTTAATCGAGGGACACTTGGCCTTCTTACGCTCATGAGTTACTTCTCACAGGTATGACAGCACCTCATGGATGTGATTAAACATTTCAAACCACTGAGTAGCTTCTCACAGCTATGAGAAGTATTTCAACCTTGGTTGTCATGGGAATACAGGTAGAAAATGGCTTCATCATGAGAAGGCATAGGAGCTAGATAGTGGGCGTGAGATGCTTAGCAGCTAGGTGTCACTATAGCATGTATGGGAGTTGCATGGTGTTGGCTGTTGGCATCACTGTAAGAAGACAACTAGCTGTCTATGGTGAAAAGCATGCGTGGAGGCTGTCAAAAAGCTTACATGGGCTATCAAGAAGCATGCATGGGCATGAGAAAGCATGCATGTTTCTCACGTCCATATAGCTGGCTATCACAACTGTGAGACTTCACTCACAGTTATGACAATTTCCAGCAAACTGTGAGTGGTCTTCCCAGCTGCTTCCTTGCTTCTTCTTTTTTTAATTCTCTTCTTCTTCTTCTAGCTAGATGAGTCAATAGAGTATGGTCATTAAAAGGATGGCTTCAATGAATATGCTTTTGAGTCACTTTAGCCCCTTCACTTCTGAAATGTACCTAAAATCAAACATGAGGTAAAGTGAGTATCCTAAGCATTTCTAAGACATTAATCACTAGGTGTAGTAAATCAAATGAGTCAACATTTAAACACATATTACTTATCCTATGTTTCTTTGAAGACTTTTTTTATTGTTTTTAACCTTGAAGGTTATTTACAGTATTTACTTGTTGAGACTTGAAATTTATGAAAGGTCCAATATTTGTTTAAATATGGCACTGATTATATTGTGAAAAAAAAGATAGAAGCATAAAAAAGAATAAAAGAATAAAGGAAACATTAAAAAAGAAAAAATAGTTTTGCAATAAAAGGACCTAGGTATACTTGTAAGCAAGTTTTGAAATATATTGTGTAGTAAATTTTCTTCAATTTAACCCTTTTATTAACAAAGACCTTTTGATTTTTGTTTCTAATTTGTACATAAGTGGTGAAGATGCAATTTTATTGCAAGCATATGGTAACAATTCTACTATGCATTGATTAAGACTTTTGATAACTTTTCACCCTAAACACCTTAGTGCATTGAGTGATATCATGATGAGGGTGTAAAGATATATGCCTTTGATTTCAATGCAATTGTTGATTACTATTAATATTGCTTAGAAGAGTTAATTTTAGGACAATTAAATTATGCTTGTATATTAATTTGATTCGATAGAATATGATGATGTATAGTATGAATGGACAAATTGAGATTGATAATGGATTAATGTTGTGAAATTTATAATTTTCATTATGGTTTGCATGAGGACGAGCAAAAGCTTAAGTGTGGGTATGTTTAATAGATGCATATTTGACTATATGTTTACACCCATATTTGATATATTTTACTTGATATTTTATACTTTTATTGTATATTTGGTACTTAATTTGCTCCAAGTGCATTCATGGCTGATAATTGCCTTCATGGACCAAAAGGAGAACTCAGATGAAAACGCAACATAAAACGAAGAATTGAAGAATAAA
Organism: Erythroxylum incrassatum; assembly: GCA_026546855.1. Classification (NCBI taxonomy): domain Eukaryota; kingdom Viridiplantae; phylum Streptophyta; class Magnoliopsida; order Malpighiales; family Erythroxylaceae; genus Erythroxylum; species Erythroxylum incrassatum. The sequence continues at coordinate 23,110,280 of JANVCL010000214.1, read as the reverse complement.
AGTTATGCAGGGCCATGCAACAACCTATGCACTTCTCTCAAGCCATACAATTTCATAATTTTTGGGCATTTTGGTTATGCACAGTTTGATTCAAGGTTATGCATCAGCTTGTGCATCTCCCAAAACCATAAAGTTTGCCATAAAAAGATGCTTTCGGGGCAGATAAAGGGGGGCAACCTTTTGGAGTTGAGTTCAGATGTGGAGAACGCCCAAAAGGGATGATATTGATCTAGGAACGTGGGAAACACAAAAAAATCATTGAAAAATCTAGTAGAATACTATATCAAACCGTTTCTTTGTAAGAAGGAGATAAAGGGAAATTTAGTATTATGAACTTTTTATCTTCGTTTTTCTTTCATTTTATGTTTGATTTCAGTTTCAATAATGTGTCACTAAACATCCAGTTAGTATTTAGATTAGATGAAACTTATGTTAATACTTTGAAATGATTTGATTCTTTTATTAATGCAATTGGTTTGATTGATTATTGTGATCCAATTATGTGTTTTCTTTATGTTCTAATAAACTCAGGAATATTATATCATAATCTGATTTCAGACATAGAGATTGAGAAATCTTAGGTTTGAATAGATCCACTATAATTGGAAGGAGTTGGTTGTAACTTTAGAGATAAGATGACATAAATCTTCCAGATTATGGTCAAACCTAATAGAGGGATCCATAAAAGCAATCCTATAAGCTATTAGCATACCATAGGAGTATCAAGGCCAACTATTAGCATACCATAGGAGTCTCCACCATGTAATAAATTAATGAAATAATTACATAATTAAAAAAATCAATATGTTAAGGATTTAGGGGGATTCAAAACCTAGATACTGATTCTCGATTTCAATAATTTCGCTTCCTAAATTCTTTATTCAATTTCGTTAATTATTTTTTAAAAACTTTCCTTAGTTTTAGTTTCTTTTAATTAAAAGCCTAAAATTAATCCTCAGGCTAAATAATATAGGAAGGTTAGTTACTAGTATTTATCATCTTTATATGATCGACTCGTACTTATTGATACTAGTTGCAATTACACTATGCTCTTGCGGTTATTACAATTTTAACTAACTTAAAATAAGTCAATTAATAGTAGAAAGGGATTTGATTTTTTAGGAAAAGGATTGATTAGGCCTTGGTAAAACCATGGCCCTATCCACTTTTTTCCTAATGAACTAATCTCTTGCTACCTATTATCCCATATAAATAGGTTCCTTGTAAATCTCAAAGCCACAACTTATAGTTGAATTACAACTTGCTTCAGTTACTTATCTATTCCTCTTAGCCTTATTCTGTTACCTTGAACCTCATTAGGATAAAGGAAATAGTTCAGATCACTAATCGAAGCTAAGGTTTTTTCAATGTGGAATGGATACCTCTGACATCCTCATAAAGCTTGCATCTCTTAAACTCCAAGCCATCTATGCATATGACAATAACTTCAAGCAAGATAAATGTATCAATTAATCCATAAATTTCATAATGAAATTTTAGAATCTTTCAATTCTGTAATCCAGTGTGATTCTCCCATTAAAATAATGAATATGATTAGAGTGTATATCCCATTTTAACCCCAAAAAACTAAGGCTATTTTTTAGTTGTTCAAACTTTATTTTAATTTTAAGAAAAGTCATAATCAAAGGTTTTTTTTCCAAAAATATGTCACTGCTATTACTAACAAATATGAGGCAATCCCATAAGAATTGTGATTACTAGTAGTTACGGTTATTCTATTATCTAGTCTATGAATTGATTGTAATTTCTAATTAAAATAAAATAAAACTTAAATAAATAAAATAAACAAGCAATAAGATTTAATAAGAGAATTAAAGGAAACACTAAGTAAATTATCAATATCAGGAAATTAGTATCTAGGTTTTGAATCCGCCTAAACCTTTAACATATTGATCTTTTATTATACAATTGTCTTGTAGATTAATTGGACCATGGAGACCCTTATGGTATGCCAATAGCTAACATTGAGTCTATTAACGACTAATCCTAAAGTTTTTTAACCGAATTACCTAAAGTTTATTGGGTTGCTTTAGCAATTTGTGAATTCCTCTATTATTAGGTTTGACCCTAATCCGAAAGATTTATGTCATCCTATCTCTAAGGTTGTAATCAAATCCTTCCAATTACTATAGATCTATTCATAAATAGGATTTCTCACTCTTTATGTATGAAATTAGGTTATGATCTAATATTCAAATCTATTAGACCATAAATAAACAGTAATCAAATCACAATATCTAAATCAACCAATTACAACAGTAAAAGAATCAAATCATGTTAAAGTGTCAAAATAAGGTTCATTTAACCTAAATACTAATAAGATGTTTAGTTACACATTATCAAACACGAAATCAAATGTACACAAAAAGAAAAATAAATTGAAAACAATGAGATCATAATTCTAAATCTCCCTAACTATCTTTTATCGAGTATTCTTGCATTATAAAGGGTTGATCTTATATTCCAATCAATCTTTCAATGAATTCTTCTTTCTTTTCGCTCCTTTATATCAAAATTGCCCCTAAGCTGCCTTTGAGAGTTTCATAATGTCTCTATACGTATCCTCCCTTTAATTGCGTCTACAATTGTCTTCTAAATTAAATTATAAGGGTTTTGGCTGATGCACAATCGTGCATAACCAATTTCTTTAGAAATTGCGAATTTGTACGGTCTGAGAGACGTGCACAGGTTGATGCACGACTATACATCCATTCTATGTGTTAAATGTTCATTTTATATTATTTTTTATCTGAATTCTTCTCCTTTAAGTCCATGTAAGCAATTGTACTCTGTAAACACACTTGAAATGAATTAAGTACCAAATATATGATAAAGTATAAAATATCAAGAAAAAATGCATCAAATATGAGGTATAAATATGATCAATTATGCTTCTATCAATCCTCTCCATATTTAAGCTTTTGCTTGTCCTTAAGTAAACTATAATCAAAATTACCATTCTTACACACCAATACCTCATCAATTTTGATTTTTCCATTCAAACTATACATCATCATATCCTATTGAACCAAATTAACATACAATTAGAATCAAATTATCCTAAAATTAACTTTTCTAAGCAATATTAACAGTAATCACATCATAATCTAATTGAAGTCAAACGCATTAATCTTTACACCCTTACTAGGATGTCACTAAATGCATTCAAGTGTTTAGGGTGAAAAGTGTAAAAAAATTCTCAATCAATGAATAGTAGAATTATTACCATAGGCTTGTAATAAAACCACATCTCCACCACTTATGTGTAAACTAGACACAAAAATCCAAAGGTCTTTATACAAGTTGTAATAGAGCTTAGGTAAGATATGATTGGGGTAATAAAAAGGGTTAGTTTGAAGGAAATTTACTACATAATATATTCCACAACTTTTTTATAAATACCAAAAGGTCCTTTCAATGCAACTTTGTTGGTACCATAAACTTATTCACAATTTTGTTCTTTTTTTATCAAATCAAATATTCAGTACTACAATTCAACAAATGTTACACGTTTCACAAATTTCAAGTCTCAATAAATAAATAATGTAAATAAACTTCAAGGTTTAAAAAAATAAAAATGTAACACCCTATTACCCCTTAAGAGTATATACGGATGCCACACAAATTAAACCTAGAACATACCAAGATATTCCAGCAAATCCTAAAAATAAGGCAACATTCTTCACAATTCATTTAAATATTAAGTTATAAACATAACATAATTTACACGTTGTATTTATGAAATACATGCCTTAAATTCAAATCCATCATGTATTATAGTTATTACAAACCATTTACAAAAAATACAAATATGTCTCATAATTTTAAATTCAACTCAAAAACTTATACAAAACGTCTTTCAAAACATAACACATCCTTCTTTGGCCACTATGGTTGTCCCAACCTTAATCCTTTTTATCGAAACCAACATGGAGGAAAAACCACCATGCTAAGCATATAGCTTAGTGGGGAATAACTAAACATGATACAAGATGGCGACTGCTTCTAACAGTTGTCTAGCATTTATAAGCAAATGAATCATGGCTTACCACAAACAATCTTTAATTATTCAAATCAAACTATTAATTGCATCATAACAAAACATAAATGCATCAGAACATAATATACTTACATCATAACAGAATATAAAAGCATCATAATAGGACATGAATGTTTCATAGCAGAACTAATACCAAAACACATACAGAATTGCTTGCTAATCCTAAGTGGATAATGGGAATATAATAGAAGATACCTATGATTGGTTTCTACATAAACAGAAGAGATTTAAGTGTCAAAATCAGAAGGCACTATAATGTCTAAGAACAGAAGACACCATAGTGTCTAAGTATGAAAGTAGTCGCAAACCCTTCTAGGCATGCCTATTTACCTACAACTAGGACTTAGCAGGTTTAAAGTAACATGTATCACATTTTAGAATCACATGTAAGAGAAATAATGCATAACATAGGAATTTATTTCCTTATGCTCAAATTGAATATACTCTTTCACACCCAAACAACTTAATATGCCTTATGAATTTAAGCATTTGTAACAATGCATCAATAATAACATTAAGTAATTATACATCAATATGTTCACACAAATTCTTAAATCTCAAACATTCATAACTAATTCACATTACTTAAATCCTTTGGATCACATTTGTGTTCATAAGAACACCTTCATCCTTTAAACAATTCAAATATTCTAAAATTGGATACATTGATATCAAACATTTCATTCCTTAAGTTATTACCTCAATTAACATTCCAAAACTTATTCAACTTTAACTAATTAATCCAACATCAAACTAGGCTCATTTCAAATCTTAATCAAGTTCAATTATACCATTGCTAAGGGTCTTAACTTATGTGATTCAACAATTGCACAAAACCAAACTTTTCTCATTTCAAAACATTTCCCTCGACTATGGGAAGGAGCTAACGTAGCTCCCACGATCGTGGGATGAGTGAACCAAAGGTTCTCTATCCAACTACCTTCAATGTGTTTTGAGATTTTAAAACCTTGATACTCAATTCAATACACCTTTATCATAGTCCATTAATTAAACCTCAATTATACCTTAATTATATTTCAATTCCTCATCAAATTCACATCCAATTCTAATTCAAAATCATTCATTTGGCAGCTCATAAACCATTTCCTTTCATGCTTCAGGCTTCAAAAGCCAAAACAAAATCTATCATACAAACATCATTTTCCTGAACTCATTTTATCATAAACACAACATATATTCTATCCCAATTCAAACATCATAGAATTTGTATTACCACATGCCATCAAGTTTAGAACTCCAATTACATGTTTAATGCCATGACATTTAGAATTCCACTTACATGTTTAGCTTAAACTCCTACTTCAATGAACAAGCCAATCTAGCCTTCCATTTAACAAGCACAATTCCAAGATCAAGGTGGAAGTGAGATGATTTTAACATCAAGAAGACAATAGCGTAGAAGATAGCATGATGTAGCTTTCCTGCTACAATATTTGGATGTGGTCATTCAGAAAAACTGAAGCAAAACACAAGGTTGTAAGATAGGGACAACTTTCAGTGGTGAGAGATGAAGATGGTGAAGAATAAACAACAGAACAACTTCTGTATTAGCTGAGTTTATTTGGTGCTAGATGTCACAATTGTGCAATGGCACTTGTCACCAATGCATGCAACCCACTTGCCCTCTATATAAGCTACCAAATGTCACAATTATATCAGGCCATTTGTCACTTAATCTCCTATGCCAAATGTCACTCGTTTATCTATACCAAATGTCACTCAATATATAGGCTTAGTCATCCAAACTTTCCATGTATCAACTTGTTTTGCCACTTGATATTTTTCCAAGTCCAAATGTACATTTTAATTCATCAATTTTCCAATTGCAATAATAAATTCCAAGTTACAAATTATAATCCATCAAACCAAAATTCAAGACTTTAGCAATACACAATCAACTTATAATCATTAGCTCCTATCATATATACTTTCATGGACATGTAGCGTTTCTATTAAGGTGTAATTTGGGGCCTGTCTTTAAAGAAAAATAGGATAAAGATTAACATGTGGGTTTAATCAATGAAAAAGGCTAAGGCTCAACTTGATTATTCCTAAAGGTAAAATTAAGGGTGTGGTAATTTTCAAAGAAAAAGGCTATAAAATGTAATTGAATCTAAACGTCTTCATCATATCAATGTTTCTAATTTAACAAATATGGTCTCAATATGCATAATAAAAGCAAGTTCTAAAATTATTCTACTATACATGATAACACACATATGAAAGAATAACAAAAGCTTAAAATTTTTGCTCTTGGGCTCAAAAGCTCATAAAAAAGATGGGTACATATACTTGTTTAAATAATATGCAATATTATTTAACTTGAATATTTCAATGTTTGTTAAAAATAAGACTTACAAAAGCAATTTTATTCTAACTCTCATCCTTTTTCGTACCAATTCAATCAATATTCAACAATAAAACATAGTATCCATGGATAGATTTCAACCAATTCAAGATATCAATTAATAAAATTTAATAATAAAGACTATAATAAGCTTAAAAAATTAAGATTCATTTAAACGATTACCCACATTTAAAGATGCACATTGTCCCCAATGTACACAATATATATAACAAGGGAAAAGTTTCATGGTATGTTCCTGAATATGGAGATTTTAAGATGTTAGAACCATTCAAGTAATACTACATCCTTTCAAATTATAAGAAAAAGAACAGAGATAAAAAGAAAAAAAGAAAAAAGAATGTAATTGAAAAAATATGAATGAACTAAAATATGAAAATGACATAACAAAAGAAAATCTTGAATTTTGGGTTGCCTCCCAAAGAGTATTTGGTTAACGTCTTTAGCTCAATGCTTCTTTTACACTCAAGTTGGTTTGATTAAATTGATATTTTTGTTATTATGATCAAGCTCATCACCAAGACATAACTTTACTCGATGACCATTAACTTTAAAAGTACCCATATGTGGATGACTCACCTCGATTACACCGTACAAAAAAACTTACTATGCAATGAATGGTCCAAACCATCTTGATTTAAGCTTATCAGGAAACAACCTTAGGCAAGAGTTGCACAAAATAACTTGATCTCCCTCTTGAATTCTCATGATTTCTTAATCATTCGATCATGATAGCTTTTGGCTCTTTCCTTATAGATTTTAGAATTTTCATAAGCCATACGCTGCCATTCGTCCGATTTACTAACTTAGAAGTTCCTCTTTTCACCTATATTTTAAAGATCAAAGTTCATGAGTTTAGTAGCCTAATATGCTTTATGATCTAACTCAACAAGTAGATGACATGCTTTTTCATAGGCCAATCTATTAGGTGTAATGCCAATATATGCCTTACAGGTCATCCTATAAGGCCGTAGAGCATCGCTTAATTTAATTTTTCTAGTCCTTCCTCTAACGCTCGATAGTCTTCTCCAAATTTTGCTTTAAATCTCTATTACATATCTCGATTTGGCTAATAGTTTGAGGGTGATATGGGTGGCAATTCTATGATTAATTTCACACCTTTTAAGCGCCCTTTTCAAATTGCACACTACAAAAATACATACCTTTATCACTAGTAATCGCTTTAGGCATTCCAAAATAAGAAAATAGCCCTTTAAGGAATTTCACTACAACCCTAGCATCATTTGTAGGTAATGCTTACACTTCCACCCATTTAGAAACGTAATTAACAGCTACTAGGATATATTTATTACTAAATGAACTTAAAAATGGGCCCATGAAATCAGTCTCCCTTACATCAAATATTTCACAAACAAGAATGAAGTTATAGGGTAATTCATCTTGGTGACAGACATTACCTAATCTTTGACATCTATCACATGATGCTACATACAATTGGGCATCTTTAAAAATTTACAGCCAATGAAAACCTGACTCTAAGATCTTTTGGGTCATCCTATTTGCATTATGGTCCCCTCTGATGGGTCCAGCATGGTAGTGTTATAGAATGTTCCACCGCTCAGAATGAGGTACACATCTCCTCACTATTTAGTCTACACAAATGCAAAATAGATATGGATCTTCTCATAAATAATCTCGCAAATAAGTGAAGAATTACTTCTTTTAATGATAAGACAAACCTTCTATTAAGATCCTAGCTACCAGATAATTTGCAATGTCTGCAAACCAAGAGTCTCAGCTTCACTTACCGCCTACACGTTATAAAGGTGTTCTTCTGGGAAAGCATCTTCAGTACCCTCTTCATTCACTTCTTCCAAATTTGGATTCTCCAGGTCAGATAGATGGTCTACTATCAAGTTTTTAACCCTTTTCTTATATTTAATCTCTAAATCAAATCCCTGCAATAGTAGAATCCATCTAATCAACTAGGATTTAGCATACAATTTATTCATCAATTATTTCAGCATTGAGTGATTAGTATACACTCTTACTTTAGACAATACTAAATAAGATCAAAACTTATCAAATGAAAAAAATATGGCTAGCAACTCCTTTTCCATCGTCTTGTAATTCTCTTGAACATCCATTAAAATTTTGTTAGTGTAGTAGATTGGTTGAAAGTGTTTGTTCTTCTACTATCCTAGTTCGTCACCTATTGTAAAGTCACTTACTTCACACATTAATTCAAAGGATAATTTCCAACTTGGTGTAACCATAATTAGGGGCCTTAGTCAATTTTTCTTTTAGAATCTTAAAATCATTTAAAGATTTTTTGGTAAACGTGAAAGGTATTTCCTTTTCTAATAACTTAGTTAAAGGCTTAACAATTTTCAAAAAGTCTTTAATAAATCTTCTATAAAAACTTGTTTAACCTAATAAAATCCTTATTTCTTTAATTTGGGGTGGGGTGGGGGGTAGCTTCTCTATAACTTCAATCATGGCCCTATCTACCTCAATCCCCCAGTGAGAAATTTTATACCCTAAGACTATACCTTCTTATAATATAAAGTGACATTTCCCAATTTAACACCATATTTTTTTCTTGCATCTTTCCAATGCTTTCTCTAGATTATGGAGACATAAATCAAACAAATCACCAAAATAGAGAAATCATCCATAAATACCTCCATAATGTCTTCAATTAGATCATCAAAGATGGCCATCATACACCTTTAAAATGTATACGGTATGTTACATAACCCAAACGACATCCTTTTGTAGGCGAACGTACCATAGGGACAAGTAAATGTTGTTTTCTCTTGATCTTTCAGAGCGATAAAGATCTAAGGTAGCCTGAAAGTCTGTCCAAGAAATAGTAAGAAATGTGTCCTGCCAGTCGTTCCATGTTTGGTCAAGGGTAAAGGGAAGAGGTCCTTTCTAATTGCATCATTCAACTTCCTGTAATCGATGCATACTCTCCATCCAGTAATGGTTCTTATAAGGATCAACTCATTCTTTTCATTAGAGTTAACCATCATTCCTCTTTTCTTTGGCACAATCTACATCGGACTTACCTAAACATTATCAAAAATGGGGTAAATCACTCCAGCATGTATGAGTATATTACTTCACCTTTTACCACATCCTTCATATTTGTATTTGCCCACCTTTGAGGTTATACCACGGGTTATATTAAGATTTTGTATGTGCAAAAAGATGAGTTGATACCTACAATGTTGAAGATCTTCCATGTAACTCTTTTGTAACATATCATTTCCATAGAGCATATGCCCGAACATCTAAAGGTTATGTAAGAACATACCCTATGAGAATGGCACGTTAGAACAGTCACATAACTTATTATGGCATCACACATAACACAAGTATTCAAAAGATCAACTTTTCCCATTTGATTCACAAACATAACTTACATTGTAGCATTACACTTCATAATCCATATATTTACATTACCAAAAAAATCTGAGAGTTTACTGCTCTTTTATAAAATGTTCTAGATGAAATGAGAAACTAAATAAAATACAATTTACTAGACTCCTCAGATATCAGCTGACTAGACCTTTAATTCATTCTTGTTCCCAAAAATTGATAATACTAAACTTATACTAGATTGCCTTAAAAGCCAGGTCTCCCTTATACCTGAAAATCAATGTTGCAATTCTTATGAGTTTGCGAACCCAGTGAGTGAACCATCATTAATGTGCTCACTCATGTCGAAACACAAACATCATAGGTATAAAACCAAATTCACAAGTATATCACAGTATCCAATTGTGTATACCACATCACCTTTCACCACATTTTAACTAGTATAACAGGTATATAACAACGCACATCACTATATTAAAATAATTCAATAATTCACTGTAATCATTCACATAATACATGTAAAGTTATATATTCAAATGCACATGTGACTCCACTTTCATTTTACTTTGGTGTGACCAAACGCCTATTTACTGTCCCGTATCTGTTGCGAATATTGGGCTCATTTCATTTACTAACTTGTACCCTTTATAGATATCGGACTTAATAATAACTGAGTCTGTGGCTCTTTGTGCACATCCTGGGCTTAACGCTCTTTTTCACATTGGTCACTCCAGTGACAACTCCTTTATCTGATCATGCATATCAATGTAATGGAATGCATCAATTCACATGATATGCTATCAATACTTTTCATTCAATGTGCTCATGTCCTTTATCACATTCTTCAAACCTGAATCTGGCATTCAACATTCAGTTGAGTAAACATTCCATATTACACATACAATTTGAAAACACTTCCATATACAATCCCAAGTATCAAACTCCTCGGACCAACAATGTCTAGAATCATAGCAATCATATAAGTAACAGTTCAATAAATGAAAGTTAACCATAAACAATTCAATCATACAGAGAAATATCTAGGTTAACTCACAGTACACTCTAGATAAGCTATTGCCTTGATGATATAGCAATGTCTGGATGCTAACGATCAATTTGTGCTTCTTTAGTCATACAAGACACACATATTTCACACATTACTAAGTTGATCAATCATATAAATATTCAATCATGCATATGTATATATGTCATGTTCAATGCATGCTCAATTGACTTTCTGAATATGTATCCTTATTCACAAATCTGAACCATTCATACATCGTAGTTTGGATATAACTAGTTTGCAATTAGGTTTATACCTTAAGTAAACTTGATTATTCTAAATTCATCAACCATACATTCACTAACCCCTTTCTAGCATTATATATTCACACAATTTTCCAATTCTCATTTATTCATTCCTAATACATTACTCATATCCTTTACATCACATTTGTATTCATAGGAACACCTTTATTCCTTTAACAAACATTGATATCAAAACAATCCATTCCTTAAGTTATAACATCAATTAACAACCTAAACTTATCAAACCCTTAACCAATTAATCAAGCAACTATCTAAGTTCATTTTAAGCCTCATTCAAGACCAATTGCACCAAAGTAAAGTGACTTATCCTTAGTTAATTCAACAATCACACAAAACAGAATTTTTTCACTTCAAAACATTGCCCAAGATCGTGGTAAGGAGCTAATGAAGCTTTCACGATCATGGGATGAGTGTAACACCTTTGCAGATTGTAACACCTTTATACTAAATTCAAAACATCTTCATAATAGTCCATTAATTATACCTCAATTATACCTTAATTAAACTCCAATTTCTCATCAATTTCATCTCCAATTCCAACTCAAAATTATTCAATTGGTAGCTCATAAACTATTGTCTTTCATGCATCAAAACAAAACAGAAACTATCATTCACTATCATACATATAGTCCTGGTTCTTTCCCATTTCAAGAACACTACACTAGCACCTTTCTTTAGCAGAAATTCACTTTCATTATACTTTAAATCCCAATCTAATTCATCCATATAACAGCTTATAACCTACAGTTTTTATACATCAAGAACAAAGCATAAAAGTATCCAAGTTCATCCATCATATTCCAACACACTTCATCATCAACATCATATACAATACATCCCAATTCAATCATCATAATCTTTCTATTATAACGTGCCATAAAGATCAATACTTTACTTAATTTTTTAGCTCAATTTCCACCTCAATTCATCAACTTGACCTAGTCCTCCATGCATGCAAGATCATCACAAATTCAAGGTGAAAATAGGTTGGTTCTCGACAAGGATAAAAGACCACAACAAGAACAACAATGTTCTGGTTCTTTACCTAACTTTATAAGTATGGATTTGGTGTGGCAATTTAGCAAGACTTAAACCAAAATACAGAGATCTGAGATAGAAGCAAGTTTCGAGTAAGAGAAAAGAAGAAGATGGTGAATGTTCTAGTAGAAACACTTTCTGCATTAGTTTAATTCAACTAGGTGCAAGGTGTCACCATGTTTCAACGACATATGTCACTAGGCATGCATTCCATTTGTCCCATATATAAGCTACCAAATGTCACCAATATGCTAGGTCATTTGTCACTCGATCATTGCCGCCATTTGTCAATTAATTACCTATATCAATTGTCACTAAATTTTTCTTGCCAAATGTCACTCATTTTCATAGACTTAGTCATCCTAATTTTCCATGTGTCAACTTATCTCACCACTTGACATTTTTCCTAACCTAAATGTACATTTTAATTCATCAATTTTCCAATTGTAACAATTAATTCCAAATTTACTAATTATAATCCACCAAACTAAAATTCAAGACATAAATAATACATAATTCACATCATGATAATTTTAAACCTTTCATACCCCAGAATATGTCAATTGAGTGCACATACAATCTTTGCAAAGTTTCCTAAATCATGATTCATATGTGTATGCAAATATTGTGCATGTGAATGAAATGCATTTCATAAATTCTCAATGACATTACTCATATGCAATAGTCTAAGGTTCTAACCCTTAGTATAGAAACAAACTATTTCACCTTTTATGTTCCTTAAGAACAATCAATAGTTTTTCCTTTTGTGCCACCGCTAGAGTTAAAGCGATAGTTACTAGTAATTTTGAATTCTTCTCAAGAAATGCATATTCCAGATGATTAGGGAGTGTCTTCAACTTTAACTTTGGCAATTCTTCAGGTTTTAACCTTGTCTCTATACTTTTGTGTATTTCCTCAACTTCTTTCATTCTCTTGAAGAGCTTATTATATTCATGTTTATCCTCATCTTGAGTTATAGACAAATCTTATATGACACTAAATATAATTCCTTGCATAATCTAAACTTACATAATAATCGCACTCAAGAGCATGTCTCATAGCATCGAATATTGTAAAAGTTACCTTTTCTTCTCCCACCCTAAAAACTAGTTTACCATCACTAATACCAATAATGACTCTAGTTATAGCGAGGAACAGACATCTTAAAATTAAAGGTACTTCTACATCTTCATCCACATCGAGTATAACAAAATTAAATGGAAATATGAACCTGTCAAGCTTTACTAATACATCCTCGACGATTCCCCTAGGATGTTTAACGAATCTATCAGCCAATTGAATGCTCTTACTAGTAGGTTTTGGTTCTCCTAATCCTAGTTTCTTAAATAACTTATAAAGTGTTAAGTTAATGCTGGCCTCTAGATCAAATAAAACTTTCTCAACTAAAAAATTATCAATAACACAAGGGATATTAAAACTCCCTGGATCTTTTAGTTACATGTTGGCCCCCGAATTTTTCTTTTTGAACTAAGCATGATTTAAAAGAATTATGAGGTTTGATGGATAAAGTTTTGAAGCTACTTGTTATGTAAATGTTAGTAGAATTTATTATATGTTTTGGTTGTATTAAAAGTGGTAAGAATGCATAAGGGATTATTTTGCGGAGGTAATTATTATGTTAATGTTGGTAAGATTTTATGACATAGATTAAGTGAATTGAAGCATAAATGTTATAAGAATGAATGAAGGGCATTGTTGGAAGTTCACTTAAGATTTATAAGACATAAGGCTTAAAGGAAGGGG
>JANVCL010000214.1:23022938-23046139 GCA_026546855.1 Erythroxylum incrassatum | reverse complement strand
TATGACATAGAAGTGTTACTTGTTTGTGAATCTGTGAATTACCTGTTTATGATGTGATATATTGCAACATGTGGATTAATTGTGATACATTTGTTGCTTAATTGTGACATATGCATTGCATACATGAATGCATGATCAGATAATGAAAGTTGTGACCGGAGCAGTCACCGAGAGCTAAAAGCTCACCGTACTTAGGCTTCAAGCCCACAGTGATTTCAGAGCCTTAGGCTCAACGATTAATGCGCCCATATTGGGACAATTTAAGCGCTCGGTCACAACACCGTAATAAATGGGAAAAATGTCACATACGCATTCCATATGCATTTGATTGAATAATTTTGATTGGGTGAAAGGCAAAATGCCTTATACTTATGTGCTAGCAATCATGTGGTACTTCTGAACGTGTAATTGTGAATTTGTTGTGATTTGCTTGAGTGCAATCATGTGGTACTTCTGAATGTGAAATAATTGCTGCTTAAGTGTTGCATGATTTGAGTGAACCATCGATGATGGTTACCTCATTGAGCTCACAAAACTCAACAAAATTGCCACGTTGTCTTTTCATATTTGAGAATAGACTCCTAGCTCCAGAAGGACTCTTCGAGCTGTGTAGATCATTTTGGTGGCAGCAATCATAGCTCACAGGTCGGTCAGCTGGGACTTTTGGGAAGACCTAGTTAGGATTGATGTTTTGTATTTTCCCTATATATGTAGCAAATTGTACTAAGTTTGTGGTGTGATGTACAGACAAGACTACAGACAAGAAACAAGGACAGTTGTAAATTTCTGCTTTTGATTAAATGCAATGAGGAAAATTTTAATTTCAAAAAGTTCATAATTTTATATTGATGTTTATTATTATGATGCCATGTGGAGTATAGTAGTGATCGTTCGTAGCGTACTCTTATCGTAGGATATGTATCGGAATGACCTACGGGCGTCCCGATGTGTACCCTGCGATAAGGGGGCGCTACAAAATCAATTAATGGGTATGAAATAAATACAAGTGGTGGGTTTTATATTTCGGTTATAAGAGACATCTAACTTTTGGAGAATCATTCATGCCCGATATATTAGAAGAATAGATTTCATTCCTGACTTTAGGTAAATATAATTGATTAATTACAATATAATTAATTAATTATATTTTTCTTTTTTTGACCACTAAATATAATTAATTAAAATATATTAAAATTTGATATAAAACAAAAATTTAACAAATTTTTATTTGTTCATATTTTTAATAAACCAACCACTATCAATAATAATGACAATCATTCTTTTCCTCTTAATCAACTATCATAATTATAATAATTATATTTATTTTCATTTCTTACTATAATAATTTTTTCCCTATTACCATTACCTTATTTGAAGCACTGCACCTAAGCCTTTGTTTGGATCCTTAATTGCACAAGGGAAAGGAAAGGAAATATTGAGGGAAAAAGAGGAGAAAAGAATGAAAGAGAATTGTGATTTCCTTTTTTTATTTGTTTTCCTAATTTGTTAAAGGAGGGAATTGAAACTTATATTTGATATAAAAAAATTTGAAACCTTTATGCCCTTGATTATTAATTTGTTAGAAGTCATTTTTGTTGAGTTAAATAAGGATATAATGGTAATTGCCAAAAGATAAGGTTATCTTTTCTTCCATTTCTCCTCCTTTCCTACCAATTTGGTGAAAAATGTATTTGGACTAAATTTCACTCCTATTCTCCTACATTATCTTTCCCTTACCTTATTTTTGTCCAGACAATAGAAAGCAAGAGAATTGCATTTTTCTTCCTTTCCTTTCTTTTGCTTTCCTTCAATCCAAACAAAAGCTAAGACTGACGACAATATAACTTATTTATAATATTTTAAAAATGTTAAGTTCAGATTGAATGTTTCTAAGTATCAAAATTCTAACTTGTATTTTGTTGAAAACACCTTCTGAAGCATAGTTGATTTCTCATAACCTTTCCTTCATCATCTCCTGCTCTTACCCCGTGCCTGTACGTTATTATACATTTGACTTAGCAACTAACCACCTGAGCTTACCTGGAGTAGCAACTCTTTATCTTTTCCCGTAATACAGGGCCGACTGTGCATCTTTAATCTTCTCAAAAAGCTAACACTAATTTTTACATAATTTTCTGACAATACATGTACATTTGCAGCGTCAAGGTTGTATCATTCAAACGATTGCCTGGCCTAGGGAATTGTAGATTACAAAAGAATTTAGCCGGTAAAAGAATCGAGAAATTTATGCCACTTTTACTCCGCTAGGACGTTTTCCTTCCATAGCATCCTTCTTATTCCGACAATCAGCACAAAGAAAAGGCCCTTGCCAGGGCTTTGAGCTCATGGAGAAGATTCCGCCAGCATGAACAGAGATACCCTCACTTGGGGCCAGATCAACTTGACATACAGCACAAGTGAATAGACCAGATGTTGAATGTGCAGTGCACTCATCATTTCCAAGTCTGCATGATATGAGGAAAGACGGTCACTAGGCAAGTAAAATGACCCAAAACATAATAAGGAATGCTACTCCATTTCACCACCAGTTTCATTGACAATCAGTTGTCATGTCTCTCTTCCGTAAAGTAGTTGCCAACAAGCCTAAGCGCATGTTTCCCACTTCATGGGAGTCATGCCGATAGGCTGATGGTCTCATCCCCACGGGTGTTGAAAACTAGAATGACGAACCAATAGTAAATTACAGAGGTTATGACAATTACAACAACCACTTTAAATGTTACCACACAAAGGCTACTGTTTATCCCATGGAACCACAACAAATGCAATGAAGCTAAAACACCATACCAACATGGCTCTTGTGCATGCAAATGAGTAAGTACTAACCTTTCTGCAAGTATGCTGACCCTTCTTCAAACAATTCTTCAACTATGCCTACAGCAGAAAGCCTTTTTGATAATTTGTTTGCAGAATCACAGGACTTCTTTCTGAAGAATAAGGCTTTTAGCCTATTCCGCTTCTTGGGCGGAGGAGGAGTAGGCTGTGATACACTGTCAGGAGGAATAACGTCAACAACTATGCAGGTTGCATCATCCTTCAGTCCCCTTGTCCTTAAGGCTTCCTGAGATAGAATCCATATTTCATTAGGTCATACCACTGACTCATGATTTTCACTTCATTGAATGCACATCATTGGAGCTTTCATCTCAATTTGGCAAAAGGAGAAAAGGCCAGACATTCATATAATTTATCAGACATAGTAAAACTGTGTTGACTCATTGAAAAAAGTTAGTTAACTCAAATTATGCTAGTTAAAGGAAAGCATAAAAGTTCTTTTTAACACCTTCACAACTTGTCTAGCAGCAAGTTCAGCTGGCAAACCACGACAAGACTTTGCTGCCATTTCAGAGGATAGGGCATCCCAGATACCATCAGAAGCAATCACAAGCCTTCCACCCGCGTTTGACAGCTTTTGAAAATAAGAGAAGTTGGAGTACATATTACAAACCAGAGCAAACAATAGGCCAGATATCTAGTATAGAGCAAATGGGCGTTACAATCATAGAGAATAACAAAAGATTTGGATATAATCGAAAATTGAAAGAAAAATGATACTTACCTTCACTTGTTTGACATGTGGAATAGGAACTATAAATTCTCCAACATCCATGTCCCCAATGGACCTAGAAAGGCACAAGCCTCCTGGCCAACAACGAAGTGGACCAATCTGGAAAGGAAAAACAAAAACAGGGAGCAAAACTCTAATTATTTAGCAGTTTAGACAAACTCCACAGTGTGACTTTGATACTAAGAAAGAAGCAAGCAAGCTCCCAAAGTGTTACCTCAGCACCACCTGCAATGCTAAGCCTCCCCACTTCCCCTCCACTTGCAGTCACACGTTCCCTCCTGCAGATCCAGCAAAAGTAGATTAGTTTCTCTCCAATGTTGAGGAACAAAATTGTTTTCCTTAATAGATACATACTCGTCCAAATTCTCTTCAAGTCTATGATCAACTGTTAAGGTGGAAACAGCACCACCCTGAGTGTCTAAGATACAGCGTGAGTCTCCAACTGATGCAACAGTAACTGTCCATCCATCAATTATCACAAATGTTGCTGTAGTGCCTGATGTTTCTCCTGATGGAATTGACAACAAAAAAGAAAAGAGAGAGAGAACCAATTATATCTAATGCAAGACATAATTAATGCAATGGTAATCTCAAATTAAGAAGAGATTGACAACAGAAGAATGTCTCTGAGTTCCTTGCCTCTTCTCTGAAACTCCTTGTCAGTCTTCACAAATCCAGAAACTAATGCTCGAGGTAAAGCTTGAAGCCACTCTTCAGATCCAAGTCCACGAGGAATAGCGCCCAAAACATGATTCAACAAATTCTCCCTCGTAAAAACAGCTGCCGCATTTCCATTGTGCCCATCAAAGATCTGACCATCAGAAGTTACCGATAGTCACCATTAAGCACGAAAGCACAAAAAAGATGAAATCATACAACATTGAAAATGGACTATCATCATGACGTATCCAAACCAATAGACTAAATCTGAACCTCATATCAACATACTAATGTAATGCATCAAGAATATCCCAACAACGCAGTGACGTATCTAGGAGGAAGAGAACTAAAAACAGCGGAAGAATGTCAAAATTGTAGCAGTTGTTACCCACAGTACAAGGTGGACTAAGTATTAGTTAACATAGTTCACCCATCTAAAGGGACGATAAGGAAGGAAAAGACAGATCTAGATCTTTTAGCAGACTTTGGTCCCAAGAAAAGAAACAGAATCCTGAAGCAAATTGCAATGCGCAAAAACCATATAAATCATGAGATCACGCCCAAAAATCAAGGAAGAAATGATCTAAGTCAAAGAAATAATGTGAAGAACAGAGCTAAAATCTTACCGCAAACGCAGAAAAGGACGATGAAGGATTCCCTGGTACTCGCTGACAATCTAACTTAATAAGAAAATAGTCCTCACCCTTTTTAGATTGACCTGCATGACCATATCTGACAGTTGGTTTCTCCATCTTCTCACTCTTCATCTCCCTGTTAATCAACGCTGCCAGAGGTACAAGGTTGTCACGGCGTCGTCTCCCATGTCCAGAAGCCATCGATGGCCAATTTCAAATGTCCCCAGGAGCTTTGCTAAGTGATTCGCCCAAAACACACATCAATCTCCAAAATTTCAAAGAACCCCAATGTTTTTACCCTTCAATACAGTCTAAAGATTGTGTCCTTACTCTCAAAAAATGTGACAGAGAATAGAACAAACTTAACCCATAATCCCCTTTCACTTGCAAATTCCCAACTTTACAACTGAACTTGTAATTGTCTACTCCCACGCCTCCACAATCAGATTTTACTCCTTGATCTGGTCAGCCAGAAAGAAGAAATCTTTCGCAAGCAAACAAATATCACCCAAAAACAGGGCTCTCAGTGTGATAATCACAACAAAATGAAGACACAATATGGAATCACAAGAGCAGGTTCCTGTTTCAAGGCTTTAGCAGTTGAAATCAAAATGAACCCAAGAAGAGAAAATTGAAGAAAGCTTGACAACGAGAACTATTCGGCCGTGAAATGAAGATCCTTGTGTTGAACTTAGGAACAGGCCCGGCACGACAACCTTGGATCGACGCGTTTTCTTGTAGTATTCTATTATAAGCTTTTCGTGTTTAATAAAGAAATATATCAACCCGGCTTAGGTGAGTTGCAAGGACTCTTTTAATTTAAATAAAGTCTTGGAGTTTAAATCTCCTTCGTATATTACGATTGTTTAAAATTTGGATAATTTTAATTTCCGTAAAAGATCTATTCAGCAAAAATTAGTTTAAATATAGATAACTTAAAAATATTTTCGGAAACCTAAACGAAAAATAATATATATATATATAACAATCAAATAAAATAAAGATTTTCGATCCCTATTTTTCCATAACCAGTACGGGTAATGATAATGGTATGGTATGGCATGGCATGTTTTTCCTTCTTCAACTTTTGGGTGTTATAAAATTCTTGGCATTTATCAAAATTTAAATCGTGTCACATTTTTTGGACAAAGATATACAAAATGGGTCTCCGCTCCTACCAATTTGAGTCCTGTTATCAATCACATTTCACACATAATCAGTTTTAGTACTACTAATCACATTAATAGGAACGTAAAATGATAATAACAGTGATAAAAAAGTGATTTTATAATATTAAACAACAAAGTATTCTCTACGCCTATGAAGATTGCATGTGCTTTGCGAAGGCAATGATGTGTACAGCATTTACATATATGTATATATAAATATGCACATGTAGACGTTGGGTTCGTACTCGGCGTGTGGTCCCTCTTCTCTCCTTAACGGCGATGAAAGGACCACCTCAAGAGGAATGCAATTGTCTGGTTAGGATTAGACCATGGCAGAAGGAACCATCATAAGTTTGGATTCCTTTCCTATCTACATTTTTTTTCCCGCTTAACCAATTATTATTATTCTATACTAAACTTTATTTATATAAATTTTATAAAAATATGTGAATAATATTAAGTAGCATAGAATTGAACATCCTTATAAAAATAGGGTGCTCCAATCCCATTTTAAAGGTGTCGAATTAATTCCTTTTTTCTCTCGTTTATTTTTCTTAAATCAAATGAATTAAAAAAGATGATTAAAATTGAAAATTTTATATACTCTCTTCCTCCCAAATCCTCTGCCTCCTTAGCTATTTATATAAAGGCTATTTAAGTGACAATGATACAAAATATAATCATTAGCTTTATGCTTCGCATTGGGATGAATAATTATTCACACTTCTCATTTGTTTATGTATTCATTGGTTGTCTCTTTTTCATATTATTGAAATGTTTGTCCTTTTATTTTAATTTTTCAAGAGAACAGTTGAACTATTGAATTAAATTAGTTATTAAATCAATAATTAAAATCAAGCAAAATTTAAACGAGTTACCTTTCTTAGTTAGATTATATTAGATATTATTAGTATAATAAGATTATATTAATTAAGATGAGATCTTATTTTTAAAATTAAATTAATTATGTTTTAATTAGAATGAGATCAAGAATTAAATTGATTCCTAATTAATATTTTAGAACATTATTTTCTGAAAATTAAATTAATTGAATTTCAACTGGATTATAATTAAGTAATTAACTATACTCCTTTAAAATTAAGAAAATAATTTTAAAGTAATTAATGAATGTGTTTCCTAATTAAAAATATTTATTTTAATTTGGATTGCAATAAAGTAAACGAATTAATTTATTATTATAATTTATTTAGAAATTGTTACTTTATTAATTTAAATAATAAGTTCATCAATTAATTAGAAAAAGCATTTTTTATTAAATTTGAAATGCTTTCATTTATTAATTAATAAAAAGATCCTTCTTTGATATTTTAGAAAATAAGATTTTAATTTATTAAATAATTATTTTTATATAATTGAGAAATTAATCTATAAAATAATATAATAGATTTTATTAATTAAATTAAAATATTTAATTTAATTTTGAAAATGATTTCCTCTTGATATTAAAAAAGAATTTTCTAATTAAGGAAAATTTTATTTCTAATTAAAATAGAAATTGTGTTTTAAGTAGATAAAATGCTTTATTTATAAAATTTCGAAGAAATGTTTTTCTAAAAAATAATAACTAAGAAGAATAATTTAATGAATTTTTTAATTAAGTTCATAAAGGAGTTAAGAGAGCTAGAAATGGTTTTCAATTGAATTTGAAAATTGTTTTAAAATCAAATTTAATTTTTATTTGGAATACATATTTGGTTTATTTAGGAATCATTGGTTTAATCTAATTTATTAGAAATGGTTTTCAATTGAACTTGCAAATTATTTTTAAAATCAAATTTAATTTTTATTTTGAATAAGAGTTTGGTTTATTTAAGAATCATTGGTTTAATCTAATTTAATTAGCCAAAGAGTTGTAAATGATATTTTAGACTATAGAGATTATATTGATAATTATAATCAAATATTGTTTTATGCTTATAATTTAATTATATTTGCAAGAGAAATTGCATATTTAAAATATATGACATTTTATATGAAATGTTTGTATGATAAGACCATCAAAATTACATCTCTTATTAAAATATTAAGCATATGTTAAAAATATAATTGTTGCCTTCCATTATTATAAGAATAAACTAAAGTTCTACTTATTGTTAAGCTTGTTGAGCAAAATCAAAGTTGTTTTAACACAATGGGGCTTAAAACAATTTATTGTTATTCTTAGTCTTAAAACAATGGGTCTTACTTAACCAATTTTATGCTACGTGGATGAAAAAACTTATGATCATATGAATTTAGAGGTAAGATTAGGAATAATATATAAGATATATTTTAAAAAGTGTTTTTACCTAACAAATATAGTAATCATATAAGATGAGATTAATAGAGTTGTTATCTACCTAATTTAAGTTTAGTTAGTTTATAAATCAAACTTAAGATCAACTAAATTTGAATTAGTCTACTAGAGGGATTAGAGTAATCTTTCTGAATAGTAGTAAAGGTTATTACTTCGATTAAAATAGTAAAAGTAACTAAATAAATGATTAAAGCTTTAATCTTATTTGGTTCTCATGGCATATAACCAACTATTCAATTTCTTTGATTTATTTTTTTCTAAGTAGAAATTAACTTATTTTAGTAGTTGATATTTAAGATTTAATGAAACAAATTTCTTAAACATAAGCTAGGTTTGAGAAGAGTTATCAAAGTTATATATGTTATTTGTCCATTATGTGATTTTGCTATTAATCTCTATTAATGATTTAGTGACAAAGTTTTAAAGATATGTCAATATCACATAGATGATAAAATGTAATAATATTTTTAATTAACTAATGTCTTATAAAATTAAGGAAATATGTAAGACAAATTTTAATACTATGATAACACAATGCAAATAATTGCGTAAAGTTAAAAGGTGAAATTTTTGGTGAAAGTGTTCATTTAATTTAACTAACTAAAAATATAAATTTAGACTATAATTGAAGGAATTTTCCATAGTATGATAATATTTATCATAAGAAGAAAATAATTACATGATTTTTCTTATCAATACATGATATGGTAGAGATCATATATATTTATGATTCATGCTTATGAGTATTTGATATTGAATCTGGATTTAACATTATTACAATGTTCAAGGCATAATAAGAAATAATAGCCAAGTAAAAGTAGTTGATTCGAGTTTATACAAATAGTTTGTATATGTTGGATCAAATGAGGTTTATGCTTAATATGATTAACATGAATACAATGTTAGATAACCGAGACTATTCTTTTATTTAATATATGTTAAATCAAGATAATGATAATCATAAAATTGTATATAAGGGTATATGTATCCTTTTGATTATGAATTTCTTAAAACTTTTAAAGCTTGTTAGATTGAAAAATAACCAAATCAACCTTTATTAAAAGGGTGATGATAGTATTGAATTGATAAATTATATATATATATATATGGTGTGTTGGATATATCAAAAATTCATAAAATGATGATATTTTTATTTCATTAGATTTGTTAATGACTTTATGTAATATAGTTATATGTATTAAATGAAATATAATTTAAAATTTAAAATTGTTTAAATATGAGTAAAATTTTAATTATTGAGAATATTGAAGCACTTTGATGATACTGATGTGGTTAGAATTAAATTTTCTCAATTATTTATAGGAAATAGGATTTTCTAGTTAATATCTTCACGCTAAATTCTCTAATGGTATAGTTTTGTGTAGGGAGGAGTGCACAATAAAAGATATTGTATAATGTAATATTTATCTCTTAAGTTTTTTGAACTATTTATTTCTTCTATAACTATGCCTAGTATAATAATTAACCTTTGATAGTCCTAATTAAATCAATTAAAAAGATTACGTATAAATATGGAATGATAAGACTTTAAAGAGTTAAAGTTAATGATTTTGAAATATGATGCTTATATAAAGCATATATTATTCAATAAGTGTAGGACTAAATTGGATAATAGAAAGTTATAAGATATTTAAAAGGGCTATTTATGATCTTACAAACTCCAATAAACAAAATGTCTGCTTCAATGAATACTTATAAGAGAATGGTTCTCAAAATAAGTTGTAGGAGAAAGATCAAGTTTGAAAATTTTAAATCTCATGAAAATACCTCTAACTGAGACTAGTGCATCTATTGATTCATTTGATATATAGTCAAAATGTTGTGAAATGTTGAAAGATTCACTTTTATGATGAATTCAAAGTGTTTATTTTAAAGATGGTTTGTTTTAAAGATGATTATGGATTTATTTTATTTGCAAGAAAGTTAATAGGAGTATAGTTGCATTCTTTAGTGGGTGTAAAGACATACAAGTCATAAAGAAAAAAAACATATTTTTAATTGTTAAAAACATGATAGTCTAAGAATAACTGTTATTGGATATGAAAAAATAACAACTTAATTATGAGAATTAGATATAGAAGTTATTCACCTAATCTAGTTCAAGTACATAGATCATAAATGAGATATATTATACTTGTAAAATATTAAATATATCTGTTATTTTACGTATGAATTGATATTTGAGTTTTAGATCATGTAGATATTAACTTTAATTCTTAGCTAAGGTATATTTTACTTAGAGTAATATTATTTAGAAATTATAATGGCTCCAATATAGCATTTATTGCTAATAAAACCATAATAAAATTTTCATTTAGTAGAAATGATTATCTGGACCGATAATAAGTTCTTTAATAAATTTGATATAGTTCATTGCATTGTTGAAACACTAATATATTTTAGAATATTAGAGCCATTGTGCTTGTTAAAGGAGTTAAGTTCTCATTAATGATCTAAATATGTATTTAGACAATTTCTCTTAATTATGATGATAATTAAGAAGAGGGTTGTAATATTTAAGTAAGTGTGTACTATAGAGAATTTTGTATAATTCTCTCAGTAAACCGATGTCCTAACATTAGGATAATTATCATTAGGAATTTGGTCTAAGATACCTAAGTGATTAACTTGGTATAAGTGGGAGATTGTTTGTGTATACCTTAATAGTTAATTGGTTGGTTATAAATTTTGTGATATAACTACTAAAAGGTACTATTTATCTTTATGTATTTTTGTTAATTATAATTGATATTTTAAAACTAAAGGTAAACTCTTTGTAATAATTTCTTTACAACTAAAATTATGATAGAATCATAATTGTGAGATTCAATTTGGATTTATGTATTATTCCTAAGTTATTTCTGGTTGTAGTTTAATCAAGATAACACACTGAAGTAGCGGTAAAATTAGTACACATTTAATTTTGTTCTTATGAAGAAAGTAATTAATCTTAACAATTAAAGTATAAAGATATTTAAACAAATGTACAAGTGCTTATTAAAGAATAATTTTATTCTATTGACCCGATTATGAGGATCCCAAATATAATATTACTTATGTATTTGTGAATTTTCTCAATATAATAGTTAGATAATTGATCTTTAGACTTGAGATTATTAAAGTATTTCATGTGAAAATTACTGTATTCTAATGCTACTTGCAACCTACTCTTTTTATGGTAGCTCAGTCGGTAGTACTTGAATATAGTATGAATCATTTAGAGATAGTTGAGTAAGTCAATAAAAAATTAGTCATTATAAAATAATTAGAGGGAATATTGTAACATCCCACCCCCGAAGGGAAGGGTAAAATAGTAAATTGGCTAGGGGTAAGAGTGATTAGGACTGATTTGGAATACACCACCATCACGGGGCACGAACTCGGAAGTCACCAATGATGTCGAGTTCGGGTCACGCGGGAGTGAGGTGTTACACTGGACCTAACCCGAGGCCTGCCCGAACCTTAAGACGTAGGCTTAGAGCTTAACTTGATTTTATTTAATTTTTGAAAATTTTAATAGAACTTTATTTTATTAAAAAATTAATTAATTTTTATTAAATTAAATTTATTAATGAAGGAGGATAAGATTACAACCTATAGGAAATGAAAGAAAAAGATTATAGTTAAAGTGATCAATTTAATTAATTGAAGTTATGAATTTCAATTGATTAATAAAAATGGAGATTTCATAATTAATGAATATATAAAACATAGATATATTGATCAAATGTATAAGATGAAGTCAAATTCATTAATGGAGGAGTATAGGATTATAGAAGATAAAAGAAAAATATTATAATTAAAATAATTAATTTAATTAATAGAAGTTACGAATTTCAATTTATTAATAAAAATCGAGATTTTATAACGAATGAGTAAACAAAACATACATATATTGATCAAATGAATATGATGAAATAAAATTCATTAATGGAAGAAAATAGGATTGTAGGAAATGAAAGAAAAATATTATAATTAAAGTGATTGGTTCAATTAAATAAAGTTACGAATTTCAATGAATTTCAATTGAATAATAAAAGTTAAGAATTTATAATTAATGAATATATAAAACATACATATATCGATCAAACGAATAAGATGAAATCAAATTCATTAATAAAGGAGGATACGATTATAAGAAATTAAAGACATAGATTATAATTAAAATGATTAATTCAATTAATTGAAGTTACAAATTTTGATTGATTAATAAAAAATGAAATTTTATAATGAATGAATATATAAAATGTACATATATTGATAAAATGAATAAGATGAAATCAAATTTATTAATGAAAGAGGATAATATTATAAGAAATTTAAGAAAGAGATTATAATTAAAGTGATCAATTCAATTAATTGAAGTTACGAATTTCAATTGATTAATAAAAATTGAGAATTTATAATGAATGAGTATATAAAATCTACATATAATGATAAAATGAATAACATGTGACTAAATTAATTAATGAAGGAGGACATGATTATAGGAAATCAAAGAAAGAAATTATAATTAAAGTGATTAATTCAATTAATTGAAGTTATAAGTTTTAATTAATAAATAAAATTAAGATTTTAAAATGAATGAATATATAAAACGTAAATATATTGATAAAATGAAACCAAATTCATTAATGAAGGAGGATAGGATTACAAGACATAAAAGAAAGTGATTATAATTAAATTTATTAATTCAATTAATTAAAGTTACAAATTTTAATAAAATAAATAAGATGAAACTAAATTCATCACTAAAAAAGTATATGATTATAGGAAATGAAAAAAAAATTTAAAGTGCTTAATTCAATTAATTAAAGTTATAGATAAAATTCATAAATTGATGACATAATTTACAAAAATAATTATCCAAAAATTTTAAATGATACAAGTTACGTAAAATCAAGATAAGATTATGAAATAATGTTTTAGATTGGGAGTCTGGACTCTGGGATTATGAGAGACTGAGAGTGGACTGTAGATACTAAAGAATAGAGAGAGTAGAGATTCTAGAGACTAAGAGAGCAAATATTCATTGAAGTTAGGATCATCAATAGTTTGCATCACTTCTTCTATACGTAGAAACATTATATTTAGTAATGTAATTTTAAAACTAAAAGAATATTAATAACATGGAAATAATTAATAAATAATTAAATATACTTCACTTCAAATATTTCATCAAAATAATGTCCACTTGATTGATAAGTTTGATTATGTGTATGACTAGTCACCTTCGTATTAGTACTTTGTGGTTGTATTAATATGCAAATTAAAAAAATATTAACGTAAGATAATATAAAATAAACAAAATTGATATATAAAAAAGAATAGAATTTACTCTCAATATCTTCATCATTTAACTACCTTCGGGCACACATAAGGGCTTCCACAGTAGGAGGATAAAGTCGAGCATGACGAGGACTAATGACCCTACCACTAGTGCCAAAAGTAGAGTTCGAAGTAACAATGGATGATGGAATTGCTAATAGGTCTCGTGTAATTACTTACAAGATTTGAAAAATATTTTCATAACTCTTCTACCATAATAATACATCGAACTGCAAACCTTCAACTTCGGCCACATAATCTTCTATCAGATATTTATCTAACTCCATCATATTGTATGAAGTCCTAGCATTTTTTTTCATAAATTTTGTAAATGAAAGTAACAAGCTGCTATTAGAAGATGAACCCAAACCTGAAATTGAAACTGGAGCTGAATAACCAGACTATTGTGATCCCAATCTTAAATTTTGTCCATTTTGAGTTGATAATTATCAAACAAATCATACAAGAATTATTTAATGACATCTACATGTTCTTGAGCCCGATCACCGTACATCACTTTACATATAAAATTAACAATCTTCATCTTATATCTTAGATCCAGCACATGTAAGATTGTAACAATATGTCCAACCATATACCAATAAGAATTTAGCTTATCCATCATCTACTCTACTACAACTTGGATAAAGTCATTGGAATCAAATACACATAGTGATAAAGCAATTGTGTGAAGTTGGATATTTTGTTCCCGATAACAATTCAGTTGTATTATAAAATAATTCCAACTTTGCACAAAGTTCTCTTGCTAAATCCTATTGGTCTTTTGTAGGCATGCAAGTGTACTAAGAATCTTTTTGTCTCAGTATGGTAAACACATCAACATATTAGATTGCTGATTCTAACATTTTAAAGGTTAAGTTCCATTTAGTTGGACAATCCAAAACTAACATCTTCGTACCCGAAATCCATATTTATCGTGTAGTTTCTTCAAATATCTCAACTTTTTTAAGTGTTGCACTACAATATACTACACTATTTGGAATCGAATCTATTTCTTCCTTTATCACATCTAATCCATCCTTTATAATCATATAACCTTTCGCTTGTATATGGTGTCAGCACATAAATGAATCTATCATGTATAAATATGATCAAATTATGTTAAAAATTTATTACATAGAGTCTAATCATTGTCAACATAATGTGTTGTCACCACCATATATGCAACTCCCACTACCATAAGGCAAATACCCGAAGACTCGAAGGACATTCAAGTACATACCTTATGATAATGGTATGTTGGAGCAAAACATATCTGACTTACATATGGCAATCCAACCTACACAAGGCATCATCTAACATACTCAAAGTCACTAAATTTTAAAACCAACCATTCGTTCCATTCATTCATAAAAGCTTACATTGTTTCCACTAAACAAATATTTACAAAACCTTATACAAAGTCTAGCAAAACTATAAAAATACTGCTAGGGCACTTCTAGTGTCAGCTGACAAACCTTTGAGCTATAACTCTATCCAAAAGGTTCCTTAAGTCCTGACTAAGGAACTAGGTCTCCTGTCTCGTACCTGAAAAGTCACATTGCAATTTTTGATGAGTTTTGCAAATTCAATGAGTGAACCATCATTGATGAATTCACCAAATTACGTACACACATCACAGATATCACAGATATTCATTCAGAACATATAGTTATTTTTTAGATACACACACAAAAAGGCATAACATATGGTCACTCATTACAGCTTTACAAATCATTCATAAATTTCAATCTGATATAAAGGTTATATGCATGAGACTCACATTCGTTCTTATTTTCGTGATTGAGTGCCTATCACATACTTGTACAAATATTGGCCCATAGGGCTCCATCAGAACAGAATCACAGAGCATAGCTCTATGTGAACACATATATATCACGGAGCAAAGCTCTACGTGGATGCACTTCATACTGGCAACTCAAGTCACAACGCCTTTATTTGAGCATGCATTTTATGAAATGCATCAAAACTAAATATGGAATATATGGCAATCACATATGATGCTCAACCAAAACTCATAATCATCAAACCTAAGTCCGGCATTCATCCTTCATTGGGAATTCAAATAACATTCAGAATTTCATAGCAATCAAAGCTGCAATCAAGGCACTTCCAATACATTCCTGAATATTGATCTCCTCAAAAAATTAAAGCCCAGAATTCATAAACAAATCGCAAACAGTTTAATAATTTTAGAAGTTTAAACAAACCAAATCAAATAAATCCTAGGAAATCATCTAGGTTGACTCATAGGATGCTCCAATAAGCTATTGCCTATATGGTTTGGCAATATCCAACTGGCGTCTAATGTGCTCCTCTAAAATATACAAAACACATTCACAAATATCACATTTTTGCACAAATGTACAAGTGCTCTTTTATGCACATCAATATATAGAAAACATGTACAATGCATGTTCAATGACAATTCTGGGTATCTTATTGTAATCCTTATCAAACAAATCTTTCAGATATCAAAACCCTCATTAATACCATGTATATTTATAATTGGATCGAAACAAATCAATGTCAAAACAATTTCATAACTGCATTGACCACTTCAGATTTTTCCTCTAATACACATGTGGGTCAACTTTGCATACCAAATCTGATAAGGTTAATGACAAAATTAGGCAAAACTTTCTTCTGAAAAGTTGTTCTCCAATGTCATAAATTTTTAATGATACCAAAATCATTTAATTTGGTTCAGTATACAAAAAGATATACTAAAAATATTTTAGACTATTCTTAAGCTTCAGAAGAATTTTTACCTCAACTTCCAACCAAAAATTGAGAATCTTATAGACAAAATTAAAACTCAATTTTTTCATACAATTTGTATCCCTATGTCTCTAGTTTACTCCAAACTAAAAATCATCTCATTTGGATAAATACAGAGAACGTTATGGTCAAAATACTAAAGTATGTTTGAGCTGTCAGGAAACTTCGCCGCGGCGAACTTTCCAGATAGCAAAATTCTTCGACATTTTCTTAAACGTTTGCCACGGCGAACTCAAGAGTTGGCCACAGAGAACTTTTACAAGAATCAACTCTTTCAAGTTGGTTGCAGCGGACTTTATTACTTCTAAACTTATCTTCTTCTTTCATTCTTTTCCCAAATTTCACATTCCTACAATGTCTATTATGCACTTCTATACCCAAAACAATCTCTAAACTTCACTTCATTTAACTCCTAATTCAGTTCCAATCATTCACATAAGATCAAAATTCAAGTTTACTCCCTAACACCAAAAACAGAGCATATTCGGATAAAATCTCATTTCCCAGCACTCTCATTTTACTGACTTACACATTATCAGCCAAAAACTTCATTTTAAGTAAAACTTTCAAATTGCATACACTTTCCCTCAACACTGCATCGTTTAAACTTTTCCCTAAAATCCAAACTCATTCAAACTTACCTCTGTTAACACCTCATACATGAACAGTATATCTTTATTCACGTACACTTTTAAACCAGAACAGAAACATATTATTTCTACATCACTTTACAAGAATTTCCATATTTCCCAATCCAGAATCCATTTAACACAGTTCTAAACAAGTCTTAAATCTCAAATCCATCATCAAAATCAGTCATCATCGTAGCTACAATTTTCAAACCCATGCATGCATGTATATATTTACACTAGAAAATGAACATTATCATAACTACTTACTGGATTAAGCTATTCCCAGCAGTAAGAATAACTTACAGACAACCATCAAGAGCAACTCAATGTTTGGTGATGAACAAACCAAGTAGAAAATGCTTCAGATGCTCAAAAACTACTGTAACTCTTCCTAATGTTTTCTTTTCAAAGCATAAAATATGTGGGTTCTTTGCATGCCTTACACTTGTCACCACATAAGTAAGCCATATGTCCTGAGTACATGACTACCACATGTCACTATATCATTGGTCTATAATACCTTGAGTTTTTTTGAAAATTTCTAAATTCACCAAAATTTTGAAATAATTATAAAACTCTTCATATAATTTATTTTAGCTTAAAATAATTCACCAAAATTTCAAAATGTCCAAAATGTACAAAAATTGTTAAATAACATTTAATACACTCCAATAAATCCACAATTTCCACTTATAAATCAAATTTACCCAGAAATGTCAAGGAATGCATGTACAATCATTTGAATGTGTAAAATAAATGTGTATGTCACAATTAATTATGCATGATTTGCATTTTTCCTAATTTCTCATAAATTTCTCATAATTCATAATTCTAGCCCTAACATGGGTAACAAGATGTTACAGTTTATAACAAAAATCATTAAAGTAGAGGAGAGGTGGGAGTAGGAAACATGCAAGAAAATGAAATAAATGGAAGTAGAGAAGGTACGTAGAGATACAGGTGTGAAGGTGTAAAACCTTAAATCACTGTCATTTGTTTGAGAAGACGATCAAAGCAACATCAGCATCACAAAGAATTGAGATCTCCTTAGCTTTCTTTAACAAACCAGTCCTTCTCTTATAGAACGTCAAATGAGCTCCTCTTGGAATTGACCAGATCGTAGAGTAGAGGTAGAGAGAAGAAAGGAATTTTGATTTGGGTTGGAAGAGAGGTTTTTAAAACGTCAGATGTTATAAACGTAAATGCTGGAAATTATAAAGGTAAAGTATACCCGAAAAAGCTAAAATAAGGGTTTTAAAAAAAACTCTAAATTTGAGCTTCTTAAAAAGCTATATTTTAACTTCTAAAAAAGCCATTTATATTTAAAAAGCACTTTTGAATTTTACGGTCAAACACTCATTTTTCTTCAAAATAGCTTTTGCGGTGGAAAAAAATACTTTTCCACCTTCCAAAAGCTCAACCAAATATGTGCTTAATTAATTCTCCAAATGGCCAGCTGTTAATGACTAAATAGATGCTTATCCTTATAAACAAAATTGTGGATTTTAATTCTAGCACATATTACTTGCAAAGGACTTTCTTTGCTGATAAAAATATGAGTAAAAATCCTTTTGTTTCTTTCATCCCATAAACTAGAAACCAAATACCTAAAGCTAATCTGAACATCCATAGATCACCCTCAAACCTCACCTTAATATTGTAACACTATTAGATGATACTATACTAGAGGATAAGAGAATAGTTGACGCTGCAAAGGTTAAGGATTGTTTGTCATAAGTAATTGGTGTATTGGCATTGAAAAAATAAATGCTCAATATTTTCAAAAGAAAATTTGCAAAGAGTGTACCAGTTAAGTAATTGAGAATATTTGATTAATTTGTTAAAGGTTGGAAGCCTTTTTTTGATAGAATAAGGTACAATAAAAGGGAGGTTTTTGAAAAAGGGTCCAACAGGATTTGTTTATCACCATCTTGCAACCACTTATATCTAGATCTTTGTTTCAATAGAGAGTTATCGAAGTTTACAACTTGAGAGTAGTTGCTCAAAGTAATCTTTTCTACATTTTGAAGCACCTAGTAAGTAAGATTAAGGTATAAATCATTATAAGCCTTGTTAAGGGCAAATTTATCATTGTTTAGTAAATGATATACATTTCCCATATTATCCTTTGAAAAGATTTAACTTCAACTCAAATGCTATTGAGTTTCATAGAATATTGGTATTACTTGGTTATATAAGAGTGATAACTAAGGCCTTTTTTAACAGCATCCTGAAAACCAATTAAGGACTTTAGGAAGTTATTGTATTGAAAGGGATACCTGATAGGTACACTTTCTGGATCAAACTTAACAATCACTAGTGAGTGATTAGATATACTTTTGATTGAGAAAGATAACACCAAAGTTAGGGAAATCTTGCATCTAAAGCATATTTGGTAGACCTTTATCAAGATTCTTTCTTAAGAAAGATAAAAAAAAGTTTCACTATTATGTTTATTGCTCCAAGTAAAGATGTTATCCCTAAGGTAAATTAGAAACATATATATTAGCTAAGTAGTTTTTAAGATCTTCACATATGGATCTAGTATAATGATATCCTTCAGCTTTATTTTGAAGTATTATGGAGTTGAGGTCACCAATTAAGAGCTAAGGGGAATGGATACCAAAAGATATCTCTTTCAATTTATTACAAAACGAGAGTCTTTCAAAACTATGATTAAGTGCATATATGATAGAAATATCCAGTATCTTGTTAGTGTGCTTGCAAACTATCTACGTATGAATCAATTGATCATTAATGATGTAGTCAATTATTTCTATCTTTTCACTATTTTAGATTACCTTAATCCTTCCATTGGGGTGAAAATCTTGGTTAGAAATGGACCTTTAGCCACAAGGTAAAAAAGATAAGAGTTACTGATGTTTCTCTTCAATCTGGTTTCTAAAATATCCATCAAAATAGGTCCTATTTTCGATAACAAAATCTCTAACTGTTTTTTTTTGTGTGTGCGGGAATTCATTCCCCTAATGTTCAAAAAGCAAATAAACATTTAAACATTAGAAGAAGACGAATTCTATTTTCTACTTGATATTCTTTTGGACACAGTTTTGTACTAAGTCTCAATGATGGTATCCACTATAAGATCTTTTGTTGTGATTAACATTTCCTTTATAATAGGAATGCTGACAATAATGTTAATTTAGCATTATTTATAGATTTTGATGGAGCAATAGAGTCGTTATTAGATTTTCAAAGGTTATTAGATAAGGAAATTGATGGGGGGAATTTCTTTAATGGTCCTTTCAATTGGTACTTGAATTTCCTCTTTACCTATTTACATATTTTACCAATTGGCTACCTTGTTTTTTATGTGTGATTTTGTTTTAAATAAGCTTAAGGTTGTCATCAAATTTCATAATGGATATCTCCTCAGGTAGTTATGCAATTGTATCAACTGTCACACACATTCTAGCAAAATCTACTCTTCTTATTTCTACAGTAGCTTAATCAAGACATAGAGGTCATAGCTAGCTAAGTAACTCAACCGTTCAATGGCCCAGTATTCAAAAGATATGTCATGCGTAACATACCAATCCCATAGAGCATAGGCCCGAACGTTCCAGAGGATTAAGAATATACTCTATAAAAATGGTACATTAGGACAATCAAACTAACTCAACAAAGGCATCAAACATATCATAAGCATTCTAATTGTTCAATTCTTCCCATTTCATTGATAGTTATGCATTAATGTATTTTTTCTAAGTATTTGGCGTATGTTTCATGCATAATAGGTTATTATTGTTGTGTCTTAGGACTTATTTTGTATGTTTTTGTTTAGTTTGATCTTCATGGTTGTTCTTTTATGTTTGATGTTGATTTAGGGTAAGAATTGATCAATTTGATGTAGGAATGGAGGGTGGACACCTTTTTGATTGAGCTGGGGACCAATAGAGGACAAGAGAAGTGGAGAAATTATAAGACAAGAACCTATGATCGTGGGATTTATGCTAATTCCCACAATCGTGGGATCCCTAGCTCGAAGAGACACACGAGTTTCACTTATTTTTAGGTTTTTATGACTATATAAGGGCACAAATCCCTAAGGCTGAAGGGAGTGTTATGAGAGCTTGCCTCCTTGAGCTAAAAACATATTTCGAGCCTAGAGATATGGAGAATCAATATCTCCATTCCAAATTAGGTAAAGAGCACACCAACTCCAGATTTTTCATATTTGGGCAAAGAAAAGGAGCTTCTTACTTCATCTAGTTCTTAGTTCATTTTTCTCTTCTAGAATCTTTATTATGGATTGTTTGGTTGTTAGGATATTAATAAC
Source organism: Erythroxylum incrassatum (assembly GCA_026546855.1). NCBI lineage: Eukaryota > Viridiplantae > Streptophyta > Magnoliopsida > Malpighiales > Erythroxylaceae > Erythroxylum > Erythroxylum incrassatum. The sequence goes on along the minus strand of JANVCL010000214.1, from coordinate 23,024,689 downwards.
ATTATGAGTGGCTAAGTTATTTGTAGAAATTACTTTTGAACTACTTGTTGAACTCCTATTTTCTTGATTTGAATGAATGATGCTTTTGATCAATGTTGAGCTTATACTTTGCAATATATTCAAAAATTGAGTTGGGTATATTGTGTAGGGTTGTAAAATGAGAATTGGCACTCTATAGACCTACATTCACCAAGTTAATTGATTAGTTAGAGAGAGATATTGGCTAATTAGTTTATTACCCATAGGATAACTTCAAAACTAGTTAAACTGGTGGACTAATTTTGTAGATTGAGAGATTGTTTAATCATCTCCATTTAATTTTTCTTGGGACAGTTAATTACATCTTGAGAGAGGCTAGTTAATAAATTAGGATATCTTAGGTGAGGCACAATTCAATTAACAAGGTAGGAGGGAGATAATATAAGGAAAAAGTGATCTCTAATTGTTAAATCTTAAATTCCAAGTTTCTGCACTTTTGGTTTATCATTTGTTCATTGTTAGTTGTTTGATTTAGTTTAAATTTTCAGTTTATATTCATTAAAATTGGTTCTTAAACAAAGAGTAACTAGAATTAAGTGGTGCCTAAGCACAATCCTTATGGGATCGATATCTACTTTTTACTATAAGTTACAACCCGTATACTTGCAATTTTGAGCGTAAAACAAGTAGTTTGTTTTGCAATCAACAAGTTTTTGGCACCATTGTCGGGGATTGTTTATTTAGCATCTTGTTTAGTTTTGGTTACTTTAACTTAAGAGTTTTTGATACTTTTCCTTGTGTATTTGCAAGTGCGTGAACACAAAGAGCACATGAAGGTCTATTGAATTTAGTGACAAAGAGTTATTAGATATCACAAGGCACGAACCAGAGTTGAGAAGAGCGAAGTGCCAAGATAATATACAAAGAAATATGGTAGAAGAAGGAGAGCAAGGAGGAGGTGAGAGGACATTGATGGACATTATGAGGCCAGGGTTCAGTCCTCAATGTGTTACAAGGCCAGCGATTCAAGCAGATAATTTCGGGATCAAGTCGACACTCCTCAACATACTTAAGAGTAGTGTGCAATTTTATGAGCTGTCCAACGAAGATCCCAATGCCCATTTTGCAAATGTTTTTTAGATCTGCGACACCTTCAAGTTTAATGGGATGTCTAACGATGTCGTGAGGTTGCGATTGTTTTCTTTCACTTTGAGAGATTGGGCAAAGGCATGGTATAACTCACTCAGTTAAGGGAAATTTACTACTTGGGAACAGCTAGCCCAATCATTCCTTGCTAAATACTCCCCTTGACTAAGACAATAAGAATCATAAAAGAAATCACAAATTTTCAACAAAGTAATGGGGAGTCTTTATATAAATCTTGGGTGAGGATTTAAGAATTACAGAGAAGTTTCCCCTACCATAACCTTCTGAGGGAGTTCCTTTTGCAAACATTCTACAATGGTGTAAATTAGAGCACAAGAGGAACCATAGATGCTATTGCTAAAGGTTCTTTGATGAGAAAAACTATTGATGTAGCTCATGATCTTTTGGAAGAGTTGGTGAGTAATAGTTGTATGTGGTCAAGTGAAAGGAGTAGACAAGGGCAAAAAGAGCAAAAAGGTATGATCTCAATTGACTCTGTTATAGCTTAACAGGCACATATTGTTGGACACCGAACCTTTGATGAAAATTAGAAATATTAAAATGAATTTAAATGAGAAAGAAATTGGTGAGAAAATTTATGAATTTAAGGAAATTTGATGAAATTA
>JANVCL010000214.1:23012537-23022838 GCA_026546855.1 Erythroxylum incrassatum | reverse complement strand
TATTCATGACAGGACAATAAATCACCATTTTTGTTTCATAAAATAACAACTCTAAAGGATTAACAAGATACTTACTTTATAAAATTTCAAAATCTTCAAAAACTCCAAGAAGCCCTAACTCTCATGCACCCACGTACATCATCTTGAAGGTAGTTTAGGTTTAGTTTTTCTTGAGGCAAAAGGAATAGATAACGAAGTTAGAGTAGCACAAGGTAGATGAAAGCAAGATATAACTCTAGGGAAGATTTCGGTGAATCAAAAGTCCATGAAGGAAAAAGCTTGCAAATGATAGTTTTAAAGAAAAGTCCAAGTTAAAAAGTAACTTAGTCTTTCAAGTATATAAAGAAACGAGAAATGGGTCTATTAAGTCAAGAACACTTCACTTCTTCTATTGATTTTGATAAAAACCAAATAATAATAATAATAATAATATAAGTGTGTGAACTGTTTTGTTGAATTTGTTAAGTGTGCAAATCAATATATGTGGCACAATTCATCAAATCAAGACGATACTTAAGTAAAAGCTGAATGAGATGAAGTGCCAAAGCTGGATCAGACAAGTGTTTAAGTCTCAAACGGATCAGACGAATCAAGTCTCAGACGAATCAAACGAAGTGATCAAGTCTCAGATGGATCAAGTCTCAAACAAAGTAGATGCATCTAAGCAGGATGCAGACGAAGTACACGCATCTAAGCAAGACGCAGACGAAGTACATGCATCTAAGTAAGACGCAGACGAAGTACATGCATCTAAGCAAGACACAGACGAAGTAGACAATGTAATTGAAGAATGTATTAGAACGTCCGTTAGTTGGAGTTAGTTGTAGGACTCAACTAATAACAGACTCTAGAAGATTTTGAAGGTTCATATCTTAGACGATTTAGCACAATTCAACTTTACTCCATACGTCTCTAAAACTTTCAATATCATCCTCACCCAAATTATAAGTCATTTATGAAATTTTTAAAGTCATTTTTTTTTGACAATTCTCCAATATCATTTGGTTTCCTATCTCTATTTTCCATACATCAATTTACTTATTGATTGGCTTTTTTCCTAGTTCAATAATTTTCAACAATTTCAGGAATTATTCCTAAAATTCACTAGAATTCAAAACTAATAAATAAACTCACCAATTAAATTTTCGATACAACAATTTCATAAATTCTCAATAGTATCACATCATAATTCAATTATACCCAGAATTATCCATGAATACATGTACAATTATTTTTATGTACAAAAATTCAATATTCACGTGTATGCGTATATCATATAATGCATGAGTATGCGATACATTTCTAATCTCTCAGTACGCTTTCATATTTACTATTTTAACCTTCCCGCGAATAATGGGGTGTTACAAAAAACCACCCAAATTTCTCTTGGAGTACTAACAATACAGGTGGCTAAGCAAGACCGCAAGGACCTCCTATATTTCAACAAGACCGACTTGGATCTTTGGAGAACAAAATGGAAAAGTTAATGGATGTCTTGGGGTTCAAACTAGCAAATCAAGGAGATAACCAAAAGAGGATGTTTTCGAGTTAGAAGGAAAGTTAAAAGAGGATGGAGCCAAAGTTTGATCAGATTGTGAAGAACCATGCCTCATCCATCCACAACTTGGAGGTACAGGCAGGTCAACTTGCTAATGATTTGTCTTCTAGAAGTGTAGGTAGCCTACCAAGCAATACTGAGGCCAAACCAAGGGAATAACTCAAAGCTATTACACTTCGAAGTGGCAAGCAGGTGGAGGAGCCAAGGGTGCAAAAGGATAGCCAAGAAAAGGGGAAATGTAAGGAGATAGAAAAAGAGAAAGAAGAAGAGAGCCTTATGTACCACCACCACCTTACAAGCCTAAACTTCCGTATTCACAAAGGGTGAGCCAACATCAGGTGGACACTCAATTTTCCAAGTTTTTGGAGAAACTGAAGAAGCTTCAGATTAACTTGTCATTGGTGGAAGCCTTAGAGTGCATGCCTAAGTATGCGAAGTTTCTTAAGGACATACTCACACACAAACGAACTTGGGAGGACAATTAGATGGTAACTTTGACGGAGAATTATAGTTCGATTATATCAAGCGCAATGCCTTCAAAACTACAAGATCCAGGGAATTTTACTGCTCCATATGTTGTTGGTAACTTTGAATTTTTTAAACGCTTATGTGATTTAGGTGCAAGTATTAACTTGATGTCTTTGTTTGTTTCTAGGAAATTGGAATATTGTCTTTTATATTTGTAGGGATAAATATATTAATTTGAATATTATCTATCATGACATATAATTAATGAAATATTAAAATTTATGAAAGTACTTTTAAATCATTTTAAAACAATTACATTAATAAGCATACCATAAATGCTTCCTAAAATGGGTTATGTTGTATTTTATTGTAACGTAAAAATTTATATCAAATAAAGTACTTATACCAAATTATATATCAGTTAAATTTGGATAATAATAAGTAATAGATGAACAACAATTCAAACAAATATGTCCAACTCACGTATTTTTTATTCATTTTAATTAATTGTATAAGGAAAAAACTTAATAAAAATGATGTTAATTAATGATCATCACTTTTATAAATAGTAAAAATATTTTTTTTAAAATAAAAAATGCTTATTTGATAGTGATGATTACTAATAACCATCAAATAATAGATACCTTATTGGTCTGAGAAAATCCTTCTACGTCTACTGCTTATCCTGAGAGTGTTGTGTAAAGGTTGTATATCTACCATTTCATAAGAAGATCACACCGTTTTATAGCTCACAACATTCGTTTTTTGGAAGTTGAAAAGAATAGATTAATAAGTTGATTTGCACAACCCTACCAATACAAGTAACTTACGCAGTAACCTAAGTCTAAAGAAAAAAGTGCAGGAAATACAAGTATAAGTCCACAAAAACAAGCTAAGAAAAGAGCTTAAACCTACAACAGCAAAATTTTGGTTAAGATCCCCTTCTGCAGCAAGTCTTGAAGTGGCTCAACTTTAATCCTCCTATAATCAATCAACACCTTAAAGAGTAATTTTTCAAACAAAAAAAAGAAAAAACTTAAAGAGTAAACAACAGTGGTAGGATTCATCTTATTACATGCTAACAACATTCAAGTGAAGGCACGTCAATTTTGATGGGAAAGAACCCATAAGAAGTTAAGTCTAGATGTCCTACAATATGTTCCAACTGAATGCTGCCGAGTCATTTTTCTTTGTAAGATTCTGGCAATGATGAGCTCCCAGGATCTTCTCCATCGTCTACGAAAAGATAGGAGACATTTCTCCTCACTTCTGCTTTTAGCTTCGAGCATGATGCCAACCTCATGGTTTAGAGAGTAGCAGAACAGTTGTGCATATGAGTTGTTCCGATAATGGAGCATACTAATCTATTGTTTTCCTCTAAATGGAATAGAATCCACTACTCAATGCAATCTTGTATAAAGCAAGGCAACTTTTGTTAAGGCGTTTCAGATTGCTTGACCAAATGATAGTTCTCCTCAACACGGTGAAAATTACAAAGGGAGATAAATTGCATTTCAAATAGATGCTGAGAAGTAGTATTTGAAGAAGAGATGATCAATTGATTTAAGTTGTTGATTGCAAAGTAAGCAACAATGACTGTTTAACTGAGTTCTGATTCTGCCCAAGGTTCTTAGTCTATACCTGATAGCTGACCAAATAATAAAGGAGGCTTTGTGGATATTCGTTTTAAACTAAATTAGCCTGTGCCAATCCAGTATGAACAAAATTAGGCAAGATTAGTAGGTGAAGATCCTGAAATTGTGACCCCATCCACATCCATATAGTTGTTGTGTCTTCAAATTTTTAATTGAGGGGAAGATTGGATCTCACATGTCTAATCCTCTTAAGTTGCAACAGCATTGAGTTCCCACAATTATGTCTTTCACTTTTAGCTTGATCCGGCAGAAGATATATCAATCTTTACATTTCAAATATTAGTTCAAAAAACCAAGTATTATTTCTATTCTCTGCCAGGTGTATATTCAGTATCAGTTGAACCTATCATTTGATTCAGGGTTCAAAATTATAACGTTTGTAGACTTCATCTTTTAGAATTTATATTCCTTTAAAAGTTTCATATTAAATTCAAGTATTATTTCTATTCCCTACCAAGCGTTCAGGATTAAACCTATCACTCGATTCAGGACGAGACTTCCTCTTTTATAATTTATATTCCTTAGAAAGTATGCATTCATTCATGTCACCATTCCCGCATTTTTAGAGTTAATTGGATTTCATTTTAGTTCTAATCATTAATCAATATTCTACATCATTGTAGGTAATTAAGATATAAATACTAAGCTTAATCAGAAATGTTTAAAAAATCAGACAAAAAGTTAAATCTATAAGATAAACATTTAAGATTTGAAAGTCTCAACAAGTAATAGACTCTTATAAAACATACAAAAGATTAAATAAAATTAAAGAATTTAAACTATGATTGAAAAAATTGTCCCTATTTATAGAAAATTTTTAATTTTAATTTATAAAAATTAATCGATTAATTAATAAATTGATTAATTTTTAACAATAAAAATTATTAAAATAAATCAAATATATTAGATGATTCAAGGGTTTTATCAATGATTTTAAAACCATACTGAACCAGTAAGTTCGACCGCAATAAATACAAATTGACATGATTTTTGATTCGGTTCGTGTTTATAATCTTTAAGAGAGAAAAATTGGCCAGTATAATAATAAATAGGTCAGTTTCTTGGAAAAAACTGGACAATTTTTTAAAAAACCAGCTAACTAAATCTTTAAGCATCTGTCAGAAAGAGTCATCTTTTTTAATATGGAACCCGCACAAGCATCAAAATACTCTTCCTCTCTGCAAAGCTAGCTTTGCAAACCAAACCAACTTGTCATTGCCATTGTCATTTTCAATCTCCATTTTAAGATAATACAACATTGTTGTAAAAACGTAGAGATTTTTAACCGGTCAAAAGCAAAAAATCTTTAGAATTTTTAATGACTTTTTCTTTTACTTCTCTAACATAATTTAACTAATAAATTATAATCTATATTTTTATCTCTTTATATTTTAATTAAAATTTTATTTTCAATTGTAATTGATAAAAATAAATTATCATTTTTATCCTTAAAAATACTAAATTTTATTTATTCTCGTTAGTAAATTATATTTGGCAAATTTTAGGTTCTTTATTTATTTCCTTATACTTTAATTGAAATTTTTTAATTATTATTATTAAAAACTAATTATTATTTTATCACAAATTTGTTTAATAAATTGAATTATTAATTAATATATATATGTGATTTTATTTAAGATAATTTAAAAAGTCAACACATCCTAAGTCATAAAAGAGAAACTTTACCGGTTGCTTCAAGGCTTACTCTCAGTTTAAGATAATTTAAGAATTTGTTAAAAAAATAGTTAAACTATAGAAAAATATGTTTAAAAGATATTAGAAAAGAGTTGGAATAAAATTGGAGTCTTTTTCTATTGACTTTTTTAAAACATATTTCAATTTTTATAAGCCTTTAAATAAATAATAATCTAGAAATATAATTTTATTTTATTTTTATTTTGAAATTGATGTGAGATTCAATTGAAGTTTAAATTATTAGATTTTTATTAGTTTAGTACATATTTATACGCATTATTAGTACATTTTTATTTCAATAAAATATTTTATTTTATACTATATTTTTATTTATTTTTGTAATTTTTCTTTCTATTTTTATTATATACTGATTTTATAACGGTTTAATACAAATTAAACCTTTAAACCTTAAATCTTTTCTTTAACCGATTTGATGTTCAGTCAGTTTTTAAAACATTCAATTTTATAATTGATACGGCCAAATTAATTACATTTTTTATCATTGACTTTGAACACGAAATGGTATCTTAAAGTTGACCCAGAAGATTCCAGGGCTTAAAGAGGTTGAAGCTTCTTTGTATGCAATCAACATGAAAGAGTTGAACCCCTTCCAGACAAATTAAATATGGTGCAAACTCTATCAACATGAAAAAGTCGAACCCCTTCCACACAAATGATCTGCTTAATGTGCAAAATAGATTACATAACACTAAAATTTCATTCAAGGAAAAGTACTCCAATATATCTATACACCCTATTACTCGTCTACAGATCTCCTTGGATGCCATCTACCGAAATATGCAGCCAGTTCGTAAGGATGTACGCACAACAAACTACCTAACTTTCGGCCACATGTTAAGGAAGCAATGTCATAATTTAAGGCTTTTCCATATTCCAACAAAAGCCACAAATACGATTAATACCACCGAAATGCTGATTATATAGATTGCTGATGAACTGTGGCCACAATTCGCAGGTGGTGCACTGTCTAGGTTTGTTGACAATTCTCTTTTAGAGTTAAAGGATTCAGCATCCAAAGTGGACCTCAACATGTCTTCACGTCTAGCTCTTAACCTTAGGTTGGCAAAGGTTTCTGCAGTAATTTCTCTGCACTTGTTTATGGTGTCCACTGGTTTCTTTTTATGTTGCTCGTCATAGGTAGACACCTCTTCTCTAATCCCAATCACCTGCAGAAATGACATGAATTAAACTTGAGAAACTTAACTAAGTTCAGCGACAGCGCAGATATGAATCTCAGAACAATCTGACCGCAGGAAACAACAACTGAATGATTCCCTAACAAAGAAAACGTAAAAAGAAAAGCTAACTATAGGATGACACTCACCTCCAAGGCAGTTTCTTCTTTATTTTCAATGTTGCTGACATCATTTGACCAGCTCCTGTCGTCAGATTCCATCAAAGCATACCTTTCCAAACGGATCCTCCTCAAGGCCGTACCCTGAGCGGTAAATTTGTCTGAATATGGCAGGGCTGGTGGCTGGCGAGTTCTAATCTTGATTCCAGCCCCACGTACACCACTGCCAAAGTTTACAGGATCTATCGTCATGCAAGTAAATGCACCAAAGGATGAGCCCATAGCAGAATTCACGGATAGAACATCAGGATTGTTCAAAATGCCATGAACATCTCCACTTCCAAGTTGTGTAGGAAAGCGTGGTGCTTGAACTCCGCAAGATCCAAATGGTGATTGCATCGGTGATTGTTCCTTGCCATCAATTTGCTTATTAATGGACATTGAAGCTCCCATCTTTGGATCAGAATGATAAAAAGAAGATATGATAAGAAGTCAAATTTTCAATAATTTTGCATAGAATAAATTACTGAACTTTGGATTTGACGATCTTAGAGCCATACCAGCAAAAAGTCACCAACCATGTTAGTTTTGATACAGGAAGAAGATGCATTTACCTGCACTTGGGCCTTGTCAGCTTGTTCATAGATGTATGTAAAGTCGTTTCCATAATGGAAGTTTCCAAGTGGCATACGACCACCCAACTTAGTATCATTTTGATCATTAAATTCCTTTTGACTAATTGACTCTTCAAAAGAACACTCATCATTCTTATTGAAGGCATCCAACAACTCTGAGAGGGACGCATTTAGTCCATTAGTTCCATCATGGAAATGGAAGCAGTTAAGATCATTGGCATAAGGTGAATCTGTGCAGTGTGGTAGGTCTCCATAAATATGCGATTGCACTGGAGAGAACAGTTCATAATCGAAATCACCAGAATTTCCATCCAATAAAGAATATGCCTACATAAGAGGAACAAATGAATGATGATCACTACTTAATACAGTACAAGCTAAAAGAGAATCAAATTCTCACCTCTGCAGCAGCAGCTCCATGATCTTCAACATCCCGGCTATTTCCGCAACTCTCAGCAGGCACCACAGTATTAACAGACGTCTCTATACCTTCTGATTGTTTGATGACTTGCACATCAGATTCAGATGTTTGCATTTCTTTGAAGGACTTGACTATCACAGGAAAGAGTCTATTTTGGTCTACTTCATCATGTCTTATGACGTCAACTGTTTCTTCTGGCTTTCGGAACAAGCGACAGAGGACAAAGGCAGTCTGGACATGGTTGGGCCAAATAATAATAATAATTAATTAATTAATAGAGAGGAAAGACAAAATCCTACCAAGGACAGACAGACACTCAGAAATAGTAAAATTACCAAGCAAAGATTACAATGAGAAAAGGTAATTTAAGAATAGAGAGGAAAGACGACCTGACCAGGGGCGTTGCCATCGACATCCTTTTCAGTAGCGCGGTACTCGTGCATAATCCAGTTGGTTCGCTTGCCCTTTGGAGCGCGGCCTCTGTAGAAAACCAAAGTTTTCTTCATGCCAATCAAGTTGGAGTTATAACCCGACTTTCGGGACTTAATGGTGCGATCCTTGCCGGTTGCCTTCCAGTAGCCAGCATCAGTGGCTCTATTGGAACGATGCCCATTTGGATACTTCCTGTCACGAGGGCAGAAGAAGAACCACTCCGGATCGTCCGTCTTTATCAGTGATAGTCCTGAAACATCAGTTTTAATCATCAGAGCTTTTTTCTTTTCTTTCTTTGGAAAAGAATACAGGAAAAAGGTCAGCAGAAAAGGAATCTTGGTGAGTAAGGAAACTGGCAGATGTACGATCCTAAGAAACATTAAGGAAAACAAAATTTGAAGGAAGATTCAGAATTGTTCCAACTTCAAACTGATTGACTAGTAAAATTCATTAACATTTAACAAAACCACCATCTCCTTCCTTCTTCTTTTTTTCCTTTTTGGAATTAAAAAAACGTGGAAGAAGAAGAATAAAACAGTAGTAAGAAACCAGGCAAGTCCCAGGGCTCCCATTTGCAAACATCGATTTCGGGGATGACTTGGACCTCAGGAGTTCGACCGTTGATCTTATGCCTGAGGTAGTGGCTTATCAGCTCTTCATCTGTTGGCCTGAACCTAAATCCCAGTGGCAGCGATTCCATCGACATCGCCCCCATTTTTTTCTTTCTTTCTCTTTTGCTTTATATCTACACAAATTAGTAGGAAAACACATAAAGAAGTTTTGTTGGCTGTTTTGTACTGCTAAGCCAAATTGGAATGCGGTGGGGTGGAGACACGGAGTTCTAAACTGGAGTGTCTTTTTTTCTAATCCTTCTTATTTTTACTATCAAATTTATGAAGGGTGGATGACAAAAAGAGAGATGAGTTAATGAAGAAGCTTCATAAGAAAGCAAGCATAAATATTGAAAAGAAGACTAATATAAATTAAGCAAATTAATAAAAGGAGGAAGGAAGTAATAATCGAATCTAAAGATTAGGTTAAGGTACACTTAAGAAAGGAGATGTGTCTAAGGAAGTAGAAATGTACGTTACAGCCCAGAAGAGAAACTATTTTGAGTCATAGAACCAGTAAATAACAATGTTTATATATAAGATCAACTTTCCAGGTGAGTATGGCTTTCCTAATACTTTTAGTGTGGATGATTTATCACCTTTCGATTTTATAAAGTAAGATTCCAATTTTAGGACACCTTTTTGAAAAGAGAAAACAATAGGAATTATACATCTACTATTCAAACACCAAAAGTTACTACAGATCTTTTAAATGATACCGGAGGATTATTGACACAAAGTAGGGCAAACATAGCCAAAGAAGCCCTTAATGACTTAATATCAATTCAAGGAATGAGGTTTTAATGTTAGTAGTGTGCCCTAGGCCAATAGACATATATGACTTTTGCACTAACATTATAACTTATTAATAATATATTATGAGGTATCCTTTTATATATGCAGATATATCGTTTATGTAATGTGATTTACGTTCCATGAATAATATTAGGCTTATGTCATCAAGTATGTGACTTGACAGTAAAACCATAAGCATTATAATACTATTCTAAACTATCCCTGGTCAATCGTTATTGGTGGAACAATAATGAATTAAGACTAGTATATGTTCTGATTGATGATAACATTTTTCTGATCATGGATATGAGTTATTAAATCAGAAACATAGAAATATGTTAGAGAATATATATTGGACCAACCCACAGAGAGAACACTACATGGTTCATGTCATTAGTGATTCTCAATATGGTTTGACTTTAGTCCTCTGCCTGAAGTCATCATGGTTCCCTACATGAGGAATTCAATGTTTTGACATTAGACTAAGTTATTTTTAACCGAATAACAAGTAGTCTTATGATAAACATTAAATGAATCATACGGAGGGATGTGAATGATGTAAATGAGATTTGTAGCTCTCTTAAATGAGAGAGATATCATTTGGGCCTCTTGACAAGTATGATTGAAGAAATGCATGGTCATGCTCAAATGAATTGATGAGGAGTCATCAATGTCATTTGTTATAATCAGTCAACTTGGGGATCAAGAAACTATGA
>JANVCL010000214.1:22982333-22995569 GCA_026546855.1 Erythroxylum incrassatum | reverse complement strand
AAAACTTCTATAACACAATTCATATACAAAAACACTCATTGAATTCATTTTAATATTTCTAATTTTCACCGAAAGTTTGGGGTCCAACAATGGATCCTAGATTTGATAACTTTACCCATGATTTAGGTTAGTCCTATAATGTGAAAGGGAACTACCTCAATTAGATATATTGTCTAAAACTCCTTTAATCTTGAAGGTATTATACATTTTTAAAGAATTGGCAATGTACACACTAGGATCTTCATCTGGTTGAATATCTAATTGCACTAACTATTGAATGATTTAGAATATGTTGGGTTAGATCTTAAATTTGCTTGCTTTAACCTTGGTCTAGTAATGTTAGAATCATTCCCAGCTAATGATGGTCTAGCATAATCTCCCATTGCTCGATTCTCTCCTTAACCTACCATTATGCTTGTTAATTGCATTTGAACTCTCAACTTCCTTTCTCTTAGATTCCAAATTAGTGTCCATTTAATTTCTAAATTTGACTTAAATGGCACTATAAAACTACTCTTCATCTTTCATCATACTCCAAAGATCCTAAACCTACAATATAACCATAATCATAAAATGAAGAAATGAGACTTTTAAAATAAAATAAATGAATATAAAAATAAATAAAAATAATTAGATCAACAAAATTTTGATGTGATAAAAATAAATAAATATATATATATATAAATCAAAGCACAATACTAAAGAAATTACTAAGGTAAATGCACCTATTGTTTCTTATAGTATAGATTATTGATCAAGTGTTAACCCTAAGAGGATTGAAATTGATAATACTAACAATCATTCTATTGTCAAATATAAGTAAGTGAATGATTGAGTGAAAGAAATAATTGAAAGACTAAAAGAACATTTTGAAATCACCAAAACAAATAAATCATCAAGAATGAACAATTAGTAGATAAATAAGATCTAGATAACAATTCCTTAAAACATTGCTATGCTTAAATTTATCTTAGTTTAATGACTAACTCTAATTCCTCAGACCGATAGAAATCCCAAAGTTATAACTGTGTTCTTATAGTTAAGACATACATTCCCTATTCTTAAGTATTTTGAATGAAAGTATTCTCAAATCAAAACTCCCTAAGAATACATTAATTCTTTCTTTAAATTCCCATGATAGACTTCAATTTAACTAAAAGGGATCACGTAGTTATATCTCTAGTAACCCATTCATCCCTCATTATTCATGTTGTGACCTAATATACAAATAGATCCTTCAAGTTCACTATTTTAATCCTATATATGAATTCAATACTGAACCTTCTATTTTTTTAGTTTAGTTCAATGAAATAAATAAGTATAAACTATTCTCAAGAAACTAAAATCTTTCATTAAATAAAGAAATCAATTCAAACACAATCAGTCTAAGGTGAATCATACCTAGATCTATATCCCAATTAGTTTTCTCTTAATCCTAGCAGCTTTTCTAAGCTTCTAATTATTTTTTAGTGTTTTTTCACTAATTTAGAAACTCTCCTTTTTTCTTCAACTGCCTCTATCTTTAAAACATGAAACCTTAGAAACTCCATCCAATATGGTGCAAATATGGCACTATGTGAAATCACATATTACTTAAGATAATATTTTGGAACTTTTATGTGATAGATCACTGCTAACACGAGTAAGGACATGAGTTGGTGTTTCCATGATTTTAACAAACATAGGCAAAACATGGGAGGATGATGTGTAGACTACAAAATATAATGATCCCTTATTAAGCATCTAAAAACAAAGAGGCGTGTTAGTGTCGTGTTAGTCATGTTTGTAACTCTCCTAAAAATAGAATGTAACATGATTGAATCTATAAAGCAACATAGTACTATATTGTACTTTTATGAGTTCTCAACTTAAAATATGTTGAATTTACTTCAATAGACTCAAATCTTTCTAACTTTACTCCTTTAATCTTTCTACCTTTACTCCTTTATTAAGGTAATGAAACAAGACCTTAAATGAAATATAAATCATATCAAATCCAATGAAGAATATCAAAAGCCAAGTATAATCATACCAAAAATATAGTATATCTAGCACACATTACTTAAGTTCTTTTTATGGTATACTAATTTCATCTTTACTTTCATTAATACAAAAGTCCTTTATAGTTTTTAAATTAAAGTGATATTTTTAAAAAACATGAAAAAATCATAAAAGGATGCATAGATAATAAATAAAGGGATCCTTTTAACAAAATAATAGTATAAAAATATTCACTTTTTTTAAGGATACGTAGGAAGAAATGATAAGAAAAATCAAGAAATTCGAAATAAATATTAAGATAACATGGTATTTGAGTTATCTTGCTCGTCATTATCCAATGGTTGCAGAAAGATGGGAATTTTTGTTAGGGCAGTAAGACCACAAGTTTGTGAAAACCAAAAATTAAGTGAATTATATATAGAAGAATTATCCATAATCTTGAAATTGGTTTTACATTTCATTGTTTTGTTTAAACATTCTATTTGATCATTATCATTTTCTTAAAAGTGTCAATTGATTCATTCACCCCAAGAAGATGATATCACAAGAACAACATGATGGGTAATTACAATATAGAAGTCATCTTCCAAATTATCGTATCATATTTAACAAATTATTTGAAATTTTTTCATATCAATTTTGCTTTATTGAGTACTCTCAATTTATTGAGTTCCCCTACTTTCATCATTTTGAAGAAAAAATCATATGGAATTCTAACTTCAACATGTTGCCAATTATTTAAGTTTGTTTGGTTACAAGCATGCTGAAATTAGTGCCAACCATGTGGCATATTAGTTTGAAAATCAATCAAATTCCTTTAAAATTTTGATAATAGTTTTTACCAATCAGGTTCTTCTCAAATTTTCTTATTGGACTCAATAGCAGCCACATCTTCGCAAATTATGAATATTCCTCTCATTTTCATTCGTTTGAATCATTTATGCCTTTTGCTTTATTGATAAACTCTCCACTTGAATTTATGAAAAAATATACACATTAAATTCTAGTTATGTAATGTTCATTCTATTGAATTGTAAACTCTCAACTAACATATTTAGATTTTACACTCTAAGTCTAGACGTCTGGAAGCTCTCATTTATAAGGAAGAGTTATTCCTAGTTCTAGCCATGAAAAAGAAAGAAATAAAAAATCCTAAGGGCTCTAAGAGTGAGTAACAAATGAGATAACTAATCAGGGGATTTTAACCTACAAAATGGATAAACACTTACAAGCAGGGATAACAATCTTAAAGTGCCTAACTTTTTGGGATTTTTCAATTGAGTGTCCAATTTTCTAAAATTTTCAATTAAGTAATTAACCTTTTAAAACCTTAACAATTCAATTCAAGACATTAGTTTCGTTATTAATTTGCTAATTTAGCTACATAAATTTTTGTTATTCATGACATGTTGATGTCCACCTGAAAAATCGCGGTCATGATTAGATTGAAGTAGAAAAAAAATTTCTAATGGACACCAACATATCATGAATAACAAAGATTTTATTAGCTAAATTAGCAAATTACGAACAAAACTAACACTTTGAACTGAACTATTAAGGTGTTAAAATATTTATCACTTAATTGAAAAACTTAAAAATTTGGGCACCAAGTTGAAAAATCTTAAAAGTTTGCACACTTTAAGATTACTTATTCAAAAGCAAATATGAACATTAATCGAGCATCTAACTCCATCAAATCTCATTCTCAAAATATTTCAAAAATATGAAAATATTTAACTCATATTGAGAAGTTCAAAATTTATTAAAAATCAGGAGTTATGTAACTTTAATTGAAAGGTCAAATTTAGTCAAATTAATGCATAATTAAGCAAAGCAAATAAATTTAATCACATGTAACCAATTTTTCCAAAAATCAATTAACTTTTAAAAGTCCCTAAATTAACCAATATGTACTTAAACATGAACCAATGAAATTTAACATATTGACCATAAACGCATTCCTAATTCCGTCGATAAATCATCAATTTTAGAAAAACAAGATACAAATTTTTTCGTACATTTGATAATCTCTAATTTTGTAACCATTTCACCACCCATATTGTTAAATTGTGTCGCATAAAATGAAATATTGCGAAAATTGTCGAAAATAAATCACCATTTTCTTTTTTAGAAAAAGTTTAGAATTGGCGCAAATCTCCAAAGTAACGGAGGTTGGGATTTACTTAAAATGAAGAGGTGAGATTGAGAAAAGAGTTTGGAGATCGATAGGTAACTCCTCGTTTATCATTATCTCCAAATTTTGCGGTGCTTTTCGTTGGGCCATAAATTATTCACTTCTCTTTATTTTCAGTTTTGACCTTACAATTGAATCCTAAAGTTCAATAATGACAAGAAATTTGCTTCTCTTTCATTATATATTTTGATTTTAGATAATATACTTAAATTATATATATTTACTTATTCTTATTTATTACCACTTATTGACCACCAATACCTATCCTTAAGCTTCAACTCTGATTTTACCAATATATTTTTAAAACTTTAATACCAATTTCAACTCCAGATGTCAATTTTGACACAACCTATTCGGTTGGATCCAATTTTAGCTCAAATTAACAAAATCCCGGGTTAAAATAATTCAACCCGACCACTCGATCCGTGGTCCGACCAAAATAACAGAAATGACATCGTTTTGTAAATTTATTTAAAAAAAAAGTAAGAATGGCCCAAGCCACAAGCTGGACTTAGGGTCTAAAACCTATCTCCAACAAGCCTGCGATTCTCATAAACCCATAACCATTATGCGGCTCATAAAGCAACTGGATTCCCTTCGTTAAAATCACAGGGAGAAGTCCAACATACTCCTAATGACAAAGGACGTACTCGAACAAAACGTAAAGAGTATACTACAAAATGACCAGCATTCAACAGCCTTTTATTCAATTAAAGATAGCATCGATGTAACTGTCACGAACATGCAAAGGGTGAATCACGAGTAAATGGCTTTTGCCTCACCATCCTCTTTGAGAACCCCCCGAGGGATGCACATTCAACCTATCAAGCACAGCGTTGAAATCCACAGGCTGTCCACCATCCTCCATCCGTTGAATAACACTGATAACACGATCGCCCCTAAACCCCATGCTTACCAACTTGTCAATCAACTCATTATACTGGTGGCTGCGAGGGAAGTTTGATTGACTTGGATTAGGCAACAAAGTTGTGCCTGGTGTGGCTGGCCTTGGGTTCTGCAGTGAGAGATTTGTTGGAGGATACCCACCCTGTTGAAATTGTGATTGTTGAGGTGGATGATGTGCTCTCCCACCTTCAGTATCATACATCATGTAAGGACCTGGTGGAAGAGTAGAATGGGGCCCTTGAGCTGCATACACATCACCTGGTTGTGTTCCAAAAGCTCCTTTAAGTTGCTGAGGTTGAGGCTGTTGTGAAACCGTTCCCCCAGCAGCATATCCATAAGGCATGGCATCTGCATGGCTGGCTAAAGGCTGAGGAAGGGCTGATAATGGGACTTGAATAGGCCTGCTGTTTGGAAGTGTCTCTGATGGAGATGAATTCATTTGTTGACCTGGCGGACTATACGTGGGATAAACTGCTGTAGAAGAGGGCCCAACCTGGGACTGAATTGTCTGCTGCTGTGGCTGTACTTGTTGAGGTAATTGCTGGGGCCACTGCTGCTGATACTGAGAAAATTGCTGGCCAACTGGTGCCTGATTCACCTGTGTCTGCAGTACCTGTTGTCCCACTTGGGAAATATCTTGCACTTGGGGTGTCCGGTATTGAGTATCAGCAGGTGTATATTGTGATGAACGGTGTGGGGCTTCGACTGCAGAAACAGGTAAATGGGGAGGAGGCATATAGTAGTTTGACAGACGTGTAGCATTCTGAGCTGGGATTTGAGGCAGAGTAGGAAAAGTCGACTGTTTTTGCTGAGGCACAATCTGGTGGGAAAGAGCCAGAGCTAACTGTTGGTTATGCACTTCAGATGTATTATTAGTGCTTTTGATATCAGAAACAGTTGGTGCAGCTTTCTCTTCAGGTTGAGAATGGCTTGATGTGGATTCTTTCTGCACAAGCTGAAGCTTGGCTAGTTCTTTTTGAGTCTCAGCAAGTTCGTGCTTGTCGCTTAATATCTGGACAGACCTATGCACCTGGACCAAGCAACAGAAGATTGAAATGTACCAAACGGCTCAAAAAGTCAAACCACAAGAAAAGTAAAAGAATTTAGTGTAATCAAGAAACAAGAAAGCATTGTTAACTATATGTTGATTCCTTAGGTTCAAGTAGGTTCAAATTTGAGACAGACAGTTGCATTTCTGCTTCGATAATCAAACCACACGTTTGACCTATTCTGACATGCAATCTTCCCTCCATCAAGAATTCAGAATCAAGAGTTACATTTCATACCAAAACCACATATTCAACCCAATGCACTACATTCCTAGGCCTTCTAATAATTTGGCTTTCCTCCCACCTTTATACACTTTCTCCTCTCCCATCACAGTAACTTTTGCTCATCCCACTCTCTATTTCTATTTTTTCACACAAATTTACACATATATAAACAAAACCAGTTTCTTGGACCTCAAAACTAGCATTAAAATTCAGTCTTAATAACCTCATTGTCTGTACATACTGACAAAGTGCAACCACCAAAAATTGGAGGAAAAATCCAGTGACATCAAATTCAAGGTCCATTACTTTTCTCTTCTTTAAGTGGTTCTGTTTTGCTATGTGTGGATACATGAGTGTTCTGCCGGGGGGATAAAGGATCTGGAGATAGGGGCACATATCTCACAAAGTTTGAGACGATGATCCATGGTAAAGGGTCCCATTGCACAAATGCAAAACCAATCATATGCATTCAAAGCCACGCCAATTAGAATTATCAGAAGTGAGAGAGAGGTATGGGGCTTTTCAACATCTTTTGTCCCATTGATATTCAAGAGGTTGATCTACACCAAATATGGCTGCCTTGTACTTTAAAATTCTTATCAATACAGATAACATGGCAGCAAAGAAAGACTAAAAGTTAGAGGAATGCATAAAGCCACAAAGAATAAAAATAAAAACCAGGAAACTAAATTCAAAAGAAAACGGAAACTTTCTAGACATACGAAACAATCAATTGTATCCAAAAATTTAGAATCATAAAACTAGGACAGCTACGTCAACATATCCTCTTCTTAAAAATCCTTTTCTGCTCTTTTCTTTGTCTTTGTTGCCTATCTTTAGAGTTTATAATGACATCTAATGGCTCTGGTGAGCTGCTATGTTTCCATTGAAGGGTTGGGATGGCATTGGCAAGCATGCATTGCCTTACCAATGGCACGGGCAAGTTATCACGCTTGCCCCAAACAGGCTGTACTGACTATATAGAGCAAGGATGAGCCAATAAGCAACTCCTATTTGAGCTATAAAGTAGAGGATAAATCATACTACACCTGCAGTGAGAAATTGGCCCCCAAGTGCTCAATTTATCAAGGAAAAGTGTTATAGCTAGCACATAAAATTAGCGATAAAATATTTCATGAAGCCTTGTTATTGCTAGTGGCTCAAAACCTCCAGCTTTTGCTTTCTTCAGTTTCACCTCCATTTCTAATTTCATAATGCATAAAACATCTCCTAAAATTGACTAGGTAAGCAAGACATCACAAACTATTTACATGATATCTGGCAAACAAATGTTTCATCTGAAACATACAACTCCTCAATGGACAGCCAACAGGAAAGTTATGAACACAGTTTTCCTTATTCCCTTCATCCCTTTCACACAGTGGCCGCGGAGAATACTCACCATAGAAAATTAAGGCGCTGTGACAATTGGGTTACAAGATAATAATTTAAGGCAGTTACAAGATAATAATTTAAGCCAGAAGTGGTAGAACACGTGCCTGAAGACAAAAGGAAAAGTTTTGTCTCTCCAGAAAAATTGCCCATGGGCATTTTGGATTTAGTTGTAATAAAATAAAATCTTAAACTCATATTTGAAAGCAAAAATTGAGCGTTTAATCCAGTATTTCAAAAAATAAATAATTCATCCAAAAATTACAAATTAGTTGCATTGCAGTCTTCATATCATTACACCCCTAATTACTTTGAAACTAAAGAATGTATAGAAGTAGTAGACAGTCACATAACATTCCATTTTGAACGACACATTGGTCCTCTGAAAAATGATGTTCGTGCTTGCTTGGGAATTTAGATTAAAATATGTGAATAAATGAAACCAATTCGAACATAGTTTTGCAATCATAGGAAAATTAAGATTTGACAATCAAACATCAGAAAGTTCTAAAATCATAAAGAAAGCAATCATTATGCTTGGGGGAAAAGGTACTATCACCAGCCTATCGACATAATTTCAGTTATGGATAAACAAAATGACAAAGAATTGAGCTTCATGAGTTTAGACCATCCAGTATATAGTCACAACATGCCACGCCAAGGAAGACAAGCAGAAAATACAGCAAGGCATCTGGTCAGAAATATGCCAACAACAGCTTTCTACATAAACATAAATTCGTAGTAACTCACCTCATGAAGATGTTTCTCAAGAGATTTAAGCTTCGAGTCGGCATCCCTGTTGTCACGAACTAAATCAGATCGCATCTCTCCAATTGATTTATCTAGGTTGTAGCAATACAATTCCAGTTGGCACAAGCGTGAACTGATCCCCTCAAGGAAATCCATGAGGATGTCAGTATGCTTTTTCGCACTTTTCTCAACAGTAGTAATCACATCATGGGTAAAAGAATCTTCTGGCTGACTATAGGAAGTAACAGGAAACACAGATGATCTTGCCATTCTGTTTTTGAGCAAATCCTGCTTTAAAGCAAGCAATCATAATAAATGATAGGGGATGATGGTAGGAATACAAATTATGTTATATATAGAACAGAACAAAAGATATAAACCCATAAACCAGGGGTATGCTTCAAGGAGCGAGAGGTGAGAAAAAGTAAAAGCAACTTTCAATTGCCTTCCATGGCAGGAAAGTGCAGCATTCAACATTTCGCTCCTGCAATCAAAAATCAGTTCAAGCTTAACACTAAAATACAAATTTGGAGCAATTCCCATTTAGAAGTTGTTCTATTTGTCTACCATCAAAAATTAATATCAGACTAATTCCTAAGAAGAAAAGGTAGTACTTTCCAAATTTATCCTTGTATCATTTGCTTGACAGGATAAAGTTAAACAATACATTAATTGTCCAAGTATTTTGATAAAGATTAATTCCAAAAAGATTGCATAAGAAAAAGAAATAAAAAGGAACATGTCACTCAATCTTTATGGCATGAGATAGAATGGTCAGGGACGTTTCAAGCAATTCAATCGCTGCATCATCCCAAGTATCCTATGTCTTTCGGCTATTTTATGTATTTGAACGAAGCAGTACGAAAAAAAGATCAAATATAAAAGAACAAGCTTAGTGTTTGCGCCCAAAAGCATCAACTAAATTTTCCTAGTGCCAAATCCATACGGCCGGAGTGGTGGATTCCTTGAAGCTGAATATCAGATATTTGATTATCAGTTTTCCTCATATTAATAGTCTACTAATCTAGTTTTTCACTTCAGTGATAACAGATAAGACTTCAAGTTTAAAGCATAAGAATAAGATAACCCAAAAGGTAATTGGTTTTTCCATATATGATACGATCCCACCGCAGATTAGCTGCTAGGGTTTGACGACTAAAACAAAATATAAAAAGTAACTTCCATTTCACTCAATTAAAAAGAACAATTCAGATGAACTTTTAGGAGCAAAAGGAAAATTTACCTTGGTGGAATCAGAAATAGCCATCACAGGATCAGCATGGGTGGCATTGGAAGAGTCCTGGTTGTTCCCGTAGTCTTCATAGGAACAGAGTATGTCGTCTGAACCGAAGTCGAATCTCTTAGACCCAGAATTACCCCGGCCCGAAGATCCAGATGCCATTTCACAAGGAACCAGTCACCAAGACGAAAGTGATTGATTGATACTGATACTAGAATTTTATATTCAACACATGAAATTGCTGCTAAAACTTCGAGTTTTGAGACACGGTAAGCAAACTTGGCTTTTCTTTTTTTAAAACAAGGAAAACGTGTCATGTATTATTTTCCTAACATTTCAATGTCTTTTGAGTAATGACATAATGTGTTTATATAAAAAAAATGAAAATATATTCACATAAACTAATAAATAGTGTAGTTTTTTTAGGTAAAGCGGGCAAAGCTCGAAAAAAGTATTTAATTAACGAACATAAGTAACACTAATAATATCATAAAAAAGCTATGAGTTTACCGTATTTGGTGAGCTAGCTAAGGGATGAAAACCCGGATTAAAGTCATAAGCATGATGGGATAAAATATCGGCGACGAAATTTTCCTCCCGATGTATATGTGTAACCAAAATCTTCTCAAAAGACTCCATTCGCTTACGTATTCGAGAAATCAAAACGGCAACTAAAGCATTAACCTCATACTCTCCGTTAATTATGTTAACGGCTAACAAATTATCACATTCAACCAGTCGTCCCCCCCATCTCAACACGACAATGTTTGACGTTGTTCCTTCTGCAGACGTGTTCTCAGGCTGCACTTCCCAGTCACCCAACTGTCGGTCTTCCACCAATCCACAGCTTAATCAAAAAGTCGCCAGTCGCTCGGCCCAGCTTGGATTTCTTTTCCAATAGAGTTCAGTCGTCGCCTACCGCCCTGATACGTATCTTGGCTTTGGTCAGACTTATATTAGTAAAGTTTCCACTATTAATAAATTTTAAAAAAATAGAAATTAATTGACTGTTTAATTATTATTAAAAAAATTTTAAAAAATTTTATACAATAAATTATTTGACAATATAAAAATAAAAAGTACTTTTAATTTAAAATATATTTTATTTGTAATAAAAATTATTTATGCATATAAATATTGGTTAAAGTATATTAAACAATATGCAAAATACAATATATTAACTAAATCTTTCATACGGATTATAACATAAGTAAACTAATATCAAAACTGAATATTAAAATATATAAAAAGGTTAAATAATATTATATAAATCTTAAAATAAATATTCATGTTGAGTAAATAGTAAATACATAATAAATAGGAAGATGGATTTGTGTGTATTGTGAGAATTATGTGTAAAACATAAAGGTAAAAGGGACTAAAAATAAGCTTATTAATTGATGTGAAAAATCTACCTGAAAAAATTAGTTGAGAGGGCTTTTGAGAAGCTCCAAATTTGAGTTTCTTAAAAGCTATATTTTAACTGCCAAAAAAGCCATATATATTAAAGAAGTGTTTTTTATTTTACAGTCAAACACCTATTTTCTTAAAAAAGAATTTTGTGGTGAAGAAAAGTGCTTATTGGTGTCTTAAAAATCCATCTAAGCAGGCACTTAATATCTTTTTCCATCAAATTGACAACATTGCACATATTTTAGCCTATTCAATTAATCCTAATCTAGTTGATCATTGTCTCTCTAATTTTGTAATTTTCTGTTTTAATGAATGATTAGTGCTGCTTTCAATTTTCACGATCGGTTTCTTCGTCTTCTAAAATTCTACCTCATCATAGAAAATTTTGATATTGCAAAACCTATTCTAACTGTACTAGTTGGTTCAAAGAGTGAAAAAATATATATATTGGAGAACCCATTAACTATCCTAATTGGCTTAAATACAATCTTTAAGTTAAAGGAATGAAAAGTTTTTTGATATGTTACAAACTTTGGTGAATTCCCACTGCAAATATCACTAAGTCAACCAAAAGGATGGATGAAATTGATACTAAATTTGTGGATCTTATTGAAGATTAGAATGACAAAAATCATTTGATCGACAAATAGTTTTGCAATACCTTTATCTCATCTATTCATATTCAATTTATTCATTACGATACTACAAAAGAAATATAGGATTTCTTGGCTAGACATGTGCTCTATTGCTAGTTATGGACTATTTATAATTTAAACATGAGTATAGTTGATTGGTTTTCGAAAATTCAACCAATTTGGAATCAAATACTTCAGGCTAAATTTGGTAAACATTATCTTCATCTCATTCAAGTTCTTAAGGCTCTTTAACTTGAATATGAAGTTGTTCGAGTCTACCTTATCCATCAAAATCCACTAATATTGCATACTATTATTTAGGAGAGTTTTTTTTATAGACTTACCTTAATCTAGACAGTTCTGCTTTTTAAAGTTGCTTCTGCAACCACTTAATCCTTACATTAGGGATTTGACAGTCAACTTTATAAGAATTGTTATCAAACTACTCACACTTTTGCAAATTATCTTACTATACAATGCACAATTTTGGCCATATTCTCGAATATTATCCAACATGCCTTCTACAACCAAATGGCAGATTCTCTACCAATTCTAAATCTTTATTTTTCACCAACTCCTCAATTTAAGTTATTTCTAAGTTTTGATACCTACAATTTTATTGTGCTTAATATTAGCCCAAACCTATATTCTCTTATTGAATTTACACTAGCTAATAGTTGTTGATCCTGGACCTATACCTAAGTTTGACCTTGACACCTCTCTTTGTTGTTCCACCCAGGTAAAACAATATCCTCATTATATTACTAATTTAAACTATTATTATGCTCTTGTAACTCTACTCTAATCATGAGGTGAGCGTTGACTATAACATCCCATTCCCGCTGCGACCCGAACCCGACATCGACAGTGATATCCGAGTCCATGCCCCGCGAGGATGGCGTGCTAAAACACTCATTCATTAATCGGTACATTTTTTTTGAACAAAATATGCGGAATTAAATACCCAATTTGGTTTCTCAGTCAATCATAATACACAATTTCCAATAGCCACTTGGGCCCGTTTTTCAAATACATATATACAATTCATTATAAAAGTAAGAGAAACATGCAATGCAGACGCGAACTGATCCCGACCTCTATCCTTCACTTGAACCTGCAATAATACTCCTGTTGACCTAACGGGGTATTCTTCTGAGTCTTGAAAAATAATTGCAAATTTTGGGTGAATTTTACGAACTCAGTGAGTGACCATCATCGATGGTTCACCCAGTCACATAACACATAATGCAAACATCTCATTAACAACCTATTGCCTCACATATCAGTCATTTAACATTTACTATCATTTGATCCATGTCATTAGCATCATTGCATTAGCAACCATATTATATCGCATACATGTGATCAATCATTTCACATAATCATATTGTTTCATGTTCCATACACTGTATCATTCATATTATTTCTCAG
>JANVCL010000214.1:22910796-22940254 GCA_026546855.1 Erythroxylum incrassatum | reverse complement strand
GTTCACACAAAATTACATTTAGGCACAAATACCGGGAAATGTCATGCATGCATATACAGTTATTTTTCATGTGCACAATTCACTATTTACATGCAGACATATGCATGAATTTTTCACAACAATCCTAAACCCTCTTAACCCTTTACCAAATTACCATTATACCCTTCCCGTAGGGGGTGGGATGTTACATATGATATGTGTAATAGCTTAATACATGAGTTGGCTACGCTTTGAGGGATTGCATGCTTTGATCTTTATGAAAATGAAGTGATAGAATTGATTGGTTGTATTTGATTTTGGTTGAGGACAAGCAAGGATTTAGGTGTGGGGAAGTTGATAATTGTGCATTAGTATGTGTTTTTCTAAGTATTTAGTATGTGTTTATTGTATGATAGGTTAGTATTATTATGTTTTAAGACTTGTTTTATATGTTTTTGTTTATTTTGATCTTCATGGTTGTTCTTTTGTGTTTGATATTGGTTTATGGTAGGAATTGATCATTTTGGTGTAGTAATGGAGGGTGGACACCTTTGTGATTAAGCTAAGGACCAAGAGAAGAGAAGAGAAGTGGTGCTACTTAAAAACAAGAACCCACAATCATGGAAAAGGGTATGTTTTCCATAATTGTGTGAAATCTATAGAGAAAGTTTCTATAAAGTTAACCCACGATCGTGGGAAGGACGAGTATAATTCCCAGGATCGTGGGAACTGGAAGTCGAATAGACACGCGAGTTTCATGTATGTTTTTAGGTTTTCATGACTTTATAAGATATAAAATCCCAAGAGCCGCCAAAGGGTCATGAAACTTGCTTCATGGAGCTAAAAGATAGATTAAAAGCCTAAAGATAGGGGGAGATTCAAGGTTTCATTCCCAATTAAGCAAAGAGCTCCCTATCATCTAGAGTTTCCAGATTGGGCAAAGAAGAGGAGGAGCTACCCATCCAGTCTTATTTCAATTTCTTTCTCTTTTAGCATGTTTACCATGGATTATTTGATTATTAGGGATGTTAACGATATTATGATTGGCCAAAACAACTTTTAGGGTTTGTTATTGAACTATTTGTGAACCTTTGGTTATTGATTTAATGATATACATGTTTGTCTTACTTATTGTGCTTAAACCTTGCAATAAATTGAGAGAGTGAGCTTGGTAATCTGTGTTAATTTGTACAACGAGAGTTGACAATTAATAGACCTATAAATAAAAAGTTATTAATTTATGAGGAAGAGATTTCAATAGATCAATACACTACCTATAGGATAGCTTCATATCTAGTTGAATGTTTATGAAAGGTTTTGCACATCGAGAGATCCTAAAGTTAATTCTAATTTATTTAACTAATGACATTTAGTTACACCTTGAGAGAGGGTAGCTAGAATTTTAGGAAATCTTGAGCCAAGCATAAATTGAATCAATTAATCAGAGGGGAGCAAATAGGGATAATGACAAGTCCTAATGTTTAATCTTAATTTTCTCCAAGTCTTAGTTTATGATTTTGGTTTGAGTTGCATTGTTCCCTGTTACTTTTAGTTTGCCTTTATTTTACTTATCTTTTTAGATTCAACTGAAATGATTTCTCAAACAAAGAACAACCTGAATTAAGTGGTGCCTAAGCACAATCCTCGTGGGATCGATATTTGCTTTCAGCTACAAGTACCACCCGTATACTTGCGATTTTGAGTATAAGACTAGTAGTGTGTTTTGAATTCAACAATGCATCAATAGTGCCTCAGGTAGATGGGTTCACTCCATTACAAAAGGTTTGCAAAAGGAATTCTTTGGGCAAATTATGATGTGGATACCTTTTTGCAAGTCCTTTTATCTTTCTTATGCCTTGTAAAGTGATTCCCCATCACTCTGCTGGAAGTTCGTGATCTCCTTGATTATTTTTGGGGTTTTGGTGAGGGGGAAGTATTTGTCTAAAAATGCTCATACCAATTACTCCCACGTTGTGATATTTATAAGATTGAGAGAGTGATATCGTGCTTTGGCTTTATCCCTTAATGTAAAGGGGAAAAGCCTCATCCTAACAATGTCTTTTGACATCTGATGATATTGAAAGGTATCACATATCTTGAGGAAGTTCACGATATATGCACTGGGATCCTTATTGTTCAATCTGTAAAATTGTACGTTTTGCTACAACGTGTTCAGTAGATCGGGTTTTATTTCAAATGATGATGCTTGGATAGATGACCTCGTGACACCTTGATTAACAACATTAAACCTCGATCTTATGAAATCCATGAGGGTCCTTGGTTGCCTCCCTGATCAAATTCTTGATGAAACTCTTCGTCTATGTTTGTTTTCATATTTTCTTCTTCACGTCTTGCTCCTCAGATTGTGTGCTCTAAACAGGCGATGTTCAGCTCTAACATTTCGGTTATCCGACTCAAAATTCTAGTAACTCTTGTGTTCATACAAGTGCATGGACACAAGTGTAAGAAAAACGCCTTAGACTAAAAGAATTAAACTAATCTTACTACTCCCCGACAATGGCGTCAAAAACTTGTTGAACAAGTTTTATCTAATGTAAAATCCCCAAGATCTACAAATATACGGATCATAGCTTGTAGTATCAAAGGCGTCGATCCCATGAGGAAATGTGAATTAATCTAATCTTAAGTTATCTAAGGTTAAAAAATAAGTAAAATGAAAATAAAAATTGAACAGAAGAGCAAACACATGAAGGTGAATGACAAAATTAATTTGTAAAATTAATGCAAGAAATTGAATTAACTATCATATTTGTAATCTCTCAATTAACTATCAACTCATAACCTAATTAGTTCTTAAGCTTTCTAATAAACTATCAAGTCTCATATAGGATCTCTCTTTGTACAATTGTTGATTTGATTAATTACGTGATCTATTAGATTATTTAACTCTTATTAAACAACCTAATCATTTCGCATTTGATTCACTCTCTTGATTTATTACCAAGGCATGGAGTTACAGAAATTAATCACAACACCCAATTGAAATAACACAAAAATGACTATATTAACATTGAATCAAGTTTAAATCCCTAAAGACAAGTTAAAACATCATCATCAATCCATAACCCATAAACATAGTCATTTTCATCTTACACATTCAATGAAGAAAATGACAAAGACAAACAGAATGTTACTTAGATGGGACTGGGTTGACTTAGGAAGGCAACAGTGTCAGAAGCCCTCTCTTCTTCTTCCTCTCCTCTCTCTTCTTCTTCTCTCCTCTTGAAGCTTTTTCCTAAAGTGGTAGAATGTAAACACCCTTTTAGGGTTCTTTTCTTCTCCTTTTATAATGTTTTCCAATTAGGGAAAACTCTGGGGTTTGCCAAGGCTCAAAAAGTCTGAAATGTCCCAAAAAATGAAGCTTGGTAAGTCGATGTGTGTTGTCTATCACACAGGCCACGATCGTGGCATCATCTTGCTTCTGTCACGATCATGGCATAGTGGCCATGATCATGACCCTGGGTTTTGCTTCGAGCTTCCTCCGATTCTCCTCCGTTCTTTCATAATTGATCTAAAACAGTAACAAATACGTCAAGGCACCTCAAATAGGCAAAATTTAAGCTCAATGGCATATAATAACCAATAAAACACATAACATAAATGTCTAACTACACAACACAATCCTACCCTAAACATGCACTAATTATTTAATTTAACAAGTAAACACATATTAAACTAACCACTAAAACATTATGCAATCAACCACTATCATAATGCATATGAGGTAGATGTTGCTTCTAAGGGTCACTCCCTGTGGTTACAAAGTATTATATATGATCAACTTTTGTAAGTGATGTATACTTCATGTGGTTTGTGATGTGGGAGCTTGAATTTGAGCTAGGAAACATAGTTTTTGCATTCATTATATTTGATGTACACAATTGTAAGTGAATGTTGGTTTATGCATTTGATGTTATATTAAGTGTTACTTTTGCTTCACTAACTTTGATGGTTTTTAGGCTACATTACCCAAACCTTACCCTTGCCCACATTAAAACCCTAAAATCCTTTATTAATGGTTATGCGTGTGAATCCTAGTGGTGGAGAAATGAAATAATATGCAAAGTTGTTGAATGTCATAATTATGAATGGTGTTTGTGTGTGCTTAAGAATTTATCATATTTAAACACATTTTGTCAAGTCTACCTCTAAATTGCTTAGTTTATAAAGGTGGTGAATGTTGATTGATCATGAGTAGAGAAATTGAATGTTGAGTTCTTGTCATGATTTTGAAAGTCATTGCTCTTTACTTATGATTATCTATTTTTGGGAAATATGGAAAATGAGTAAGTGTTTTTACGTTTATGACTTTAATTTTGATGTTTTACCTGACGACGATCAAAAGTTAAGTGTGAAGGAAATTAATATATGCTTAATTGATTATACATTTATTATATAACACTTAGTGTTTAATGATAAGAAATGCTTAAGACATTCGCTTTAGTTCATATTTGGTTTTAGGTACAATTCAGAAGCGAAAGAGCTACAGTGAGTCAAAAACATAATATTTGAGCCATTTTCTTGAAATTCTCACTCACTTGTCTTCATGAAACAAGAAGAAGAAGGGTTAGAGAAAGAGAAGACAAGAAAATTGCAAAAAAAATGAAGAGTTCAAGTTATGAAGGAGAGCTCATGGCCATGCATCAAATTGTGTCTCATGACTATGACAATTCACGCCCATGACTCAATATACATGGGCGGGTGCAACAAAGGCTCACAATCGTGAGCCCTCGAGGAGGCCATGCACAGCTGTGAGCCATTTACACGCCCGTGACATTTGGCTAATTGTCCCAAAAACCTAATTTTTAGTATAAAAGTTACGACAGAAGGGGAGATTGGGTATGAATCATTTGGGAAACAAGAGAGGCGACATAAGCTTGCAATTTCGAAGACCCATGGAGGCCATGGAGGGATAGGCTTCCCAACACCGATTCGGAGGTGATATCAATTTCGAATAACCCAGTCAAGCATTCTGTCATTGTTTGTTGTTCTTTCTCTCTTGGTAATTGATTATGTTATCCTATATTTATTGTTTGGGTGTTCTGTAAGAATGACTGAATGCTCTATTTGATTGTTTTTATGTATGATCTCATTGCTAGAATTGAATACAATATGATTCATTTATGGCAACTAATAGTTTTTAATCATTAGGGACAACATAGCCTAGGTTAAGTGACCCAAGTTTGTGTGGTTGTTGCCTTGATTAATCTGTTTTACTAACTCTAATGCAGCTATCCAATTAAATATAGAGAGCTTGTTTTAGGTTGTTCGATAGCTAGGTTTAATTAACGAGCTCTCTTAACTAAACACGATCAAAGGGATAATTGGTGTTAACAGAGCTTATTGTTAACCTACAATTAATAGTTGTTAGGAGAATTATGAGAATAACAACTCAGTGAAGTATGTTTAATTATGAGTAGGATGAGATTGAACCGATGACTGGGTCCCTAATGTATTCATCACTTTCATCATTTTTGAATGTTTTCTTTAATTTTTTCGTTACTTTTGTTTTGTTTTATTTTCTTTTTTGAAATCAAACAAACTCCCCTAACCTAAACTCCGATTATTTTTATTTCAAAAGTTGTATGCTCACTTTCTATGAGATCGAGCTAGACTCATCAATAGCTATAGCTTCAGGTCTAGTTATTTTGTATAGTGTTACAACGTGCTACTAGGATGCTCCATTGAATGAGCAACCTTGCTAAAAGAGATAAAGGTCATAAATGTAATGATAAGAGGCAAATTAAAGGTGGTTAATATTAATGAAAAATTAAGAGAGGTAAAGCTTAGGTGATTTAGACATGTTAAAAGGGGACACCCTAATGTTCTAGTGAGAAGATGAAAGAAGATTGTATTTAGAGACTATAAGAAAAAAATAGAAAGGCTTAAAAAGAACTGAGAGGAGGTGACTAAGAATAATATGACTCTACTGGAACTTATCACAGATATAACCTTCACTAGAAAATTATAGGATAAGGGTAAAGGATTTTATTTAGAGATGTCATTTTCTTTCTCGTAAGACTTTTAAACATTTTCCTTCAAGTCTTATTTCTTATATTTAGCCAAAACATTTAATATGTCATACTTCTCTCCTAATTATTTAGCCTAAACATTTTCTTATTTGGCCTAAATATTTTTTATAATAATTTGTTTGATTTATTTATTTACTTATCTCCTTCTTGTTTTTGTATTTATTTACTTGGTTTATCTTTTAGTCTTATTCTTAAACTTGTTTTATATTTATTATATTATTATTACTTGATTATTTTAATATCTATATGTGTATGTGTGTGTGTATACATATATTATATTTTATATACATCTATTAAAAACAGTCTTTCTATTAGTTAAAGACAAGGCTGCATACTTCTGTACCTTCTTAGACATGCGATTGGCAAGACTTTCACTAGGCTATAGCTGTTGTTATTGTTGTAATTTTAATTAAGATTTATGATATATATAATCAAATTAAGAATAATTAATTTAAAATTATTTTAAGTTTAATTAAAATACATAAATTTAAAATATACTTTTTTTAGGGTAAATATAGATACATTGATCAAAACTAATGATGTAAAAAATACAAACCTTTTACGCAGTTTAGTAAATGGTAGAAAAACTCTCTAATATTTAAAATTCTAGAAAAATCATTTTAATTTCCAATTTTCTAGAAAAACTATTTCTCTTAAACTTTGGTTAAAAATAACTACAAAACACACATATTATAAATATCAATCGTAAACTAATCAAATATATTTCCAAAAAAATTTAACCAACTCTTAAACTAAACTGAATTAATTAAACCTAATTCAAATTAATAATTTATTATAATTATCTTAAATTATTAATTTAAGTCAAATTTAATTGATCCAATATATATTTTATCGTTGTTTTCACCAGATCTTAAGAGAAGAGAATTTTCTAAAAAATTGAGAAAATAGAAAGATTTTATTAATAATTTCTAAAACTTTAAAAGCTTTTCTAAGATTTTATGAAATGTTTTGCACTTGAAGAATTTAAGCATAATAATAGGTCGAGCTGTCCATGAGTGGGCTCGCTTGACCCATGCCTCGACCAGGCCAGAAATAGCTGTGCTCGAGCTTGGACCTGACCGAGCCCAAAGCGAGCGAAACCGAGCCCAAACCAAATATATTTTTTAAAGAAAACAAATTGATGTCCCAAGTTCGAGACCCGACCCTTTTGTCATTCCCATCTAATAATCCGGATCTTTGAAACCCATGGATAGACGAACAACACCCGCCATCTATAATCCAACCCGAGACGTTGTCTTTCGACTTTACTTTACCCGTACACAAAACACCGCGTCTCTCCCCTGCAATCTCTCCCATATAAAAAAGCAAATCCCAAATGCATATACAGCCAAAACACCACCTCCATATCTCATCTTTTGGTTATCTTTCTCTATACTTTCCGCCGTTACTTTCGTCCAAACAAATAGAGAACAGCAAATTGAAATCAATTAATCAATCACGAGAGGGGTCTCTGATATGATAAATTATTTCACAGAAAAGGGAGGAGATACATAGTATAGGTTTTTAATTAAATTTGTTGTATCGAACAGGATAGTGATTAGTTGGCAATATATACAAATATGGGTAAGAAGAGGAAATCAATAGCTACGAGCCTCGACGAGGTGGATCGGACCATGTACGCGTCGTTCTGCAGCGCCGCTAATTCCCTCTCTCAGCTTTATACACAGGCCATGAACCACCAAAAGCTTTCTTTTCAAGCCGGTGAAAGACACGGTCTTGTAAGACTTCCTTTTTAATCACCAGAATTCTGTTTCTTTTACTTTCATTGTTTTGCGTGACCAGTCTCGTTTGTGTTTGTGCGTATAAGTGGTCTGGCGGGTGTTTTTGTATCGGTTATTTTGTTGGGTTTCTTTTTGGTGATCAAGTATGATTCTTTTTTCCCCTGCTGGTCTTTTGTTATTGGGTTTTCATGATTAAGGATGGAAGGAACCGTTTTTCAGTCTTACGATTTCTAATTTCGCATCGGGTTGCTTGGTTGTACTTTTCTAAACCAATTTGAAGGATAAAGTGAATGGATGGATTGATGGCCAGGATGGCAGATATGTTGATGGTTTAATTAGGGGCTGACAGTGATGTAGTGATACTACAACTTTGGTCGTTGTTAGTAATTGATGAAACTGGCAAATTGGAGTGTTCTCTTCACTTGTTTTAGGGTGGCTTATGGTAGATTGATTCAATAATGCCTACTCCAATATCAAGTTGCACCATGGAATTGGGTATTCTACTAGTTACGTACTTTTGTGGTGGTGGACTAGCAAGCAAGCTGTTTACCATTGTAGCATTGAAAGGAAAATTTTAATGCCGTTAAATCTTGGATTCTATATTACTCATAGGCGTGGTCCAAGTAAAGTTCTTGACTAACAGCAAAATTGGGATTTTTAGTACTTTGAGTCTCTAAAAGTAGGATTATAGTTTGTAAATTATTTTTTTGTTTATAAGGATGAGCCTAGCTCATCTGATCTGTCTTCTCCTTATTTCTTTTACTTCTAGGTTTCTTTTTATTCCTCTTTCCCTCCTTATTTGGTAAATAAGTCTATGCAAGGATTTGCCCATATAAAACAATATTATGATGCCAACTGGGATATAGTTTTTATGTCAATGCTCAGACTCGCAGATAATGAAGACAATTGTATATACTAATTCAATAAAACTGCATAAAAATGCAAAAAGCAATCAATATCATCTTAGGAAGTTATCTCACTAATTTTTTGCTTAAGAGATCCAGCTTGAATTTTGAAAGGATCGAACGTATTTAAATATAAGAATTTAAACTTTTCTTATGCAAGTGTTGAAATAATGGCTTTAAGATGCATCTAGTAGAAGGTACCAATGATGGAACTTCTTCAAGAAGAAACGTAAACTGCCATTGTTGAAAAAGAAAGCTGAAAAGGGTGTGTGGTTAACAGAATTTCAGAGTGGTTTTTTAACTTGAAAATCTATTATTGTTGTGTTTGTAATCTATTTATGTAAATGTAAATTTATGACTGAATAATGTAAACTTTATAGGATTGTTCTTAATATTCAAATATGTATATTCTCTTACTTTTTTTCTTCTTAAAGATGTGAAAAAAGATACTCACCGAAGGTGTACCTTTGATGTGCATAAGTAAAAATATTTTAAAGGTAGACCTTGTAAGAATGTTTTGATAATTTATTCAGTCAAAGATATCACTGACCATGCTACTTTATAAGCAATTATAGTCCATTCTCCCCAATCTAGTAAAGAGCACAAAACAAATTCTCCCCAATCTAGTAAAGAGCACAAAACAAGTAGATGGACATAATTGTTCCCATAATTTTGTATGAAATTGTTAATAGTTATTTTTGAGGAAGAGGAAAAGGGTGTTTGAAGGGGAGGAAAGATATCTTTGCTTCTTGTATTGAATTGCCTTTAGTAATTTAACTTGTTGACTTGAGCTGTTCATTTTGATGTTACTACTAAAATGATGGAGGATGTTATTTTCTCCCGTAAAGCATCTTGACTTTCTTTTCAATTATTTCCTTATGTCTTTGTTCCTTTATTGCACTTAGTTTGGATGAGTTCATCAATTATAATTGTAGCTCAAAAATAGTGACATTTAGTAACTTTTTCTTAATCGAAGGGAAAATTTGTTGGGAACAAGGTTTCTTTTCATAGTTAATGGAAGCAAGGTGATCTAAGGCTGTTTGAGTTCATCAAATCTAATTGTAGCTCGAGTAATAGTTGTAATAGTTTTTGCTTAGTTAAAGGGAAAAATAGACTGAAAATGGTTGAGAACAAAATTTCTATTGCTGCTAGTGAGACTCAGAGAAATCTATTATTCATATCGTATGTACGTCGATGAAAAAGTAAGTAGTTGATGCCTAATCCTAGAATAGGAAATATCAATAATAGTAAATACTTTCCTATTTTATCACTATACAGCTATATACAACTCAACACTCCCCCTCAAGCTGGAGCATATAAATCATATGCACCAAGCTTGTTACTTATAAATTCAATATGAGAACCTCTGAGAGATTTGGTCAAGATATTTGCTAGTTGATTGGTTGAACTGACATGACTAGTAGTGATGCAACCAAACAAAATTTTTTCTCGAATAAAGTGGCAATCAATTTCTATGTGTTTGGTTCTTTCATGAAATACTAGGTTAGAAGCAATATGGAGAGTAGCTTGATTATCACACAATAACTTCATTTGTGATACTTTTGCAAATTTTAACTCTTGAAATAATTGCTTCAACCAAATAAGCTCACAAGTTGCTAGAGCCATTGCACGATATTCTGCGTCTGCACTCAATCTGGCAACAACATCTTGTTTCTTACTTTTCCAAGACACAGGATTTCCTCCAACAAGAACACCAAAGCCTGAAGTAGAATGCCTATTAGATGGAGAACTTGCCCAATCAACATCAGAGTATCCAATAGTTTGTGAATGACCTCGGTTTTCATATAATAATCCTTTTCCTGGTGCACCCTTAATGTACCTCAAAATTCGAATAACTGCATCCCAATGACTATCACATGGAGCTTGTAGGGATTGACTAACAACACTAGCCGAGAAAGAAATAGCAGGTTGTGTGATGGTGAGATAATTATGTTTTCCTACCAAACTCTGATGTCGGCCAAGATCAGCAAGTGGCTCCCCTTGATTAGGTAAAAACTTTCAATTAGGATCCATAGGAGAGTCCATTAGTCTATAGTCTGACATCCCTATTTATTCTAGAATATCCAATGCATACTTTCTATGAGAGAGTACAATACTAGATTTGGACTGAGCAACTTCTATGCCAAGAAAATATCAGAGTGAACCCAAATCTTTTGTCTGAAAATGACAAAACAGATGTGTCTTCAATTATTCAATCCCAACTTGATCACTTCTAGTAATGATAATATCATCCACACAGACAATTAGATAGATACATTGTTCTGATGATGTATATTTATAGAAGACAGAGTGATCAAATTTACATCGAATCATACCAAACTCTTGAACAACATGACTAAATTGTCCAAACCAGGCACGAGGAGATTGTTTCATCCCATATAAAGAGCGACAAAGCTTACACACTAAGGTAACAGTTTATCTTGACTAGGGGAAGAGATATGAATGAAACATGTGCAGCCAAAGACTCGTGGTGGAAGGGAGAATAGTAGTTGATAAGGAAATAGGATAGAATTGGGTACTTGATTATGTAGATTAAACGATGGCTTGTGATTAATCGAGAAGCATGCAGTTAAGACAACATCTGCCCAATATTGTGATGGAACTTGATTGTGTAAAAGCAAGTTATGAGCAGTTTCTAGGAGATGTCTATTCTTTCGTTCAACAATCCCATTTGGTTGTGGAGTTAAGCACATGAGGTCTGATGAAGAATTACTTGGGAAGACATGAATTGGGTGAAAGGAATGGACAAATATTCAGAAGCATTATCACTTCTCAACACAAAAATATTAGTGTTAAATTGTGTCTTTATTTTTGCACAAAAAGATTTAAAAATAGAAACTAATTCTGAACGAGCTTTCATTAAAAATAACCAAGTGCAACGAGAATAATCGTCAATAAATGTAACAAAATATTGAAATCCCAAAATAGAAGAGACACGAGAAAGGACCACAAATGTCTGAATTAGCTAATTCAAAAGGGGATGTAGCCCGTTTATTGACAAGCTTTGGAAATGAACTTCGAAAATGTTTTTTAAGCTGACAAGATTCACAATCTAAGGAAGATAAGGTAGGTAAACTAGGCACCATCTTTTGGAGTTTCAACAAACTAGGATGACCCAAACGATTATGAATTAGAATTGGAGATTTTGAAATAGTGTATGTTATAGGTGAAGGAGGTATATTTAAATGATAAAGGCCCTGCGACTCATGTCCTATGCCAATCATTCGTCCCGTACTACAACAACCGAATTTTTATTAAAAGTGATAGAACAATTTAAAGATTGTGTAAGTTTACTGAAGAGATACAAGGTTAAAGGGGCAATTAGGAATATAAAGAACATATTCTAAATGCAAGGATGGAAGTGGTTGAGCAGAATCTACAACTTTAACAACTGTTTGAGTCCCATTAGCTAAAGTAAAAGGAGGAAAAGATGTAGGGTTAGTAAAGTGAGAGAGTAAATGTGGGTTATCAAAGATATAATTAGAAGCACCATAATCAAGTACCCAAGGGAAAGACTTAGTGAGGCATGCTACGGAATTACCCGGATGAGCTATCGAAGTAACGACAGAGGAAGACTGCTTATTTGCTTGATACTTGAGATGCTCTTCATAATCAGTACTAGTAAGAGTCAATGATGGCTGAGTAGAGAACTCAGATTGAAGGTTAGACTGATCAGTATGAACAACATTAGCAGCTCGAGGACGATCATGCAATTTATAACATTTATCCTTAGTATGTCCCCATTGATGACAATAATACGATCCCCTTGCTCTACTCTATTAGTTCTCTGAGACAGAGAGGCCAAAGCGGAAGAATTAACTAAGGGAGTTCCTATCATAATGCTAGGTGACAAAATATGTAATAAACGAGCAAATACTTCATCCAGAGAAGGTACTATAGGACTTGCCAAATTTTGTTCTCAAATTGAATTAAGTTCAGGACTGATAGCAGTAAGAGTAAGAGCTATAAAAAATTTATCTCGCTGTGCAAGATTTGTTGCTGCAGACTTACCAGTAGGCAGTAATAGGTTGAATTATGCTTTCAGGGAGGCCATTCTATCAAGAAATTTAGACATGATCATATCTTGTTTGAGGTTAACCAGGTTTGATACTACATAATACAATCTCTGAATGTCGTTAGTACAAAATAATTTTACTTGACTCTATGTCTCAACACAAGTTCTGTACGCTTTATAAATAGGGTGGAGTTGAGGATCAATTGTTTGTCATAACATACTACATAATAATGCATCAATTTCAGCCCAATCAGATTTATTTGTTTCAATATCCTCAATCCTAGTAGTTAAGTAATTGGCTAGGTCTTGACCCATCCACCACAATTCAACAGAAGTAGCCCATGAGGTATAATTAGAACTACCTACTAGTTTATCTCTCGTAATTGAGGGAAGAGAAATAAAGGGAAAAGCACCTGATTGAGACCTGAAATTTGTAGGAGCCATGAATGGAAAAACCTCTACAAAAAATTTTCGGTGACTGTGTGGCTAATTTTTTGGTGACCTGATGGTGAACAAAAGGAAAACTCAAGGAAATCAGCTCACTAGTGATTGTTGAGTTGGCGCCGACAGTGATAAGTCACGCTCATTAGAGAGAGATTGGTAAGAGGGTCACTTCTTGTCAACTTTTCACGATCTTTTTCGGCAGCGAAATCAGTCGTGGGCTATGGGAAACGACTAGTCGGCGTCGTCTGAACAGGTGAGTGGTGACGGTGAGATGAGACTCGCGTTGGAGAGGGAGATCGGAAAACTAACCATTGAAGTAATGAGCGGTGCGTGGTGCAGCTACCAATGACACAATTTTGGGGTTCTGTTGGTGAGTGAGAGAGGAATAGACAGGTGATGTTAGATTTTTGATCTAACACCGGATTAATAGAGTCTGAGTTTTGCCAGAAATTGATCAGAAAGGAATCAGAAACTCCTAAAACCCTAGCTTTGATACCATGTGAAACTTGCAGAAATTTTTTGTTTTTATCGTATATACGTTGATGAAAATACATGTGTAAATAGTTGATGCTTAACCTTAGAATAGGAGAAACAATCAATAGTAGTAAATACCTTCCTATTTTATCACCATACAGCTATATACAACTCAACAACCGAGAAAGCATATTTGGATTAATCTATTTAAGATTGGTTCCCAGCTTTAATTGTCTTATGATTTTTGGCTTTCTAAAAGGTTTTGTCTATTTGTGATGCCTCTTTGTATCATATTTTGTATTTACCTAGAAAATATAGGTTGAACTAGTCGTGAAAAATTTTCTATAGACTCTAGTATTTGGTGCAGAAATAAGTATTTTGTTTGATTTAGTTCTTCATTTTAATATTGATCTAATTTATTGTTTCTGGTATTAGTTTTTTGAATTTTAAGCCCATTTTTTTGCAATATGTCATTAATTAGAAATAAGTGAGTATGCTTTCCGTTTTGAATTCTTAATGTCGAGATTTCTTCACTTTCTAAATTTTCATGGTATCCAAATGTTGAGACAATTGTTAGTTGCCTCGATTGTTTCCTTAGTGTGGTGTTTACTTATTGACTTATTTCCATCTTCACTTGGCCATATTGTAGGAAAACAACTCATTTAGCTGATAAATGACCCTTATCACTGGTTGAATTCTATTTGATTAAATGCAAATCAGTTGATGAATAAGGTAATAACTTCATTTTCTAACATAAAAATAGAATACCAATATTAGACTGAATGATAACTAATATGATATATGCATATGTTCTATACAATAGTTTTCCCGCATATTATTGATACATTTATCATTATTTCTTTTCGGTATGAACTATATTTTTGTTTATGAATGGAGATAGTTGAGAAGTTCTACTAGATTGCTTTGAGCATCTAGTATTTTGTGTTGCTAATCTTACTTTTCAGATTAATTTCACAATGGTAGGATTCTTATTTACTTTATTTTGGAAAATGACGTGATTCTTTCCAACTGATCTATCAAAAGTTTTATAATGTCAAAACAAATGAAGCGAAAGTAAATGGAGATAATCTGATTACAAAGATACACCGTTGAGTTGGTTTCTTTCTTTTGGTCTGCAATTGAAAATGGTTAAATTTATTGAAGAATTTGGTTGAAGCTATATCAAATGTTTATTAGTTTGACAAATTGATAGGGATTGGTCTTTTCTTCGATTGGCCTTTGCCATAATGTGGAATTAGGTTCAAATTTGTATTAGGTTAGTAAGGAGTCCGTTTACTGACATCATGTTTTAAAATGTGCAGAAATCTACTTCTTGTGATTGCGCTAATTGTTATCCTTTTTTTTTTGACCTTTGCAGTCTTCTTCTCCAGTCAATCAATCCCTCTGAGTTCTCCATTTCCACTAGTCCCCAAATTCTCTCAAGAAACGAGCAGAAAAGAGATGTCTGTCTCTCTATCTTGCAATTCGTTGTCTGTTGCCCCAAAACTCAGTACCCCAAAAACACCCAAAACAAAAATCCTCAATATTTTCTCCATCAAACCGCATGGCAGTATTCATCAAATTTCAACTCAATTTCTGTCTCAATTTAGCGCTAAATCACCTCTCAACCCTAAATTAAAACCTAATTTGCAAACCCATCCTATTCGTTCTCTTTTCACTGGCATCGTTGAGGAAATGGGTGAAGTCAAACAAGTGGGCACCAACAAGGATGGTGGGTTTGACCTAAAAATCCGTGCTAAAACTGTCCTTGAAGGTGTTAATCTTGGAGACAGCATCGCTGTTAATGGCACTTGCCTAACTGTGACGAATTTCACTGATCAAGAATTCACAGTTGGGTTATCACCAGAGACCCTCAGGAAGACGTCTCTCATAGAATTGGAGTCTGGTTCATTGGTGAATTTGGAGCGGGCAGTGCAGCCCACAAGTAGAATGGGTGGGCATTTCGTTCAAGGTCATGTCGATGGTACAGGGGAGATAGTTGGGAAAGACGCAGAAGGTGATTCATTGTGGGTAAAGGTGAAGGTGGATGAAAGGATGTTGAAGTATCTGGTCCCAAAGGGTTTTATTGCAGTAGATGGTACAAGTCTGACCGTAGTTGATGTATTTGATGATGAAGGATGCTTTAATTTCATGCTGGTGGCTTATACACAGCAAAAAGTGGTTATTCCTTTGAAGAAAGTTGGCCAGAAAGTGAATTTGGAGGTGGATATATTGGGAAAGTATGTGGAAAAGTTACTTAGTAGCGGGATTATTGAGTCCATTCGATCTTCATGATACATAACTACTAATTGGAGGCCAGTACTTGGAAGTTGGAACGGACTTTCCTCTTCCATTCAATTGTTTGGAAGTTAATTTTGAATACGGAGGATTTATCTTTTGTGGGTTGTTTTGCTTCATGTGATCATTAATAAGGATTCTTTCAATGTTGTAAGAAAATACGAAATTTTCGGAGGATACAGTAGTGATGTTCCTCTTTGACGCGGAGGGATACTTTTTCTGTTGGATCTTTTGGGTTTGTGTTTTGATTAATATTTTCTAATGTTTGTTCAATATGACTTAATCTTTGTGTTGTCATAGTATATTGTTCTTCTTTTATCTGCCTTTCAATTTTTATAGAGTTATTAATTCATTAATTTGTTCTTCCAATTGCTATTGTTGGTTGATTAGTACTATCATTTGTTGTGTTACACTCGTAACGTATTTTGTATATAAGTAGTTAAACTAGTTAATTGATTTTGAATATTGTCTAATTTTTGTTGATGATTAATAGGATCA
This sequence comes from Erythroxylum incrassatum, assembly GCA_026546855.1. NCBI lineage: Eukaryota > Viridiplantae > Streptophyta > Magnoliopsida > Malpighiales > Erythroxylaceae > Erythroxylum > Erythroxylum incrassatum. The sequence continues at coordinate 22,923,825 of JANVCL010000214.1, read as the reverse complement.
GTTATTCTAATTGGTTCCTTGTCTTTATTTTGTACAGGTTCATTGAATCGTAATGGTTTTGAATAATGGATGGATTGGGATCTAGTAAGTAAAGGTGGATAAGATAAAGTTGTTTGTTCTGAAAATGAATGCCTGCTAATAATTGGATATTGAATAGAACGTAATGGTCTTAATTGGGTTCTAAATTGAGTACCTAATTTAGCTATTTCATTAAATAATTGATCCATGTAAATTCTATCGGTATTTTTGAATTCAATACTATGATGAGAATTAGTAAGTGCATAACTAACTTGATAGGTTATTGAAAATGGATACTGACCTGGGATCATGAAATCATCTCAATAAAATTTATATGCTATTGTAATTGTATCGTCTAAATTGGGTGATCTGAGGGGAATGCCTAATTTTATTCGTGTATTAAACATTATTTTTCTATATGCCAAATTTCCGTTCATGATACCTAGTTCATGACACCTATAACTTGATCTTTTATATTTGTCATTCTTTCATCAATAATTGTCATTCTTATTGGTGAATCTATTCCATCTTGAAAAGTTGATTTTAATAATATTTGGATAGTCGATAATTGAATATATCCTATTTTTGACCTTTAATCTTCGGGTATTTTTAGTAACTGTTGATTTATTTGTTCTTTATTAATGAGACTGATTCTAATATTTCCAGTACATTGATCCATTCTAATTGGGGTTTCATGAATCATTTTGCCATAATAGATAATATTTTTACGATCAAAAACTTGTTTGAATAGTGGTTTATGTTGTATATCTTGTCCAGTTTTTAGGTTCAACTGAGTTTTGTCTATCTGGTTTTGTTTAGTTTGTGATAATAAAGTATTTATATGGAGTGTTCCTTGTGCTTTCGTTAATTCCAAAGTGTCAACTTCTAATATTTGATTATCTTTTTGTTTGGATTCAGATTCCACAGATTCCATTTAATGTTGTAATAATCGATGTAAATTAAGTGTTTGCCATACATTTGTAATTCACTTGAATGGAGGTGGTACAAGGTTCTTGACATATGTAAATCATTTCTTAAGGTGGTTAAATCGTTCATATTATTCTGTGGAAGTCTAGTAATATACTGTATTAATCTAGTTGCCTTTTGTTGAGTTTGTTCTTGATGTCTTAATACTGATTGTTGTTCTTCGTGAATATTTTGTTGTAATTGTCTACATATAGGACATTCAGAATTATTCATCTTTATATTTGTGGATGATAAGTTCTATGATTAGCTAATATTATTTCTAATGAATTTAAATGCTCTATATATACCTGCTGTAATTGCTGAGCTACTTGTAAATGTTCCTGGTAAGGTCTTCTTCCTATAGAATTAATGCCTACAAATATAAGATAATTGATTCTATCTTCATTATATTGAATATAATTAGTGTAATGATCTATTTTATCTTGAGCATCCTGAATTTGTTGTTGTAATTCATTACAAAGAATACAGCTCATCTTTATGGATATTTAAAGGTTTGATTATTAATATAATAAAAACCTCGTTCTTCAGCTAATTCTAATAAAGCTGAATAAGTAGTACTTGTGCATCTACCCAGCTAGACAATAAATATTGTTGCATTTGATAATTGAATCCAAAATGGTAAATATATTCAAGGATAGAAAAATTATGAGGGAAAGTAAACTGAATAACAAATAATAATAACATGATTGGTAATGTATAAAGGACTGAAATAATAATGCATGAAATGATATGTATGATTAGATTAATCATTAATCTATGTAATATTGTATATCCTCTCTTAGATTACGAATATCTCGCTTAGTTGACAAGATCATATGCTGTGTTGATACTATTACGTCTTTAATTTCTTTTTCTAATTGTGAATCATTTAGTTGGTTTGCTTGTGCTAGCATGATTATTAATTTCTTAAGCCAATTAACATATTTATGGTAGAGTTCACAATAAGTTTGTAATAATTGTTTTAACATTCGTTTATGTTGAGTCTGGATAATCTTGGTACAAGCATACAAACTTATGCTATTAAACATTGCATTTGCTCTCGATAATACTTTCTAGATTTGTGTACAATGATCTTAAAATCCTTAACTATTTCTACGAGTCTTGCTGTAGCTATCATCTGATCATAATCGTTGATATTGTGAGCATGCTTGCTTTCTGCTATATATCGAATCTGCAAATTATCTAACCATTCTTCACGCTTTTAAGTTTTTGCAATTAGTTGCTTTAATCTTCGTACTCGATCAAAATATAAAGAGTCCATTGATTATAGATGGAGGTTAATAAATGAATGAATAAATAAGATAATAATTAAACATAATTATTTGATAATACTTGTGATGAAACAAGATTCTCTTAAACTCATACCTGCTTCGTTAATGCCAAATCGCCAACCCAGTCTTGGACTAATGCTTTGGGTACAATGAGGACACTTGTCTTCGGGATAGCCGTTGAGCTGATTACAAATGGCTTGTCTCCATGGAGTTGAATAATGATTCAAAAATTCCGTCCATACAGCCAAAAGGCTGGGTAAACTGTTGGATGATTTGAACTGCATCTGCTGTAATAGCGTTCTTGTATGCTGATATCATTAGTATATTGAATCCTTTATAATTGACCTTGATCATAGATTCTGCTGTGATGCGATTGCATTGATTAAAGATGCCTTCTAGACAGTGTAAATTGAACTGGTTTTGGGATACTTGGTTTAGGTTCTTGGGTAGTATCTGGTTCATTTGGGATGATGATTTGCTTTTGTATGAAGGCTATGGTAGTTTTGAGCTGAGTAATATCATGGTTAACTTTGGATATTTGTAATTGTAGTTCTAAATATTCTTCCTCCTTTTTGCGAAGTGCTTCCTCCATAAGAGTTAAAATTGCTTCCATTCTCGAGTTAAAGTATCTGCAAGAAAATTGTTAGACGATTTAATATATTGAATGACATAATTATATTGATTGAGCTCCAATTGCCAACGAATCAAGCGACCCTAATTATAGTTGGTCTTTATTGTATACTTGCTAAATCCACATAAATACTTTGAATCCGTTTGAATAGTAAATTCAATCGAAAGTAAACTTATACGGCATTTTCTCAATGTTTTGAGATAGGCTAACGTTTCCTTTTCATGAATTGGATACTTGAGTTCATCGGGATTAAATGTCTCGTTTGTATACTTGTAAACACTTTTTGGAGTTGGGTGGTTTTGCTAAGAGGCATCCTGCCCATGTATCTATACTTGTATTAATCTGTACCAATAATATATCCTTCGGCAAATAATTATAAACTGTTGGTAAATCCTTACACAATACTTGAGTCTTTGTACTGCCTTGGTATCTGCTTCAGTCCATCGTCATTAATGTTTAGTGCTGCATTTTAATTGTAAAATTTTTCTTTCTTTGACTAAATTGCTAAGAAAGCCTTGATCGGATATATAATTTAAAAGGACTAAAAATTGTTGTATTTGGGTTTCATTAATTAATTGATCCAGAAAGTTATTAATTTTATTTAAAATGTTTGGTTGTAATTTTAAATATCCACTTTGAAATTCTATACCTAAATATTCAATATTAGGCTGTGCAATTTTTACTTTCTTTTTACTAAGAATTAATCCTATTTCTTTACATCTTTCTAATATTATTTTAACTTTTTTCAAATGATCTAATTTATTTTGATTAGAATAGATAATATTATCGTCAATATATACAAAGGTAAATTCTTCTAATCCTTCAAGGTTATTATCCATAAATTTTTGATATATACTAGGTGTTTGTTTTAATCCAAAAGGTAATAAATTTCACTGATAATATTTTTGAAGTGGACAAGTAAATGCAGTTAAAGGTTTGGTATTATTATGTAAACGTAATTGTTAATATCCTGATTTTGCATCTAAAGTAGTAAACCACGTGTGTCCTTTAAGTTTATTGATTATATAGCCTTTCATAGGTAGCTTATAAGCATATCCAATAGTTGCTTCATTTAATTTTTTATAATTAATTACCATACATCTTTTTCCTTTTTTCTGTTCTGCTGAATTATTGACATAAAATGCTAGTGCTGAATGTTTACTAATGCTGGGTGAAATTAATTATTTATCTAATAAATCTTTACATTCAATTATAAATTCTTGTACATCCTGTTGACTATAGGGGATATTGTTACAGATATTTACTTCTTGGGTAGGATCTTTAAGCTTAATTTCTATTAATTGATTATTCTGATTTTTTATTGGAATAAGAGGATTTTCACTACATACTTGCTCTAATAGGGTATCTATTTCCAGATGGACAGACATATTATTAATGAGATAAAAATGAAGATAATTTAACGTATTAGTTATGTGTTGCAATTTTTGAAAATAAGTAGTATGATAAATGGGAATTTTAAGAATAATAGATTTTTGATTGATTGACTTTATATATGGTGTTTTCAAAGTAATATAATGTAAATATTGACAGAATGAATTGTATAATTTGAGAAAATGATTTCCTATAATTAATGGTAATCCAGATTCTTGTTGATATATGGAGGGTACTAAAAAGGTATATTTTTCAATAATTACTTGATTGTAATAACTAACATACCATATATATTTGAAACCTCCATCTGCTATTTTAATTTGTAATGGTTTTTCTAATTTCTTCCAAGTATATAATAAGTGTTTTGATGCTATACAAATAGTTGCACCTGTATCTATATATGCATTTATTGTTTTTATTTTGAATCACTACTTGTATAAAAGTTGTGTTGGTATTTAGTTGATGATTCACTTTGTGAACATCCAGATTCATAGTAATAAATTGATGAGATGGTGGAGTCAGTATTATAGTATGATTCAATAGGTTCTAATTCATGTTGCATTGCTGAATGTAATATATTAATCTTTTGAGTATATTTTTTATTGGTTTTGTTTGGGCATTCATTTGCATAATGACCTTCTTCTTTACATAGCCAACATTTACATGACTTTTTCTTTTGTGGATTATATTGATGTTTTTTAGGTTTAAATTGTCTATATCTTTGTCTTCTAAAGTACTTTGACTGAGGTCTGAATGGGTGCCTATTTTTTCTGTTAAATGAATATTTCTTCTTCCAACAATGCCGATCAGGGATCGGCGGATGTTGCTTTTAGGAATCTGCCGGCACCTTATGAAAAATCAAAGTCTTTGGGTTTCGGGGTACGCGAATGCGCTGTCGGACTGGCTCCCCTGTCTCTTAGGATCGACTAACTCATGTGCAAGTATCGTTCACATGGAACCTTTCCCCTCTTCGACCTTCAAAGTTCTCATTTGAATATTTGCTAATACCACCAAGATCTGCATCGACGACTGCTCAGCCCGGGCTCACGCCTTGGGTTTTGCAACGACCGTCGCGCCCTCCTACTCATCGGGGCCTGGCCCTTGCCTCGATGACTGGGTGTGGGTCGCGCGCTTCAGCGCCATTCATTTTCGAGGCTAGTTGATTCGGCAGGTGAGTTGTTACACACTCCTTAGCGGATTTCGACTTCCATGACCACCGTCCTGCTATCTTAATCGACCAACACCCTTTGTGGGATCTAGGTTAGCGTGCAGTTGGGCACCGTAACCCTTCATCCCGCATCGCCAGTTCTGCTTACCAAAAATGGCCCACTTGGAGCTCACGATTCTGTGGCGCGACTCAACAGAGCAGCCACGCCGTCGTACCTATTTAAAGTTTGAGAATAGGTCGAGGGCGTTGCACCCCCGATGCCTCTAATCCGTGCTAAAACTGTCCTTGAAGGTGTTAATCTTGGAGACAACATTGCTATTAATGGCACTTGCCTAACTGTGACAAATTTAACTGATCAAGAATTCACAGTTGGGTTATCACCAGAGACCCTCAGGAAGACGTCTCTCATAGATTTGGAGCGGGCAGTACAACCCACAAGTAGAATGGGCGGGCATTTTGTTCAAGGTCATGTCGATGGTATAGGGGAGATAGTTGGGAAAGACGCAGAAGGTGATTCATTGTGGGTAGAGGTGAAGGTGGATGAAAGGCTATTGAAGTATCTGGTCCCAAAGGGTTTTATTGCAGTAGATGGTTCAAGTCTGACCGTAGTTGATGTATTTGATGATGAAGGATGCTTTAATTTCATGTTGGTGGTTTATACACAACAAAAAGTGGTTATTCCTTTAAAGAAAGTTGGCCAGAAAGTGAATTTGGAGGTGGATATATTGGGAAAGTATGTGGAAAAGTTACTTAGCAGCGGGATTATTGAGTCCATTCGATCTTCATGATACATAACTACTAATTGGAGGCCAGTACTTGGAAGTTGGAATGGACTTTCCTCTTCCATTCAATTGTTTGGAAGTTAATTTTGAATACGGAGGATTTATCTTTTGTGGGTTGTTTTACTTCATGTGATCATTTATAAGGATTCTTTCAATGTTGTACGAAAATACGAAATTTTCAGAGGACACAGTAGTGATGTTCCTCAAGTTGCGAACGTGTTATTGTATGTTAGTGACGTTGCTTTTCTGGGCTGGGCTTTGTCCTAACCTGGAATGAGGTGTACTAGTTGTGTCGGGTGGGCATGGCTCTTGCATCACAGCCATAACATATCCAGCAATATCACTGTCCTTGCTTTCGTTACATATTTGTATCGATCGAATGATATTTAAATCCACTCCATATCACAGGAAAAGCATGGTCAATAAAATACAATAAAAAGATAAACAATATAAAATTTTATTTTTATAATCTTATTCTTATTATATTATTAGATGATAATATTAAATCTTAATTTAATTTATTGTTGATATTATTCTTAAATTAAAAATAAACAGATTTCAATTTATCAAGTTTTAGCTGCATAACAAAATGAGATGCTCCCCACTCACCTCCTTATCGACATCTTTTTTTTGGTAAGGAGGATGAAGAGAAAAACTAAGTCCTCAAGAAAGCAACAGAGCACTGATTGCTTTGGAGAATCTCTCGAAGTCCCAAAGGCGGGGTGGCCAAACCACCTAATGACCATCGCAAGAGGACCCCAATTTGGTAAGAAAATCTACACATCGATTGCCTTCCCGAAGAACATGACGAATGAAGCAACGCCACTGTCTACCGATAAGCTCCCGAATATCCTCGATAATAGGTAGAAGAGGATGGAAACCTTTCGAAGAAACGAGGATAAGGTTGATAGCCTCTGAAGAGTCAGACTCCACAAGGAGATTTCTATAGCCAGAGCTCCAAGCAAACTCAAGACCATACTGAATCGCTTGAAGTTCTGCAACCATAATAGTTGTAAACCCAATTGCACCTGAGAAGCTCGTAAGCCATCGACCAAACTGATCTCGAAGTTAACCACCAAACCCTGCTTTCCCTGGATTCCCCAAGGCACTACCATCCGTATTGAGCTTAGCAAAATTTTCGGGAGGCAACTCTCACGTAAATCCACAGAGCTTCCTAGTTCTCGGAATTAGCTGGAGCATTACGCACCCCAAAAGCAATGAGACACTCAGTGAATAGACTTTGATGCCATTGGACTTGAGATATCAGAGGCATCAATAAGCCTTGTATGCTCTCTTTATTGTGAGCACACCAAATAACCCAGCACCCAGTGACAAAACGAAGGAGATCTTCCTGAGAAACACCTGCATCTAAGACATTTGAGTGCAGCAAATCCTCCAAAGAGTCACCAAAAAATCAGTCATTCCCATCCCCCACTAAGATATGGTCCCAAAAGGCGCGTGCCCACATGCAATCACGAAGCGCATGAAGAATAGATTCGTGCAGTTGGTTGCAATGCACACACCTGGGGGACGCAGCCATACCTCGCTCAAAACGAAGCTGGTTAGTTGGGAGACGGTTCTAGTTAATCAACCATAGGAAAAACCTGAACTTTTGGGGAATAGGGAGTTTTCATAGCCTAACCCAACTTTTCCTGTCATCTGGAGGATAAGGCACTCGAGAAATGAAATAATGGCCAGATTTAGCGGAATATTGTCCGGACAAAGAATCGCCCCACACAAGAAGATCTTGCATGGGTTGGGGGTGGAAAGCAGTATAGTTGAAATGCAAGCAGAAACCTCACGAGGGATATAGGTACGTAAAGAATGGAGATCCTAGGTGCGTATATCCATGAGGATATCAACGACCATCAAGCCCGTCTCTCGCTGATCAATATTCGGTATACAATAGTGGAGAGGCAGATCCCCAACCCACCTATCATACCATACCAAGATCTGCTCACCATTACCAACCCTCCATTTGTAACCATCCTAGAGATAGGGCACAACACGCTGAACAACACGCCAGCAAGGAGAGGCATTTGAAAAGGAAGGACCAGTAAGAACTTGAGGGCCATATCAGTATTTGGAGCCAAGCACGCGGGTCCAGGGCTTAGTATCCCTCGAGATTAAAGACCAAAGTAGCTTTCCAAGTAAGGCAATATTATTCTCCCAAGCCATACAAAGACTTAACCCCCCAATGCGTTTAGCACTACAAACCATCTCCCAGTTAAGCAAATGGATCCCCTTACGACCATCTATCGAGTTCCAAAGAACGGTCCTGCAAAGTCTATCAATCTCTGTACAGAGCCCTGAATGTAACCAAGTGGTCTACATGGTGTAAATGGGAATAGTAGACAATGTAGATTGGACAAGTGTATGTCGCCCCGCCTTATTTAAAAGCTTCACCTTCCAGCTACGAAACCGAGAATTCTTTTTCTCAATGACGTGCTTGTAGGCTAATTTACTAGCACACTTCTGCAAGGAAACTCCCAGATATACCAATTCCAAAGTAAAATGCAGGCCAAAGTGATGTCGAAGCAATGCTTTGTGAGCATTCGTAGCGTGGGGAGAGATTAAGGCTCAAGATTTTTTAACATTAACCATCATACCCGAGCAGTCGCAGAAGGTACACATGGTATCTAAAGCAACTTGGCATTTCCCAACTGAAGCATTAGAAAATAGCAAAACATCATCTGCAAAAAGGAGTTGAGAAATAGGGGGCCATCGCAACTAATCCGGATAGGACACTAGTGGCCGGATAGGGTATTGGAAGAGATAAGAAGAGATAGCTTCTCCATGTAGAGGATAAAAAGATACAGGGACAGAGGATCCCCTTGGCACAGTCCACGTTTAGGAGAGAAAGTCGGGAGACATGACCCATTCCACTGGATAGTTAAATGGGATTGAGTCACACAAGACGTAATAAGAGAGCTCAGGCAGGGAGGGAAGCCAAAATCATTAAAGGTCTGCTCAAGAAACCTCCAATCAAGCCTATCATAAGCTTTAGCAAGATAAATTTTCATAGCTAAACAGCCAGTTCTCTTCTTAGTACGACGAATCGTATGGATAAGCTCCTTCGCAAGAATAATATTATCAGCTGTTGTCCTTCCAGGGACAAAGGCGCCCTGTATAGGACTAACTAAATCCTCTTAAAAACAACGTAGTCTCTGAACCAGAACTTTAGTAAGGATCTTGTAGCTTGCATTGCAAAGGCTAATTGGATTAAATTGGGCCAAATTAATAGGATGAGCTTCTTTTGGGATGAGCACTATTGAAGTATCTGTAATCGTCTGGGACAAATTCCAGAATTAAAGGCATGGTCAACCATAGAAAAAATAGTGTCCCCAACAGTATTCCAATATTTCTGATAAAACACTGGCTGAAAACCATTGGGACCTGGGGCTTTATAAGGCTTCATTGATCTCAAAGCCACAAAAACTTCATCCTTAGAAACAGGCCTAAACAGTGACGTGATCCCCTCCTCAGAGAGTTGGGGATGAAGAGTGACATCAGGACAAGGCATGGTGATACTCTCAGTGACACAAAATAAATTCTTGTAAAAATCAAAAGCCTCCGCCTGAACGACAGCATTGTCAACTAGCCATGCCCATCCATACTTTGAATCCGCTCAATTCTATTGCGTTTATGCCTGCAGATGGTTCTGGTATGAAAAAATTTGGTATTTCGGTCCCCATGCTGCAGCCATTGCACTCGCGACTTCTAAAATCAAAGGAGTTCTTCTTGCTGAAGGATGTTGTTGTATTATGTTATTAAGTCAGGGATAATAAGAAATTGGAATGGTGATAGCTAAGATATTTTTGAATACCCTCCAATCTGGCAAGAGTTATGCGCTTCTTATGAAAGATATTGCCAAATACCTCCTTGTTGAAAATCAAAACAGCATGTTTAACATGAGAGAGAGCATCCGAAAGAGAGGTGTGTGGGGCTCACCATGTAGTCTCAACAACCTCCTGAAAGCCCTCATGTAAAGTCCAATCAGCTTGGAAATGAAAGGCCCTTAAAGACGTAGGAGGGACATAACCAAATAAGCGAAGCAGAATTGGATTATGATTTGACTGAGTGCACGGTAAGTGATGTAGAGAGGCTTTCGGAAAGAGAACGCGCCAATCTACATTGCAAAGGGCTCGGTCCAGCTTGACAAAAATGGAGAACAAACCATACAGCTTCCTCCGCCCTTAAACCCAAGGTCCAATAAAGTGCAATCATCCATATTCTAGCGAAACAAGTGAGCGCGACTGAAAGAGAAACTGCCCCCTTTCTTTTCCGAGGCACAACTATAATCATTAAAATCCCTAATGAGAACCCAAGGCCTGTCAATAACCTGGCTAAGACGGGACATTTCCTGCCAAAAAATGTGGCGGCTTGGGGCTTGAGGGGAAGCATAAATAGCTTTCAAAAACCAAGGACGAGAGTTCCCCATTGTTACTAGGAGATGGACAAATTGTCTGTGAGAAACCAAAACTTGAACTTGGACATTATGATCCTTCCATAAGCACCCAATACCACCTGAGAAACCAGTGGGATTGACACGAAACATGTGGGCGAAGCCACAAGTTGCTACTGCTTGTTGAGTTCTCTCCCTCGAGATGTGAGTTTCCACTAGAATGAGAATATCTAGTTTATAAGTACAAACAAGATCTTTGATACCATAGGAGAAATATGACCGACTTGCAGCACAGTAATTCCAAGCTAAAATGTTTAAAGAATGTATCATTAAAAGATAAAATAAAAGAAGAGATGGCAAACCGAGATCAAGAAGAAATCAAGCCAAATAGCTTGGCATTACATCCATGTCAGTCGCCTGTGCAGGTGGATCCATCGCTACAGTGTCCTTTTCTAGTGATGAAGGGACACAAGGTCCAAGGCCGCCATCATCAGGGGGTTTAGCCCTAAAATCAAGGTGTTGGGGATCAGGTGGATCATGGAGCGTGGCCATGGAAACATCTTGAGTCATTGCTAGAGGAGTAGATTGAAAAGCTTGCCGGAAAGAGGCCGCAATCTCCTTTATGGTTTTAGCTGGAGGAGGACACTGCATTATCTGACCAGAGGGCAAAGCCATAGCCTTGCCCCTAACTTCTGTAATGTTGTCAGGAATTGATCGCGGCTCGTCGTTCGATCATAAAATCGATTCTTAGAAACCGGTCAAAAATAATAAATACCAAGGATTGCAATATAGGGTGCAACCTCGGGTCGTCTCTCTGAATCGGAACCTAATGAAATGGACCTAAGCTAGCCTATATGTCATAAAATGCAAGCGAAATTAGTAAGGAAAGGGGGTTTTGATTTTTGAAAACATTAATGAACTAAAATGCATTGTAAAAAGTATTTTTGGGTTTTTGAAAATAGAAAATGAAAAGATTAAAACAAATGATGAAATCCTCTTGAAAATGAGCTTTGGCTATCACAGTTCAAAACTAATTTGATGGAAGTAGAAATCACTAAGTTTGAATGGTAAACCTTAAAGAACTCTCTTTAAGTCCAGGGTCTTGATTAATGAACTCCATTCCTCAAGACCCCATTAAGCGCTCTTGAGCCTTAGAACCTTAAAGGATTCCTTAAGTCCAGGATCTTGATCAAGGAACCCCATTGCTCAAGATCCCGTTAAGCGCATCTTAGTGTGTGCGTGGATTAGAAATCACCAAGTTTTCAAAAAATCAACCTTAAAGGACCCTTTAAGTCCAAGGATTTAATTAAATAACCCATTAAGTTAAACCCTTGTTAAAAACCTTAGTGTGTGGAAATGAACATGCTCATGCAATTGGTCAATCGGATCAAACATAATCATTTATATCAAACACAACCGGCAGATAACCATGATTAACGCAATCACCAAAAGACATATATGAGACCTCATATATTAAAACAAAAGTTCTACATAAACAAATCCATAACACATTACATTGTTCAACGCTTAATTAAACTCTAATCAAGCAAATCTAACCACAAAGTAATAAACCCTTAACCCAGAAGCTCATAACAATGTAACTAAACCTGACAATGTAAACGACTAATCCAAACAACACATTAATTGTCCAACATTTAACTATAATCAAGTAGCTTCACTATAAATTACAAACCCTTGACCTAGGCATTTATAAATCATAGCTAAACTGCAGATTAAGCTACTCCCCTTTGAAGCTCAGTAAACTCCAGCCATCACTGCATCTTCTGGAGGAAAGAAATGACTAGCCACATATAGCAACCAAAAACTTCACAACTCGTGGCGAATCCAAGCTACCCATAGTGGAAGTCGGTAGTGGAAATGGAAGATAAAATCTGTACAAAGATTGCCCTCAGGGAATCCCGAAGGGAACCATGGGTGGAGAGGCCGTGAGTGCTTTCTCTTTTTCCTCTCTTCGCTCTCTGTCTCCGAATGTTGTCTCCATGAAAAATCGATCCCCGTAACCTAATTTCGCAATGTTTATATAGGATGGATTGGGTCGGGTCAGTATAGTGAGTGAAGAGTCCGAGTAGAGTCCGGATATCCAACCGTATGTCGCGACGTGCTACTCTTGCTTACTGGCCGCGGCGAGCGAATTAGTTGACGTCGCGACGTGTTGTTGCGTGTCAATGCGCCGCGACGTGATAATTACGTTTTGCCGCGACGAGGTGATTAGTTCATGCCGCGACGTGCCTTAAGGACTTCACGTCGTGTTGACTCTTCTGATCCTTTTTGACTTCATTTTCTCCTACAATATAAAATAACAATTTGCAGTATCAATTGTCCTTAGAAAAATTATAATGCAATTAATGTCAATT
>JANVCL010000214.1:22875907-22892858 GCA_026546855.1 Erythroxylum incrassatum | reverse complement strand
TCTTTCTATTTTTGTAATATGTTTGAGTTTAAATACACACAAGCAATAGAAGATCAAATACCTTTTACAATCTTTTATGGTATCAGAGCATTGAAATTCTTACGAATTTTTTTCAAACAAACCGCCCCTTCCTTAATCAAATGGCTCCTCCAGTTGCTAATGCCGATAATACCACAGTCACCACCATTGTCCAGTTCAATCCGGCCACACAACTCCCGATCAAATTAACCGGCTCTCAGAATTTCGCAACATGGAAGGCTCAAGTGTCTATGTTGATGAATGGACATGACCTGTATGGTCATCTTGATGGCTCAACACCAGCCCCTGCCAAAACCATATCCCAAAACAATACCGAAATCCCAAATCCTGCATACCATAGCTGGTTTCGACAGGACCAGTTAATACAAAACGCGTTGATGACCTCTGTCGACCCTACTCTCGCTTCCTCGGTAGCCAATGCCGTGAATGCCAACGTTGCTTGGCGCACTTTACACACTGCTTTTGCAAACAAGTCCCAAACACGGATTTTTAGTCTTCGTGACCAGCTTGCCCGCCTTCACAAAGAAACTCAGTCTGTTGCATCCTATCTCCGTGAAATTCGGTCCATTGCTGATGAATTAGCTACAGCCGGGGCGCCGATCAGCAATGATGAACTTGTTGTCAAGATTTTGAGCGGTCTAGGCTTTGAGTTTCGAGAGATTTCAGCCGCAATTCGGTCTCGAGACACGGCTGTCACCTACGAGGAGCTTTATGAAAAACTAGTAGATCATGAGTTGTTTCTCAAGCACGAAGAGGCACGCAAACTTGCGGTTCAACCAATCACTGCTGCAGTGGCTCAAAACCAGCCTCCCCGATTCAATCGAAACAACCACTACAATCAGAACAACAGGCGCTCAGGAAACTTTCAGGCACCGAGTCAGCCATGGCGGAATTAGAATGCACGGGCGAGGCGAAATAATATGACCCAGTCCACTCAATATGAATCGGGACTTCGCTGCCAACTCTATCAGAAGCACGGTCATACGGCTCGTGTTTGCAGGTCCGAGTCACATGATCATATGCAAGCTCGTGCACACTATGCAGGCTATGCACCCCAGCAGCATGATCCGTGGATAATTGATACCGGAGCCACTCACCATATCGTCTCGGATGCACAACACTTCACAACCATTAATGATTACAATGGCTCAGACGATATCGTCATGGGCAATGGTGAAACTATACCGATTTCACATACCGGTAACATCGATCTTAAAGCATCTAATTGCCACTTTTCATTACATAATGCCCTTTGCTCTCCAGCCGTAACCAATAACCTTATTTCCGTTTCGCAATTTTGTCGCGACAATAACAAGTCTATTGAATTCTTTCCTTTTTCTTATGTTGTGAAGGATCTGACAACGGGGGCGCCGTTGGTCTGAGGAGAAAGTAGAGGTCGGCTTTATCAGTGGCCCCCAACCGAATTCACTTCATTTCCGAGTTGCAATGTGGCAATCTCAAGTGACCTGTGGCATCGAAGATTGGGACATCCCAATCCTCAAGTCTTAAATAAAGTTTTTTCTAAGTTTTCAATTCCACTCCACAATTCCAAACTTTCGATTTGTAATTCATGCAACTCCAATAAAATGCACAGGTTACCATTTTCAAAAAATACTTTGCAAAGCAACTCTCCTTTACAAATTCTTTACAGTGATCTTTGGGGTCCGTCACCTATTTTATCAATTGACAAGAAACGTTATTACGTTTTATTTGTTGATCAATTTTCAAAGTATGTATGGCTTTACACCTTGCAAACAAAGAAAGAAGTCTTTGATGTTTTTCATCTACTCCATCCATTACTTGAACGACATTTTCAAACAAAAATCTTGACATTATACACTGATGGAGGTGGTGAGTATCAAAGTCTTGATGCGTATTTACAACTACATGGCATTGAACACTTAGTTTCCCCACCGTATACCCCGCAACGTGTAGCCATTGTTGAACGCCGTCATCGGCATATCATAGAAACAGCCAAAACACTGTTACACCAGGCCTCTATGCCCTCCCAATTCTGGTCATTTGCGTGTCAACAGGCAGCCTATTTAATAAACCGATTGCCAACACCAAATCTAAACCACCAAAGTCCATATGAAATTCTTTTCAAAGAGTTCCCAAACCTAACATCCATTAGAACCTTTGGCTGCCTATGTTACCCTTGGCTCAAACCCTATGCCAAACATAAACTTGATCCTAAATCAAACCCTTGTATTTATCTTGGTTTTTCAATCAAGTATTATGCGCATCAATGCTTTGATCCAAGTACATCCAAAGTGTATGTGTCTTGTGATGTAGTATTTTATGAAACTTCATTCCCATGTGCAAACTCGTTTTTCAAATTCAAACAAAATTTTACAAACACTACTTGGGAAATTTTGGAAAATACAACTCATGCCGCATCTTTGCCATCTACATCACCTTGCTTTGAATTGCCAGACTTTATATATATCAAACCGTCCTCTACTGCCTCTCCGTCGGTGCCCTCCGGATCAGGTATGCCTCTATATTCATCACTTGATCTCACTACTACCACTTCCTCACCCCGAACCAATGATACAACCATCGAAACTCGCCCCACACCATCTCGAACTGAACCATATCCCACTACCTATCACCGTCGAAACAGAGACATATCAGCAGCACCGCAATCAGCCTCAACCTTAACTGAACCGCTTGTTACCACCAATCCAACAACTGAAACTACTGCCGACCCTGAGCCAACATTCATTGAACCAAATTGCCCCGCCCCATCTCGAGAAAACCCGAAATTAACACACCCTATGGTCCGTCGTTCCCAAACTGGAAGCCTTAAACCCAAGCAATTCTATATGACCACCACTACCCCAACAACATATGTTCCCAGAACCTACAAACAAGCTCTAAACCATGACCATTGGAAAGTGGCAATGCAGGCTGAATATGATGCTTTAATCCGTAACAAAACATGGTCTCTTGTTCCATACGACTCTTCTAAGAACATTGTTGATTGTAAATGGTTGTTTCGTGTTAAATATCATCCAGATGGCTCTATTGACAGGTATAAAGGAAGGTTGGTGGCCAAGGGGTACACACAACGACCCGGGATCGATTATCATTTGACTTTCAGCCCAGTAGTCAAGCCTGTCACCGTCCGATTGGTTCTCAAAATTGCAACCCAATGTTCCTGGCCGGTGCACCAATTGGACGTGAACAATGCGTTTGTACAAAGTACACTCAATGAGGAGGTTTATATGCGGCAACCACCAGGTTTCGAATCTACTACTCATCCTTCTCATGTTTGTCGGTTACACAAAGCTATTTACGGACTCAAACAAGCACCGAGAGCGCGGTACACTGCCCTCAAAAATTATCTTGTTGTCTATGGGTTTATGACAGCAAAATCAGATTCTTCTTTGTTTATCATCAACAAATCTGGATTTATAGCTTATGTACTGGTGTACGTCGATGATATCCTTGTAACCGGCAACCAAAAAAAAGGAGTTCAACATATTATTACTGCTCTTTCCACCAGATTTTCGATCAAAGATTTGGGGGATTTGCATTACTTTCTTGGTGTTGAGGTATCATCGGATTCAAATGGTCTGTTTTTGTGTCAACAAAAATACATTCATGATTTGTTGGAAGAGTTTAACATGACAGAGTGCAAAGGTGTTTCGACTCCTATGAGCTCCACCACTGATCTTACGACTGACACACTTGATGATTCGACTGATGCTACTCTCTATCGGCGAGTCATTGGTAAGCTGCATTACTTGTCCTTCACACGACCTGATATAGCATTCTCGGTGAATAAACTGTCACAATTTATGCACAAACCGAATGCTAACCATTGGCGTGCTGCAAAGCGGATTCTTCGATATCTACAACAAACATCGAGCTTGGGTGTTAGGCTTGCTCGTGACACTGATTCAAGGCTGGTTACTTATTCTGACTCGGATTGGGCCGGTGATCCCATCGATAGGACATCGACAACTGGATACATTGTGTACCTCGGCAACACCCCCATCTCCTGGTCTTCCAAGAAACAACGTTCTGTCTCTCGCTCCTCTACGGAAGCTGAATATCGGGCTGTGGCATCTGCTGTTTCCGAGACAAATTGGATTCAATATCTCATGGCTGAACTTGGATACAAGATTTCTAGTGTCCCGCAGGTTCTTTGTGACAATGTTAGCACGACGTATATTTGTGTCAATCCTGTGTTTCACAGCCGCATGAAGCATGTCGCCATTGATTTTCATTTTGTCCGAGAACAAGTTCAAAATGGTGTTCTTCACGTCCGTCACTTACATTCCGCTGATCAAGTTGCGGATATTCTCACAAAACCTCTACCACGGGATACTTATCTGCGCAATCTATCAAAATTGGGTCTTGTTGATCATATCCCCAACTTGAGGGGGCGTAATAGCAAAGCAGATTCACGGCATTGATTTGGCACATTCCTTCATATTGTAAATATCCTCTGTACGTTAGCTGGCTAATTCGTAGGAGTAGATATTGCAGATTCTTTCTATTTTTGTAATATGTTTGAGTTTAAATACACACAAGCAATAGAAGATCAAATACCTTTTACAATCTTTTACAAAGTACCCCTCTAGAGAAAAGCTGACAAAATACTCTCAATACAGCGAGTAATACTGGCAAGCAACTACGACAAACTAACTGAACTTAAGCAATCTAAAGATGGGAAGAGATCAATTTTGATTGTTTATGTTGACGATATGGTGATCATAGGTGATGGCAATAAAAAGATAGCATATCCCAAGAACCTACTGCAATGCTCTTGGGAGGAAATATTTTCTTGGAATGGAAATAGCCAGAAGTCAATTAGGCATTTTCATTTCTCAAAGAAAATACACCTTTGATCTATTGGAGGAAATAGGAAAATTGGGTTGTCGACCTGCAAGCACACCACTAGAAAAGAATTGGAGCATAAGATTTTTAAGGATGACCCTCCAACAAACAAAGAAAACTGCCAACGCTTGGTTGGAAAACTTATCTACCTATCACTTGCTAGGCCTAACATTGCAGTGTTAGTGTAGTCAGCTAATTTATGCATGCACCCAGCAAGAGGCACCAAGATGCAGTTAACCAGATTCTTAGGTACTTAAAAGGAACATCAGGAGAGGGTCATCTATTTAGAAAGAATGACAATCGAGAAATTAAAGGGTTTTTAGATGCGTATTATGCAAGGTCAGTTGAAGATACTAAGTCCACTATAGGCTATTGTACAAAACTTTGGGGAAATCTTATTACTTGGCAAAGTAAAAAACTAAGTGTTGTAGCTATACGTAGTGTTGAAACAGAATGTAGGTCGATTGCACAAAGTATTTGTGAATTAATTTGGCAGAGAGACAACTGTCAAATTTAAATTTCCCATTGGAGCATTTTATGAAGCTATATCAATAGTAAGTCAGCCATTGCAATTGTTCATAATCTTATACAACATGATCGCTTGAAGCATGTTTGGATTGACAGGAATTTCATAAAGATTGAAATAGAAAGTGGGAAGATCAAGTTGTCCTGTGTGCCAACTAGATCACAAGAAGTTGATATTCTGACTAAAGTGTTACTTAAGGTTGGGTTTTGTTAGAAAATCAGACTATTTAATCTTCTAAAAGATTTGTTATAGTTGTAAATAGCTAGGATTTTGATTTACTAATTTAGGCTTATTGTAATCTTTCATTAATTTATATTGATTATAATTTTATTAGCCAATGACTGAGGTATAAAAATTAGTTTGTTTCCTAAAATAGGATAAATGACTTTGTATATATTAGTGTATTTGGAGAAAGGCGAGAAGAATTTCAGTTTCTCTTCATGGTATCAGATCCTCTCTACGACACTTTCAAATCCAAAAACCTTCCTTTAAATCTTAGGTACTAGTTGCCGAACTTCTTTTAATTCTTCTTCACTTAATTTTGTTTTGCCTGTCTCGTAATGTCGTATTCATTTGAGTGTCAATCTACTATTATTAGTCCCAATGATGGGGCTAAGACATTAGTTCAATCAAAAGAAGAATTCCAGAACATACAATCTTCTTATAGGCTCAATAGTTGAAATTATCTTCAATGGTCTCAAGTGGTTAAAGCTTTTCTCAAAGGAAAGGGTAAATTGAGCCATCTTATGGGAACTGGATCATCCACTTAAGATGCCACATTTGCAAAATGGGATGAAGAAGATTCCATGATCATGTCACGGTTGTGGAACTTTATGACACCTGAAGTGAGCCAAACCGATATGTTTTTAACAATTGCAAGAGACACTTGGGAAATCATTCATCAAACCTATTCAAAAATGCAAGGTACGGCGGTAATTTATAAGATCCGAACCAAGATCAACACCATAAAGCAAGGTAACCGATTGGTCATTGAGTATTATAGTACTATAAAAAGCTTGTGGCTTGAATTGGATTATTATCAAAATTTTAAAATGAAGTGTGGATAAGATGCTACAATGTTGCGGAAGTTTGTGGAAAGAGAGAGAATCTTTAAATTTCTTGCAGCCTCAACCTAGATTCGATCAATTTCGAGTTCAAGTTCTTGGAAAATAAGTTCTTCCATCTCTTAAAGGTGTTTTTTCTATAATATGTGCTGAGGAGAATTGTCAAGGAGTGATGATTGACAATCTAATAAATGAAGGATCAGTTATGAATTTCACAAGGGATGGTTATATGACTGAGGCCAATAAAAGAGAGAAGTAACCTAGCCGAGAACGGGTCTGGTGCACTTACTACAAGAAGGCATGTCACACCAAGGATACTTGTTGCAAACTCCTGGAAAGCCTTCTAATGTTGGGGAAAGGGAGATAATCGTGGTGGATAGTTTAGAGGACAAGCGCACATGACAAATATTGTAGTTGTCCCCAATGAACAGCCAAATCAAGATGATTTGCAAACTCTTAGGGGAGGATAGAAAAGTTGAAATCCATGTCGACAATAGTTGAGAAACCTGAAAGCTCTTGCTCTTTGGCTCATTCAGGTAGGTCCTCTAATTTTTATGCTCTGATTGCCTCTTTTCTTGTCGAAAACAGTACTTGGATCAAAATTCTAGATAGAACTTTTATTGCTATTGCAGGTCAGGAAACTATTCGTCTTACTTCCACAATTGTTTTAAAAGATGTCCTACATGTTCCTAAATTAGCTGTCAATCTTTTGTCCTGAAACAAATTATATGTGACCTGAATTGCAAAGTGATTTTCTATCCCACACACTCTATTTTGAAGGATCTAGTCTCGGGGAAGATGTGGACTTGCTAAGGAAAGGAATAGGCCCTATATCCTTGATACTATAAAGAAATTCTACAGTTTCACCCATGCTTCATCTTGATCATGGATAGATTACCTAGGTTCGGGTCCATTGGGCTTGCTAAGAAGAGGAATGGGCTCTATATCTATATATCCTTGATACTAAGGAAGAAAAAAACTGCCCCCTTTTAAAGTCTTATCTATTTAATTATTTTTGCAATAAAGAAGACATTTGGCTCCGCCGTTATCGTCTTGGTCATCCACCATTTAGTTTGTTCAAAACTATGTTCCCATTATTATTTGAAAATGTTGAATGAGTACTTTGCATTGTGATATGTGTGAACTTGCTAAATACAAGCATGTTTCTTATCCATTGAGTAATACTAGAAGATTGGTTCTATGGAGTCCTAGAATTCCAAACATTACGGGGGCAAGGTGTTTTTGTTACCTTTATAGATGATTGTACAAGGACAAATCGGGTATATGTCATGAAAAACACATTTAAAGTTGGGGAAATTTTTCCAAATGATCGAAAACGAATTTTTCCAAGATTATTGTCATCCTAGCTATGGTAGACATATTCAATAAATATGCTTGCTTTGTCGCCTTAAAATATATAATTTCTACTCTTGTGGTTGCTGATTATTTTGTACAAAATATTGTCAAACTCCATGGATTTCCTAGGTCCATTGTTTCAAATAGGGATAAGGTTTTTATGAACACTTTCTGGACTGAATTATTCCAGCTACAATAGATAAAATTATATTGCAACACCGCATACCATCCTCAAACAAATGGCCAAATTGAAGTTGTTAATAGGTGCCTTAAGAATTATTTGCATTGATTTGTGCATACCTAACCAAAAACTTGGAAGGCAATGGTTACCACAGTGTGAGTATTGGTATAACAGAGCCTTCCACACTTTCACTAAGCTTACTTCCTTCAAGGTGGTGTATAGGTGAGCCCAACCTTCCTTGTTCCACTACCCACTGTCTAGCATCTTTAACTCAATAATGGATGAACAGTTATGCCCAAGGAGTTGAGAGAACAACTAGATTTAGCTCAGACTCGTATGAAGAAATATACAGACCAACATTGCCGACACGTGAATTTTCAAGTTGGGGGCTTGGGGCACTTAAAAATCCACCCCTATCGAAGCAAGTCATTAGCTGGGAAGGCTAATGACAAGTTGTCTCCTTGCTAATTGGGTTAGTATCCTACAAACTTGAGCTCCTTAGGTTAGCCCTCATTCATCTAGTGTTTCATGTCTCTCAACTAAAGGCAGTTATCAGGGCCAACAAACCTTATGAAGACATTCCTCCAATTGTGCAAGATGATCTTGAGTAGAAGGTAGAGCTGAGCTTTCAGATTTTGAAGCATCATAGGAGCCTTATGATACAATTCTTCAACAGTTTCTCGCCTTCCATCTTAAGGACAAGGTTAAACTCATAGGGAGAGGTATTGTTAAGCCTCCCATCCGCATCTAAGGAAGAAGAAGGATCCATTAGCTTGCATCATTAGAGGTTAAAGGCTCAAATTTTTTGCTATGAGTGTTAGTGCCTTCTAGAAAGGTGAGGTGGCAAGGTTATGAGAAGTGGTGTTGGGTATAATTGGGTTATGAGTGAAGCATTGAGCACTTGGTCTAGATGTTGTGTGCGGGAGATGAACACCTCTCAAAGTTGGCCCTTGTCATCTACCGTCATCTTTACTTCATCAATAAAATACTAATTTCTATCACCCTCTCTCTTTCGTCCATTCCTATTATTCTTCTGCTATCATTTGCTCTACAGAAGTCTTCCAATAGCAAGCTACTTAGGTAAACCAATTTGTCTTGATGAAGCCATTGAAGAAATGACAAGAATGAAGTATTGTATGCATGGAAGTAGAGCTTGGAATCGAGCTTCCATACTCCGTTCCCTTACTAAAACTAGATGAAGATGGCAATCTAGTGCAAGTTGAAGTATCAATCAGTTATCATCGGAAACTCTCAGCCAACAAAAGCATGAAAACCTACAACAGAAAGTTCTTAAGAGGAGATTATACTGAATTTATTAAGTTAAGCTCACTAGTGACCATCAATGACCCATAAATGCCTTAACAACAATACTAGAATCAAGTATAATAAAAGGAACTCTTTATACCATGTATCCTACACAAAATGTTAAAGCTCCAATTGTTGCTTCTCTAACAAAAGTTAACAAAAATACACCCAATATTAGACATAACTTTTAGCCTGGTCAGAGAAGATATGAGCAAAGATCCACACATTTAGAAAACAGGATGTTCAAAGGTATTGCTATAGCCAAATAGAAATGATATAGCTAAGGAAAACAACAATGATGCTTCGAAGAATGGAGTTAGTGTTCAAATTGAAGAAGACCAAGTCATTGTAAAGATAGTGAAGATCAAATACCAGATGATGATAAGTAAAGAATCTAATGCCAAAAGCCCAAATGAAGGAGTTCCATCAACCACAGAGAGGAGAGCTGGTAGGAAATCCAAATCTATGGCCTCTAATCATGTTCAAACCGCTAACCCAATGTCAATAATTCCCTAGAATTTTAAAAGGCTTAGTTGTGCTAAAAAGAAACATCTCTTACTTCCCTAATGCAATCTTAGGTAGAAGAAATCAAAATAAAATCTCCTCCCTAGCTGACCAAGATGGTAAAACCACATTGAATTAGAAGGAAATCAAGTTGGACTTGACTTACTTAAAGAACACATTAGGTACATCTAATAATGTTTGCTCATCATTTGTGTAGGGTATAAAGGATTTCATTCAGTATTCAATGCCTAATGAACAAGCAATTGCCATTTGCATTCCCTTTAATAGAGTAGATATTGAAAGAGATTAGTTTAGTATCAATCCTCACAAAGCTCTTGAACTTGATGAAGTAAATATACTCTTCTAAAAAAAAAAATTGAATCTAGTGGGGATCAAGTCACTTGCCTCTGGAATTCTTCAATAGTGACAAATTGCTAAGGGAAATCAACAAAACCCTTATAAGTTTGATCCCTAAATTGACTAATCCCACTTTTTAAAATTTGGACCAATATCTTGTTGCAACATATTGTAGCATCTCATTTCGAAATTGCTTACCTCGGGGTGAAATTAGCTCTAAAAAATGTAAGCCAAGGTGCATTTTTATACGCAGATCTAAAGATGACAGTATCTTTATTGCACAAGAGCTATTTACTAGCTACAATAGAATGTCTTCTAATAGAAATTGTTCCATGAAAATAGACTTTAACAAGGCATTTGACTCAATGAGTTGGGATTTTCTCTTTGATAGCCTTGAAGTTTCTGGCCTTCCACCAACTTTCAATAATTGAATAAAATAATGTGTGTCAACCACCTCATTTAATCTTTTGATCAGTAGTGAGCCTACACAAGTCATTAAGGGAGCAAAAGGTTTCATACAAGGCGACCCTCTATTACCCTAATTGTTCACCTTGTGCATTAAAGTCTTTGCAAGGCTTATTAATCAGAACACAAGGTAGGATGTCAGATTCATCTATCACTACAAATGCAAGAAGATGTAATTGTTTAATCTCTCATTTGTAGATGATCTTGTACTTCTAAATAAACACTTAGTTTGTTGAATCTCTTATGAATTCCTTTCACACTTACAAGTAACTGTCAAGCCTCTTAGTCAATCTCAACAAAAGCCAACATTGCTGGAGCACAAGATATATGTGGTATCATCACTAGAATATTAGGTTTACAAATCAAAGAACCCCTCTTAACTTACCTAAGAATCCCATTAACCACCAAGAAATTCACTTAAAAAAAATTCAACTCCTCTTTGACTCAAACCATAAACGGATTAGTAGTTAGATTAGTAAACACCTCTTTTATACTGGTAAGCTCCAATTAATAATCTTATTCTCAGTAACTTTCATATTTACTGCTGCTCACACTTAATGCTCCCCAAAAACTTGATAAAAGCTATTGATAAAGTCCTTAAGAGCTTTCTTTGGATAGTAGTAACCAATGCATTTGAATCCAAAGTCAAATGGACTGAAATATACACACCCAAAGAAGGGGGACTTGGCATTGCTCATATCAAAGCTATGAACATTATGCTTCTAACAAAGAGGATTTGGACACTATTCAATGACAATCTCTTTGGGTGGAATAGATGCATACCCACACTTCTTGAGAGAAATAGGTTTTTAGAAAACTAGGCCTTGTACAACTAGCTTATGGACCTCAAGTTAAATACTAGATGAGGGAAAAATTTAGCATACATATGAAAATAACGTTGTTAGGAATGGACTTAGCATATGGTATTGGTGTGACAATTGGAGTCGTTCTAGATATGATGAGAATAAGATAGCTAATGCCTAACCAGGAGGGAAGGAGATCATTCTAGAGGATCAATGGCAGTGTTACACTTGATGATTCTTTTCTTTGTTAGCTAATCTCCCATCCTAGATGTTTAGAGAGTCTGCTACAATTTGCTTGGCACAAACTATTCTAGATCAAATCCAATCTGCCTAGAGCCTCCTTCATCTCTTAGCTAGCCATCAAGAAGTCAGGAATTGACGTACATAAGTCGCAGAATCTCAAAGTTTGCTTATACATGTCTTGCTACCATACTTCAACTCCTGTGGCATTGAATAGCAGCATCTAGATGTTTATGGCACTCAAGAGGATGACTATGGCATTATGGAGTTTGCTCAGTCTAATCTTAACTCCTTAAAGATTGCTCTGGCTCAGGTATTCTCTAAGGGACCCTTAGGCTGTAGGTATTTGAGCTCTTTCCTTCGTTTCCTTTAGCTCACTAGCTCCCTGCCTCATTTTAGTTTTAGTGGACGCAATTTTTATTCCTATGATATTGTACACTGTCTTCGCCTTTATCCCCTTGGAGGCCTATTAATTTATTCTTTTTCAACTTGAAAGGAAACATATAAGGAAGTCATCGATTTGGTATTCTAATTTGACTATAACTCTATCTTGAAACTAAACGTTTAACATAAGAAAAGAAATCTGAAAAAATAGAACTGTAAAGTACCCAAGTCAGCCTAATCTACATCACGATTTCACTTGCAGGAAAGCCAGCTGTGGACTGGCTTGTAAGGGATATTCTGGTAAAGGCCTCTTCAATTAATCAAAACATAAAAGCAGTAGCAGTCTTTCACGTGTTATTTGCTATAACAGGGGAATGATGCAAGAAAGGACTTAGTGGTCAAGTTAGATTCTGCTGAAGCCGAGCTTCATGAAATTACTAATGATGAAATTGAAGCTTCTCATAGAGAATGACAAGGTAACTTGTTACAAAACGATCATCGATTCTCGTCTTTATGCTAGTGGCCACTAACTTTACCTTATGGTTACTCTCACTCTTCTGTAATTGTACATACTCTCTGATTCAGGTACTTGTGAAAATTTCTCTGAATTTTCCAAGGAAATTTATGGTTATCAATAATGCATGGATATAAGCTATTTGGAATCTTGTTCTTATCCATTGCCTTTCTTCTTTTTCTTACTATCTTTGAAGTTTGTTCAGCACTAATTTGTACTTAAATGTTCAAAATTAAACTTTGCTTACTTAAATGTTCAAAATTAATTAATTTATTGATATAGAGCATAATCGGCATTGCATCCTGGAAGGACAACAGGTTCGGATGGTTTTCTAACTGATGTTGATACTTGTGTATATTGGACTTGATTAGAAGGCTTTTAGTGGCTGAAGAACTTTATAACGTTATTCATTGTATGGCTAAATCTTGAATGAATCATAGATGTGGTTTCATACACTCATACTGGGAAAGAATTTTTATATATTTATAATTTGTAGTCCTAATAATTGCTTTTGTTTGCTGCGGTTCTTACTCCACTATACAGTTTTGCCATAATGCCTCACTGGTGTAATAGAATGTTTAAGTCTTCCCTTTAGCCGACTGTTGAAGAACCACCTAAAAAATCTGTAGAATTTATTGTTTATATAGGGTGTTTAAGGGAATGCTCTTACAGTTAATAATTACCCATGTACCTCTAATCAGATGATCCATACCTGTTGTAAATATGCTCACCCTAATCTGACTTGAAATGCTGTTTGCCTTGGTTGGCAGAATTGTTATGCTGAAACACGTTTTTTTTTTTTGCTTAGTTGTGCATTCATTGATTTTTCCAGTCTGGTCTCTATGGGGAAAGGTTTTTTATGAGACTGAGGATATTAGAAGTTGCTTGATGAGGAATTACTTCCAAATATCTATGATCTACACTTTGATCTATGCGGTTCTTGTATCTTTCAGAAACGTCTTTCCTATTTTCATTTAAGGCTCTTGGTTGTGCCATTTCAGATGAAGCAATCTATTAAACTAGAAAAGTGCAAGGAAAAAGAGTTCAAGGTTTGATAATTATTCAATTCCTGCGGCACGAACTGATAACATTTTTAAAGCCATCTATTTGTTTAATTTTCTATGGAAGTAACTGGGTAGATTACTCGGGGAATCCAGATTGGGCTTTGACCATAAAAGCTTTTGAATAGGACAATTGAATGCTTGGTATCTTGCTTTATGATTTGTGCACTCTGATTCTTGCTAATGCAAACTTCTGAATGAATATAGCCTGACTTGGATATGGACTTTGGGACACTGGAAGAGGAAAACAAAGCCTTTTTATCTGATAAAGAAGGAGAGTTTTGAGTTTATAGTCTCTGAGAGATCGGATTAAGAAACTTGAGGTAAATTTTATGACCAGCAACCTATTGCTTTCCCAGAAATTTATGAAATTTTCAAGGGCGTGTTGCTTCATGAAACGGAAATAAATGAATTTGGCACAGATAGGCCTGACGGTTAAATCCTTTCGTTGGGAACTCACTGTACGTAGTCCTGTAATAATCTCCTTACGTTCAATTCGAAAATTTGTGTATAATGTTCTCTTTTAACCGACGTGTCGTCTTCTGCTAGGGTATTTCTCAAGATATTAGGTGTATGTCTGGAGTGAAGTACAAGGTTGCAATTGATCTTTGTATCTGATGTATACATGGAAATAACTTTCAGCAAGTAAATTTTGAGGTTATGAGACATACACGATTCCTCATAGATGTACCATTTTAAAGAAACCAATTCCTTGTATAATATAGACACTGGAATTAGTTACAGCTGTTTTGACAGACAAAATTTGGGATAGCTGGCGAGGAAAATATTGGGAACTGGATGCAAATATGCAATCACTAGATGATGCGAGTACTAGTTCTCGTACGAAAACGTGAAAAGCCTCGTATCGTGAGGTGTTAGCTTGGCCGTTCCTACTTGGAACTAGCGACGGCGATGACTTGGGTCGGGGTGGGCTACGCCGGGGTCGCATCGTGAGGCGTTAGCTTGGTTGTTGCTGCTTGGAATTATGGATGGGGATGGGCTCCAGGGCGACCCATTGGTTGACTGGCCCTTGGCTTGCCTGACCATGGGCTAATCGGCTATAGCCTAGCCTTCAGATTGATGGGCCATGAGTGAGGCGTGTTGGCCCAATCTTACTTTGTTATTTTTAAAAAATAAAAAGGATGTTTTGAATCTGCCTTTGAGCTAAGCAATTTTCACTCGTGGCTCAAAAGTGAGGTCGGATTGGGTAAGTTTGGCCACATTTGTTATTCCTACTTAGGGTTAGAAGTTTGCAGGGATGGAGAGAAGATTATGAAACAAATGAAATTTTAAGCTGCTGAACTTTGAATTTAAATTTGAACTAAAGAAATATGTTTGGGAATTATAACAAAAAATTTAGCAATCACTCGTATGTAAAGAAACTTTAATATTTTTAAATTTTAGAATATTCAGATTTTATAATAGTCAGCTTCTAGTAAATTTAAGGTGAAAAATATGATAAAAATGCTATTTTATGGCGTTAACGTCACAGTAACATTCTAATATGGTCAATTATGAAGCAAATTGAATACGATAAAATGCAAGTGGATACAAAAGTTGCATTTAATTATATGCAATTAAATATTTGTTTGTAAAAATTGAATTTGTTCAAAAGAAATTACAGAAAAATATTAAAAATAAAATAAATGAACCTAAAAATTTTCATGGCTATTTTCTAACCATATTTTCCTTATAGTTTTGTCCTTATGATTTTAATTTTCTAACAATATTTTCCTTATAATAACTCTAATTTTTGTAGAAGAAAGCATGCCTAAGTAATAGGACTTGGTCAATAAGAAAATCCAACTTAAAGTAGGAAGCTCGTTTTGAATAGGATATTGTAACTCGTTGTCTAAGATAGCTTATGAATCCACTAGAAAAACAAATTAGTCAAACAAAAATTTGCAAACTCTAATATAAGAATCATGGGCTGATCTTGATCACTTCTACAAATTGTAACCCAAAACTTGTAAAATCTTATACAAAATTTATTAGACAAGAGTTTCTTTTGTGACCTAAAACTTGAAAAATCCGTCATGGTGGTACACCAGTAGGTATAAAATGTTGTCCTCAATTGCCTGTCCTTAGCTCAATCATTTAATCGCCTGATAATCTAATGTGATGGGTCTACGTATTATAAGCTCTAAATCCTCCAAAGGCACTCTAAACCCACGTATTAAGTGTGTGATCATCGAGCCTGTAGCATCCCACTTCCGTAAGACCCGAACCCGACATCGACGGTGATATCTGAGTCCGTGCCCGTGAAAGTAACATGCTAGAACAGTCAGTCATTCTCAATACAATTCAATGCAAATCCATTCAATACAATTCAATCAATCATCTCATGCATATGTACATGAGACCCAATTTTCATTTGTTTCTTCGTTGTGACCGAGTGCCTAAACTGTCCCGTATCCATTGGATATCGAGCTCATTGATAACAGTCCCACGTGGTGCTCATTGTAAACTGTCCCTTATAGGGCTCATTGAACGTTAAGCCTGAGACTTTGAATCACTATCTGAGCGCGAGGCTCATTTCCACTCGTTGAGCTTTAAGCTTTGATCAGTGGCTCCTCTGGTCACAACGAGTTATATTTCGTGCATTCATGAATGAAATGCATTGTTCAACATTTGTATGCACTTATCAATCATAAGCATTGATCATCGGACCATAGTCCGGCATTCAACATATAGTTGAGAAATCACATTTTCACTTGCATGCATATACAGAAACACTTAATCACTTCAATACACTTAGTTCGGCCAGTTCACATTCAAGTAACACTTCAATATCACAATTACCAGTATACAATCATCGGACCTCCTGTCCGGAACCCATATTCAATCGCAATCAATAAAACCAATCAATGCTCATTCAATTTATAACAAAAGCAATAAACCAATAAATAAGACCATCTAGGTCTACTCACAGTACGCTCCCGATTAGCATTTGCTTTTAAAGTCTGGGAACGCCTGAATGCAGAGGTTTAACCTGCACATCACAATTTATGCAATACACAATTCACAATCGTTACAAAACTCATTTATGCCCAATTAATTATAAGGGCTATATGCAATGCATGTTCATTGACAATCCCGGGTATATGTTCTAGATCACATATTAAGCTCATTCCCATTTCATATTTCATGTGTGTCCAATTGAACTCAGATTTACACTTCATTGTATATGATCATGTATAAATTCTCCTTTCACTCTTTTACCCTTTGCATGTGTGTAGCTTATTCATAAGCTTACACCTCAAGAACACTTAGTTGCTCTATGATATTCTCGTCATCTCTT
>JANVCL010000214.1:22851953-22871023 GCA_026546855.1 Erythroxylum incrassatum | reverse complement strand
GAAAAATTGTATCAATTGGAGTTAAATTGAGAGAGTTTGCATTAGAGCAAGTGAGGGGTCGATTGAGAGAGCATGTTTGGGGAATGAACCCAACTTGGTATTTTGATGATATCTTGAATTGTATAACTCCGTTTGAGGTGATTCTTATTTTAAATTAAACGAGATACTTAGAGATATGATTTATATGAAGAAGCTAAATTGATACTTTGATTTAAAGGTTTTCAAATTCTGTTCGTAAATAGAGGAATTGAGTTCAAGCATAGTGACTGTGTTGTATGAGTATACCATGGAGCAGATTATGAGCAATTCTTGAAAAAAAATAGTAACGAACATGAATTGATTACGTTTTTTAAAGGTTCAATGAA
The DNA here is from genome assembly GCA_026546855.1 of Erythroxylum incrassatum. Lineage (NCBI taxonomy): Eukaryota > Viridiplantae > Streptophyta > Magnoliopsida > Malpighiales > Erythroxylaceae > Erythroxylum > Erythroxylum incrassatum. The sequence goes on along the minus strand of JANVCL010000214.1, from coordinate 22,870,658 downwards.
AGAACCTTTCGGGGTCATAGCCACGTTCGAGGTGTTGTGTTTTGCAATAGAGTTGGGTTCCGGAAGCGGGATCCAACATTTTGGCTTATCCAATGCATCTAGTACTTTCATGTGCTTAATGAATTATGTTTTGCGTGAATTCCTTGAAAAATTTGTTGTTGTTTACTTTGATGACATCTTGATCTGCAGTAAGAACTTAAATGAACATGTCCTGCAAGTTAAGACTATTTTGGATGTGCTTAGGAAAGAGAAGTTGTATGCAAACCTTAATAAGTGTTCATTTTGCATGGATAAAGTTGTCTTCTTAAGATTTGTGGTAAGTTCCAAAGGAGTTGAGGTTAACTATAAAAAGGTGACAGCTATTCAAGAATAGTTGACATATAAGTCAGTTAGTGAGGTTAGGAGTTTCCATGGCTTAGTCAGTTTTTATAGGCATTTTGGTAAAGATTTCTCTATTATTTCTACTCCATTGAATGAAATCATTAAAAAGAATGTTGGTTTTAGATTGGAGAAAGACAGGAAAATTCATTTAGTACTTTAAAGGAAAAGTTATGTATTGCACCCGTTTTACGTTTAACTGATTTTTCCAAGACTTTTGAAATTGAATGTGATGCTTTTAGGATTGATATAGGGGTTGTTTTAATGCAGGAGAATCATCCCATAGCATATTTAGTAAGAAGTTGAGCAGATTAGTTTTGAATTACTCCACTTATGATAAGGAGCTTTATACCTTGGTGAGAGCTCTTGAAGTTTGAGAACATTACTTACTACCTAAAGAGTTCGTGATATATAGTGATCATCAATCTCTCAAGTACGTGAAAAGACAAGGGAAATTAAGCAAAAGGCATGCAAGTTGGGTGGAGTATCTTGAACCATTTTCGTATATGATTAAATACAAGCAAGGTAAGAAAAATGTTATGGCTAATGCATTATTGAGAAGTTACGCTTTTATTTCTATGCTTACTTCTAAGATATTTGGATTTGAGCATTTGAAAGAGTTGTATGTGGAAGATGTTGATTTTGCTAATGTATATCAAGCTTGTGAACATGTTACATTTGATAAGTTCTATATGCATGAAGGATATCTTTGTAAGGGTAAACAACTTTGCTTTCTTGTATGTTTTATTAGAGAGTTGCTTGTTAGATAATCACATAAGGGAGGGTTAATGGGGCATTTTGGTGTGCAGAAGACCTTAGATATGCTTAGTGAACATTTTTATTGGCCAAATATGAGAAAATATGTGGAAAGGGTTTATGCCAAGTGTATTGCATGTAAACAAGCTAAGTCTAGGTCTATGCCTCATGGTTTGTATATACCTTTACCTATACGTAGTGAACCTTGGACTGATATATCTATGGACTTTGTATTGGGTTTACCTAGGACTAGAAAAGGTAGAGATAACATATTTGTTATTGTGGACAGATTTAGTAAAGTGGCTCATTTCATTGCTTTCCAGAAAATAGATGATGAAGCAAACATTCCTGATTTTTTCTTTAGGGAAGTGGTTTGGCTTCATGGTGTGCCACAGACCATCGTTTCAGATAGGGATGTTAGGTTGCTATGTCACTTTTGGAGAGTTTTGTGGGGAAAGTTGGGTACTAAGCTTTTATTTTCTACTACATATCACTTACAAACTGATGAGCAAACTGAAGTAGTTAATAGGATTTTAGGAACCATGTTGTGTGCAACTATTTTGAAGAACTTGAAAACTTGGGAAGATTGTTTGTCATTCATTGAGTTTGCATATAATCGTTCTATACATTCTTCTACAGGTTATTCTCCATTTGAAATTGTGTATGGTTTTAATCCATTAATTGTGTTAGATTTGAAGCCTTTACCTTTGACCGAGATTGCTAGTTTAGATGGCAAGAAGAAGTCTAACTTGGTTAAAACAATACACGAGAAAGCACATACACAGATTGAGAAAAAGAATCACATATATGCATAAAAACCAAATAGAGAAAGAAAGCAAGTTCTCTTTGAACCAGGTGATTAGGTTTCGGTGCATATGCGAAAAGAAAGGTTTCCACAACAAAGGAAGTCAAAACTTGATGTAAGGGGTGATGGACCATTCCAAGTGTTGGAACACATCAATGACAATGGATATAAGATAGAATTGCCAGGTGAGTATAATGTTAGTGTTACTTTTAATGTTTCTGACTGATCTCCTTTTGACTTTGATTCAAAATGGAGGATGAATCCTTTTGAAGAGGGAGGGGATGATGTGAGCATGATCGTTGGACTTTGTAAGTAAAATAGCACTAAAGATGAGTTATTAATGCCGGAGGGACCAATAACAAGATCAAGAGCTAAATAGTTCAAATAAGCACTTCAATCTTATATGGGCTAAGTTATAGATGGCACGGAATCTCAAGAGACAATAAGGGCTAATGACAAGATAACTAATCAAGTTGGGCAAAATGAGCAAGAAGACTTTCCTTTTTATTTAATTATTTATTTTACATTAGAAGCATAACTTTTGGCAACCCTCTACTTATATCTTGGGCTTGTTTAAAACTTTTATGTTTAATGGGTTATATTTTAGAAATATTAGTTTGGGCTTTAATTATTTTGGTGAAAGGCCTATATTTAAAGGCCTTTTAAGTAGTTAGGGTTTCTTTCTTTTCAAGAGGTATGGAGAATTTCTATTCTTGTTTTCAAATCAAACTTATTATATGTGTTTCCTTTCATATAATTGATTAGGGGGTTCATTAAGGTTGGGGATTTCATCTTGTTCATGTTTTATCCAAAGTGTGTGTTTAAGGGGGTTTTTGGTTCTTTAACGTTGGGGTTTCATGTCAATAATATTCATGGCTATGAGAGAAATTATGTTTAGGGCTCCTTGGTGTTCAAGAATGCACACATCCCCCCCAATTAAATTGTGTTATACCTGTAATGGAAATGTTTTCGAAGCTTCATTAGGATACCATGTTGTTGATTTTATCAATCAATTTGCTAAAATTTCTTGAGTTTAATCTTGAAGTTGCTATTGGAATGCCAAGGTGCATTATTGGAAGAGGTTGTTGTTTGAAACCAGTAATGGAGGTCAGGATTGATTCATGGTTTACAAAATTCTTGGAAAGTAAAAAACCACTCTTTGAGTAAATAACTTGGAGACTATAATCCTATTAAAGACCTTGAGAGTTTTTATAAGAGCTAAAAAGATGTAGAATCTGCTTTGGAGAGTAGAATGACATTGTTAGCAAAGCATAGATTAATAATTTCTAATTTTCTACATTTGAAGTGATATCTGAAATCCTTGGTCCTTTGTACAACTTTTTTAAGGACTCTATTAAACAATTACATAATAATAGCAAAGAGATAAGGAGAAATGGGTTCACCTAGGCAAATTCCATTGCAACTTGTGTGGGCTAACCATTAATAAGGATACTATTAGATGGAGAAGTGATGCAGTGATTGATCCACTGAATGAATGTACTTGGAAATTCCATAGCAGACAGTTTGTTGATTATAAATTCCCAATCCACAATATCATAAGCTTTTTTAAGATCAATTTTGAAGCAACAATTAAATCCGCCTTTCTTCTTTGAGTAAGCTTTTACTAACTCATGTAGTATTAGAATATTGTCACCAATAATTCTTATAGGAATATAAGCACCTTGACTAGCTTCAATGCGCTTTGGAAGGATCTTTCTCAATTTATGAGCTAGTATTTTGGAAATCAACTTGTAAATAGAGTTACAATAGGCTATGGGATGAAATTCTAAAAAATATTTAAGCTCACCACTTTTGGGAAAAAGTGTTATGAAAGTCTTCTTAACATCTAAGGGCAAGGAACCCTTATTAAAAAATTCCAAAACAACTTCTCAAACTAGATTTCTTGTAAGGGGCCAAGACTTGAGTAAAAATTTGACTGAGAGTTTAACTGGAGGTTGTTGTACTATAATGAAAAAATTTTGTTTCTAGCTCTTCTAAACATAATAGCCTTGTGGAAATAAAAGCGTTTTTGTGACCACTCTTTAATCAATTCATTTTAGATCTTTGTTTTATAAGAGAAAATTCATATGAAAGAGCATTGAAATTTTTTTACAATTCAATCCTCTCTAATTCTTATAACTGAATGGATTGGGGATTGTTATAAACATCTTGTTGAATGCTCTCAAGGTCCTTCCTAGCATTGTTAACAAGATGATGAATATTACCAGTATTTTCTTTAAAAAGGTGCTTCATCTTTTGTTTGATAAGGTATAATTTCTTAGCATAAATGAATTGCTTGGTTCCACTAATTCTAGCTTTTAAAGCATTCTGAATGCCATCATCAAAGTCCACTATATCAACTAAGAAATCATTGAATCTAAAAGGCATTTTAGGATAAACTATAACAATTTGAGTGAGTATTAGTGAGTGATTTAAATGACTAACATAAAAATAGGTAGAAAAATAATTTGAGAAATCCACCATCCAATGAAGATTTGCTGGACTTTGATTCAACTTCTTACTAGTGAAATTTGCTCCAGATTGTTTTTTACCCTAACAAAAAAAGTTACCACCAGATTGGATGTTAGTCAGCTGAGCTTCATCATACCTTTTCCTAGTTCTGAACAAGGATTTCTAACAAATCTATATCCTTCTGCTTCATCAGTTTTTAGGATAGAATTAAAATCCCTAGTGAGGCTATAAGGATTGCATATGTATGTAGCAGCTTCTTTAATTTAATTCCAAAAGAAAGTTCTTTAGTAAGAGCTCTTTTGTGTATATATGAAAGATATGCATAGTGGTTGAGTTGTGTACCTCAAAGAAACCTCTAAATGAATGGTTTGTAATTTCTCTCCACTGAGCTAGAAAGTAATTTAGAAAGTTGTAATTGCCCTCTTTTATATGAGATTCCAAAATTCCATTTATCACCACCTTATTATGAAAAACCATATTTCTAATCAAAAGATTATTGCTAAGAGCATTGGTTCCTCTAACATTCCAAGCTAAAATGTTCATAAGATAGGCTCTATAAATGGAATCTTCTTCTTTCTATTAGATTTCCTTCTGGTAACAGTTTCAAAGTCTTGCTTAGCGTTCTCTTATTGCTCAATGTTTTTAATAGGGTTTTCAGATGTTCAAGATTTGTGTGTTCAGATCTCTTCTCTATGCAACTTGAGGTTATGGGTTCATCAGGTTTCTTATCTCCAACCTTTAGAGAAGTGTTTATATGTATATTGTCCATTACTACTCTAGCTGTAACTTTCTTATCCACAGGTGGGTAGTTAACCTCAGCTGAATTGACAATTGTTAATATATTATAATCAACATTGTACTCCATGAGTTCATGATAGTTGCTTGTTGTAAATATACTTCTAGTCCTAAGTTTCTTCTTTGTAGGTTGTGGTTTCTATACATAAGAAACTTTTAGTTAATATTTAATAGATTTCATATATTTATTCAGCCTAATGAATGGAATCACCTTAGGAAAATTAGTTATAGAAATAACAAAGATGCATATCCTTGCAAAGTTGATTCTTTTAATCTTTGCATGGCTTGATCCATAGATATAGGCTTGCTAATGTAATTAGCAAGATGGCTAAACAAACCAGTTATTGTCCAATTCTCCAAAGGGACACCATGAATACAAATCCATATTGGAATATTTTCTTGTTTATATCTCCTCTAATTTCAATTCAGGTCTCCATAATTGGAGCAATAGTGTCTTGTTATTACATGCCAAGGTATACCACTTTCTTAGCTTCTTCAAAACTTGCAAATTTGAAGAGGAAAACATCCTCATTGTTTATATGCACATCTTGCAAACCATGTTGCTTCTAATTGTTTATAGCCTATTGCTTCATAAATGGAAAGGTTATCCTCTTATTTAGGAAAAAGATAAGAATGGTGGACTTCCATTTATTAGCTCCAGATTTAAGAAGTTCTATAGGTGGGGAAACAATCTTATACTAATAAGTTTCACTAAGAGGGTAGTAATATAGTTTCAAATCAAGTCTGGAATCACTAGTCATCTAAACCCAATTTTTAAATTGGTTGAGGAAATGTCTTAAAGATTTATGCAATGCAAATGGAAGTAACAAGTTACTCCTTTATAATAGGAAGCTCAGGTTGCAATTAGAATAGTTTGAGTTTAGAGGCGAGAAAGCATCAGTATCTATAGGATCAAGCTAAGAACTAACAAGTAAAAGGAAATTTTGTAGGTTAAAGAATGCATAGGAAGTTGGCGAATAATTTTGCTGGTCCTGTTTTCTTTTCTAAATTTCTTAGTAATTGTTTAATGATTTATTCATGCTTGTTTGTTTGTTTAATTTTTTAATTTTTAGAATTGGGTCATTAATTAGAAATTAGGGAAGGATTAGAATTGAATTAGAAGGAAGTGTTAAAAATTAAGTTAGCTTTTGTAATAAGTTAGTAGCTAGATGTTTGGATAGTTTTATAAGCATATTGAACATTGAGCATCCAATGTAATTTTGTAACTTGTGTTAAGAATTTGATGAAATGTCTATATGTAATTAAAGCTATGTATGAACTTCATTTTGATTTAGAAATGAATTGAGGACTGAAGAAGTTCCCTTGTGTATGTGCTTATTTTATCTTGTACTGTACAATTCATATTTCAAGTTTTCATATGGGTGAAAATTGTGTATTTATTAGACAAAGTGGTCTCCTTGAAAGTTGTAGTAAATCCTCTTACCTTTCCAACGGTATAAAGTTCGTAAAATTTGGGTATCGGAGTTGAGAGATATGAGCATTATAAGTGATGATGTTGTATGGGAGGTATAAACATTACAGCTATGGTGAATGATGAGAGTCTATGTATTCTATGAATTATTTGAGTTGAGGTTTGGCAGTTTAAAGCATTAAATTGGTAATTGAATGTTTGAGGAGTGTTATGGCACTAGAAGGGTTGAATTTGGGGAGATTATGAGTGTATATGGTGTTAGAATAGATGTTGGAAGCATTGAAGAGGCTTTGGAAGGAGTTTTGGGTCACCAATGTCCATTTAACAGACATTAGGCCCATTTAACGGACCTTCTCGGGTGAATAAGGACCCCCTATCTTGCCAATGTCCGTTTAACGGACATTAGGTTCGTTAAACGGACCTTCTCGGGTGAAAAATGGCTTCTAAGCCAATCTATGTCCGTTAAACGGACATTCACAGGATAGCTACATAAAATCTCGATTTTGACCCTTTTAGAAGCATAATCACGCTTAGAGTGCTTCATAAAATTGTAGAACTCGAAGTCCTCTTTCAAATGGCCTAAAAATGAAATCTATCTGACATATGTAACAAAAGTTATGGCAATTGCACCAAGACATGTACAATACGAGTAAAGACATAAACATGTTGGATTCTTTTGGCCATAACGTCTTCGTTCGACCTCCAAATTAAGTGATTCTTGAAGCATTGGATTCCTAACACGTTTTGCTACCTCTCCAAAAAAATTTATAGCTTTTTGTGTTGAATTCAAAAAGATTCATGGAAAGGTAGTGAGGGTTTATAGAAATAACCCTACAACAAAACCCGCTTATGCTTTTTGACTTCGGATGGTTGGGCTTCGGGAACGGGGCTCAACAAATTTAGACAAGAAGAAGAAGTTGAAGGCTTAAAGAAATGATGATATCTGAAGTGAGGAGGGAGGTAAAACCTTTGTAGTGATAATAGAATACATAGAAGAAGTAAAGGAGAGAAATAAACCAGGAAGGAGTCAATAGTGGCGATTCTAGTATTAGAAGAAGGAAGAAGCTAGAAGGGAGATAGAGATGTCATTTTCTTTAAAGAATCAATAAAAGGAATGTTAATGTAAACTTTTTAAAAAACTTTCAAAAATTTCCCAAATTCCTTATCCAACTTTGTTTTCACCAATCTTTAAGGGGATATTATACGAAAATTGTATGGTGTGGAAGGAATACATTTAGGCTTTTCCTTTTGTCCTTCCTTCCTCTCAGGCCCCTTTTCCTCTTGAATAGGTAATCTCCTTTACTCTCAACCACTTCTAATGTAGGCTTTTGGTCTATTCATCTCCATTTAACATCATAGCATTATAATGATCCTAATGATTCTTAAGTTTTCTAGGCAGTCGACTAGGTGGTCTAATAGTAGAGTTGATATACTAAGTGATTTTAGATTTGAGCATCTAGTTGTGGTTAATAACATAGGCTACTTTAGAATTATGCTTCCTAATCTCCTACTTAAATTCCTTATTCTACTTGGCTTGAATGTTAAGGAAGTTCTCCAAAAGAGACTCTAATTTTGATTTTTAGGGAGGGGTTTGATGGTCTCAATTTGAAAATAGGTGATTGCCTATGTTAAGGTGCTGGGTTTAATATGTTTATATGAGAGAGATAGGCGTAGTTTCTATAACAAAGATTAAAAGTTTTTGAAAATGGGTCATTCTTTTGGTTAGGATTACTAATGAAGATAATATGTTCTAAAAAGGGGTCTTGCAAAAATTGACTCCCCAATTAACAATCTGTAGCCAAATATCCTAAGAATCCACACATGTCACAAGTAATGGTAGTAACACTAATAACATGAACATTCATAGTACCAAACTTGTGGAATAAAGTGTCCACCTTAGCAGCAATAAGGTTCAAAGCATTTAAATCATACTTACTTGGAATATTGTTAGGAATGACTCTCTTGCTTAACCATTAGTAGTGATTCTAAGCCATATCCTCTATGAGGTAGTGCTCTTCATCCACTGTCTTATTTATTAAAGCTTTACTAATGGCTACGTCTACAAAGATCTTTTATTGTAGGTTATCTATTATAGAAGGTCCTAACAATAAGCCACATCTCTAATCTATAGTAGGGACAAGAAAGTCTTTGTATCTCTTCCTTGCGCTCTATAAAGACTCGCCTTTGCTCTAGGAAAAGGTGGTGATTTGTTTCCTTATTTGCAAACTCTTTACTAGAGGGAAATACTTCACTAAATATACATGGAAAAGTTGACCCCATGTAGTAATTATCCATACTAGAAAGGTATATATCCACAGTTAAGCTTTATCTTTGAGGGAGAAAGGGAATAAGTAGAGCTTGATCGCATTAGCTAAAACTCTATTTAGCTTTAACATGTCACAGTGCTCTAGAAATAGTGATAGATGCAAGTTAGGCTGTTGGATAGTGAAACCAAAAACTAATTTCATTGTACGATAATAGTGAGGACTTTAGCTCGATTTTGGTAGCTTTAACACTAAGCCTTATAATGCTTAAGCTGATGCCTTAGGCATTTGGCATAGGAAAGTCTCTGAGTGACCTCATATTGTTTACCACCATCTTTACTTGTTTAGCTTCTACTCTCCTTTGAAATCTTCTTCGTATATGCAATGTGCTCTAGTTTTCAAGGTTTGGCACTAATAGATTTTCAACATCGTTAGAACTTCACATGCAAGAGGTAATATGTAAAAGAGAAAGAATAAAATAAAACTCAATAAATAAATAAATAAATAAAAATGAATCAAAATAAAATAAATTAGAAGATATAATCTAGTCAATTTGCAAGTCAGTAAATATTCATGGCTAATCTTCAGCAACAGTGCCATAAACTTGGTTGCATTATTTTACTATAAGAACACAATATAATTGTAGGTAGTACAGGCAAGTATAGGGCGATCCTAAAGGTATTATCAGTTAACTACTTATTATCCATAAACTTAACAAGCAATATCAAACCTTATTGATAGATGAATGAATAAAGAAAAACAAAATAATTAATATAATGTAAAAGATAATGCAACTAATGATTAGAAATGTACCAAACTATGAATTAACTAGATTTAGGCTAGGTTTCCTAAGGACTACTATATTCACTTTTATCTTTAATTATTGAACTATTCTAGCTTCTTGGAACAATAAGAGTTCCTAACTTAGACTTTGTTCTCCCTAGATGCATATCTATTTAGAGGTCAATTAACTAAAATTAATTTCAAATCTAGACAACCTACAAAATTCTTAAATGTTATGTGAACTTTCTAGATAGGTTTTATCCTAACGCAGAAAGATCTTGCAACTTTTTCTAGAACAGCTCACATTTAATCCTCTTTGTTCACACTATAATCAAAACATACATTTCTTCTCTCAAATCTCAATGCATGAATCATATAATGAATCTTTCTCTTTCGTTCCTTTGATTCAATTAATATAAAAAAATGAACACACCACAAGAAAAAACTAGAATTTCATTAATCAAATAATGAATAGAAGTATATCACATCCTAGGTTGTACCTACCTAAATCTATATTCATAATATCACAAAGAACATTGACATTAAAGTAATAAAGAAAACAAGATAAATAAAGCATGTTCTTAGATCTTGAAATCTTTAAAAGAATTGATGTAAGTTCTCTTTTATCTTTAAAGAATGGTGAATCCTTAACCAATATTAGTGCAAAACAGCTCGAAGATGACTTTTGAGTTATTCATTGGGCTCTCACTCTTTATTTTCTTCCTCATCCTTATAGAAAGGACATGAAATCCTATTTTTTAATCAGCTATATGTCCCTATATATGGATCCGTGTAGCTTGACATATACTCCATACAATTCTTTAAAAATTAGTATCACTAATACAGGTATATACATAGGATCGTATTTGACATCATGTTCTTTATGCAAGAGGTAACATAGGGGGCATTAGATATTCAAAGGCAACAATTTTCATATACGACACTCAACAAAAGTTATGCTGTGATATGTAGTTCTTCTCCATATCTTCTAAAATTACTCTTTCTCACTCTAATTATATTCCAACTTTGCTTCTTTTCCTTGTATGACTAAAAATATTACTTGAAATGAAAAAACTTCCCAAACTAAGTATCAAATCATTTATATTCATTTAAAACACAAGTAATATGAAAATAGTGTGAAAAATAATGTATGTCTAGCATACATCAAGTAACCTAGATTCGTTTCATGCATTTTCAAATAGCAAAGCCGTATTCCTCAATCTTATAATTTCTGATCATTCAAAAATTATTGTCCATGTCCTTAACACTATTGTCAAAATAAGGTTTCCCTTTAAATTTAATTATTTCTCGGTTGATATAAAGGTTTTTAAGGAGGATATTATCAATGGTTTAATTGACAATGTCTAATGCTTTAAGCAATTTGCTTATGTTAGAAAGCTTAACAATGTTAAAGAGTTTAAATTAAGAGAAAGTGGGAAACACTCATCAATTATTAAGAAATGCTAAGGAGGAGTTTAATAAAGTTTCATTATGTCCTTTATCTGAATCTAGGTTGTTTAGTCCTCCGAGACAAAAAGAAGATTGCACTTCAAAGCTATCTTTAGGATCTCAAGGTTGACCATTCCCTCATAAAGCAAAGATTAAGAATACTTTTGCTTAGGAATAGGGATAAGGATTCCTCTCTTTTGCCACAGATCAATCATCTCAAGGTGAGCTTTAAATAGAATTGAATCCTTGAGAAAAAGGTTATTATTTGATAAATTCTCAAGATGATATCCTAAATGAAGCATTTATCTACTTTACCTATACTTTAAGAGCTCCAACTTCAGTAGCTTCTTAGTGTATCTCATATGAGATATAATCCAGGATTGGATTTCTTCTAAGGAAGTGGAGTTGCTTTTTATACCTTTCACAAAACATTATATAGAGAAAGCTATCTTTTCCCTCAGTGCTTATAAATCTCTGTGTCTAGATGTTCCAAATGAAAATTTCTTCCATGAAACCTGGTCTTATACAAAAAGCTAGTTTAAGATATTGCTCTTGAATTTTTAAAGGAAAGGAAACTCCTAACAGGGTTAAATAAAACTTTCATTTGCCTTATTCCTAAAGGCAAAGTTCAAAAGACCTTAAAGGATTGTAGACCTATAGCATGCTACAATATAATATACAAAGTCATCTATAAGTTTATAATTGAAATATTAAATAGATCCTAGCTACTTATATTGATGCTTCGTAAGGTGCATTCATATTTTGGAAGGAAAATTGGTGACAATATTTTGACTGTATAAGAGCTTTTAATGGATCATACTTAGTGATTTGGAATTAATTGATATCACTAGAGAAATAAGGTATTAAATTGTACATTTGAACTAGGAAATTTTGTCAAATGGCAAGATAAGTTGTTATATGAAAATTGAAATGACTAAGCCTCTAAGTTAATGTCATTTGGCATAGTTGATGCATTGATGTTTGACAACATTGGTTGAGTGACAAGTGGCCTAATTAAATTGTGACATTTGGCAGCCTCATAGAAGAACATGTGTGCTAGCTAGGGAGAGGACAAGTGGCTTGTTCCTTATGTAACAAGTGTCCTTAGAGCACGATGAGTCATCTTACACATGGCATTATGCATTGGCTAGTTTCTGCTGTAACTCTTCCTTCTCCTTGCTCATTCACTAACTAAACTCTTACTCCCTCTCAACTTCTAGAATTTTGTTTGATTTTGGATCATCTTCACTTAGAATCTTTGTAAGTTACTGCATCAAGAACTAAGTCTTGCTATTTTCTGTGTTATTGTTTTGTTGGTGCTGAAATTTGCACCTTGGTTTAGGAGCTATGTATGGTTACTTGGAAGACTAGTTAGCTTGCTTCACTGGAGTTGTTCTTTGAAGTTAAGAAGGTAAGGGAATTCTAAACTTGATAGCATGTTGTGTTATGAATTATGTGATGTTTGAAATGGATAGAAAATGTATTGAATTGATGATGAATTGGGGTTTGGAACATGATAATTGTTGTTACCTTTTGCTTTGGATTTTTATGCATGAAAGATCATAGATTATGAGCTGCCTTATGAATGATTTTTGAATTGGTTTTGACATGAATTTGATGAGGTATTGAAGTATGAATAAGGTAGAATTGAGGTGAAATTGATGGAATTTGGTAAAGGTGCGTCGATGGAAGTAAAGAAGTCAAGTTTTGGAAACAAATTGGAGGTTGTGGGTTAGTGAACCTTTGGTTCACTCATTCCATGATTATAGGATTTATAAGGCTTATTACTATAGTCATGGAAAGTACTTAGGAAGTAGAAAATGTTGGTTTTAGACAATTTTTGGACTATATAAAGTGAAGGTACTTAATAATGGTTTAAATGGAATTAATTAAGCCTGAAAATGAACTTAGTTTAATGTGGAATAGTTTAATTAAAGGTTAAATAAGATTTGGATTTTTAATTGAAGTAAAAACATAAGAAAGGTGTTATTTGATAACAAAGTATCTAATTTTGGAACTTATAAGTTGTTAAAGGAATGAAGTTTATTTATGAATGATAATGTGACTTAAAGGACAAGAGTAATGTGTTAGCTATGAATGTTTGTGAATTGGGAACTTGGGTGAATGCATGTAAAGTGTAATTACTTAATGCATTCATTGGTACATTATTACAAATGCTTATGTTTATAAGGTATGATAAGTTTGTTCAAGTGAGAATGAATGTGTTCAATTTGGGCATAAGGAAATGAATTCATACTTATGCATTATTTCGCTATCATGTGATTATGATATTGTAATAATTCCAGACCATCAATTGTTTGAGGAGTTTGATAATTGGAATTGTATTGGAAGTGCTTTCTAATTATGTGAATATACATAATGTTTTGTGAATTAACACTTTTATTGATGCATTATTGCACATGCATGTATTTATAAGGCACGATAAGTTTGATCATATGTCAATGAATAAGTTCAATTGGAGCAAAATGAAATAAAGTCATATGTTATACATTACATTATTTGCTTGTCATTCTGAAATCTAAAATGGATTGTTTTAAAACTGTTATGTCCTAGTCATGGGTAAATAGGCATACCTAGAAGGGTGTGCAGCTGCTCCTGTAACCAGACACTTTGGTGTCTTCTATAACCCTACACTTCGATGTCTTCTATAACTAAACACTTCGGTGTCTTCTGATTTTAGACACTTCTTTGTCTTTTGTTTCAGAGACTTAAGTCTCTTTTATTTCAGATACCAAATATGGATTTTTTCTGTTTTGATCCCGTTACTCACTTCTATAAAAAGGATTAGCAGTCTAACTTGTTTTGTGTTATGAAATATGTCCAATTTTGATATAAGATAAGTTTAGTTCTGATACAACTAAATTCTGTTATGATATAATCAAGTGTTGTTATGACATAATTAAGTTCTATTATGATACCTTAAAGTTTTGTTTTGATATTATGGTATTCTATTCGAATACTTGTAAGTTTTGTTTTGAAGCAAGTATATCCTATTATGATATGTTATATTTTGTTCTAATGCAGACAATGTGGGATTGTTCTTTAATTTGAACAATTAAAGGTTGTATGTGATTTGACATGATTCATTACATATGAATGCTAGACGACTGTTAGAAACAGTTGCCAAATTATATCTTGTTTAGTTATTTCCCACTAAGCTATATGCTTAGCACATTGGTTTTCCCTCCATATAGGTTTTGACAAAAAGGTTTAAAGACTGGGATAAAGACAACCGCAGTGGCCAAGAAGAATGTCTTTTGTTTTTGAAGATGTATACTTAAGTTTGTTTTTGAGTTGTATCTGATAATATGAGACAATTTGTATTTTGTTTAATGGTTTGTAATAACTTTATTATAGGATGGATTATGTTTAAGGCATTTATTTTGATAAATATAATACGTATGATATGTTCTGTATATAACTCAATAATTATGAATATGAAATGTGTTGCCTCACTTTCAAGGAATTTTTGGAATATCTTAATATGTTTATAAAATAACTCTTAATGGATTTGTTTGCTTAAGTTTCTGAAATGCATGCAAGGAATGTTTGGTATGTTTTAGATTATTTTGGTTTTGTTTTGTGTAGCAACTGTATATCATCCCAGGGGGTATGTGGGTATTACAGTATTAATGTGAAAATTTTCCCTTACAAAATTGACATACTCCTTGTTTCCATCTTATAAAGTTGAATACCCATCTGCTAAATGGTTCGTATTTGTACATATCCTTTAAGCTTTTGCTTGTGCCTGCCCTATAATAATTTGTCTAACAAAGGATGTCAGTTCATCTAAACGATATTCTATGGATGAATTATTTACCTTATTTACGTGAAAAACATCATTATGAATGATAAATTATCAAGTGTTTGTTGTTATATACTCAATTAAAGTTTTGGCCTCTACAGGAGTCTTTTAACATAGTGCTTCACCACTTGCTGCATCCACCAAGCTCCTATTCATAAGCAATAATCCTTCATAAAATATTGGATAAGGAGTTGTTTTGTGATATTATCATGGGGGTAACTGTGTTGGACCTCACTTCCAGAGCCCAACATTCGGAACCAAAACTGAAACAATCACCTTGCAATTTTTTTTTAAAACGGATGCGAGAAAAATCGATAATCAAATCGGCCCGATTTATTACAAACCATTTTAGTCACAAAGATACAAACATGATTGAATACATCAAAGTTTTTGAAAATCACTTGAGCCCATACAGGACACGATGTTTGCTTTCATAATATCTTTACAATAAAAAACCACCCCTTTTTCCTTAATCCAAATACGAAATACAGACTACACATGATACAATTGAATGCTTATGCTAAAGATGATTCTAAATACAAAAGTTCCTGAACTAACTTAATTACAAAAGTCTTTAACTATCTTGGAGTTCCAATGCCTTGCAAGGACGCAAATCTTCTCTTTCTGCACCTGAGGAGGAAAGCATGGGGTGACCTACACATCTCAGTGGCCAATATATTTATAGCCACTGGCAATTGACCAAAATCAAGCATATGTATGTATAAATATATCTAGCAATACAAGCATTCATACTTTATTCAAGCAATTTAAACATTTATCAAATTTTGCTCAAAATCACATAACACTCAATATGCTTCATACTTGATCATTTAAAGATGCAATGCACAACAAATGGCACGAGGGTTCCATGAAACAGAATGAGGAAACAGAAGTTTACCTTATGAACAGAATGAGTCCAATTTTAGATCTCATATGCCACAAGCGGGTAGCCGGGAGAAGGCTCTTGTCAACGTGCACGTGACAAACAGAATGGTTCCACTCTCGCCCAAACAGAAGCACATAATCATGCTTTTCTTCTTTCTTTTCATTTATTATAGAATGCTAGGATAGTTATTAAGGCATAACAAAATGAATGAATTTCAGTAAAATCCTTTTCATCAATTAATCACATAATTAATCAAAAAGTCATGCATCTTTTTAATGCATAACATTTAACACATGTTCACTCATAGGCAAGAATTTGCCCAATCAACCTAAAACTATAAACATATTACCCACCTGGATTTCCTTGCTTACAGACTCGACTTGCTCAAAATGTCTCTTCTCTTTGCAAACAACATAAGGTATCAAAGGTTCTTTATTCCTCTTGTCCCTCTTGATCCCTTCATTCTTCACCAAATGAAGGGATCCTTAGCTCAAAGGGAAGCTCTTCTCTTCTTCTACCTTTTTCTCTTCTTAAACAACCCCAAAATCTCTCTTGAAAGCTAAGGAAATTAAAACCCTAACTTGTTTTCTCTTCTTTTTCTCTTTCATTCTTTTTCATATTTCTCTTTCTTATCTCTTTTCTCATCCACCCATTTTGCTTCTCCGAAATCTTCTCATTCACGTTTTCTCTTTTATTTATAAGCAAGACAATACTTCTTCTTCCAATTATGTCCTTAATGATTCCAAAAAGTCTATTTTATCCTCCCTTATAGGCTTATGTTCTTTCAAACTTAAGTGTCTTACCAAAAATACCCTTGAACATTATGACATAACACTTTCTTCTAGAAAATATCCTTCATTGTCTTAAGTTTTTAATGCCACCAAAATCATTCAATTTGGTTTAGTGATTCAAAAGATATACTTCGAACATTTTTGGATTGCTCTTGTCCAAAATAATATACTGTGTACAACTTTCATCCAAAACTTAAAAGTCCTAGAGACTGAATTACAATTCACTTCCTTCAGATACTTTGTAGCTCTATGTCTCTAGTTTACCAAAAATTAGAAATTATCTCATTTGGATTTCTACAGATCACGATATCATCAAAATACTGAAGTATGTTCAGTGGAACAACACTGGTTCATACTACTTAAGAGCACATTCACTGTACCCGTCCCACCTTCTCCACTCAATCTTTCTCAATTCATTTCAGATAGCCATGATTCTTGGTGGAGATATATAGAAAGGGCTTACAAATCCAATGGTTCAAGAATCAAGTCAATCGGGTGTCTAAAGAAGAAGTTATGGCCAAAAGAATCAAACATGTTTTTGTCTTCAATTATATTGAACCTATTTCGGGGAAACAGCTGTAACTTTTTGTAGAAATTTCTGATTAAGGTGTTCTTTAGATGGTTAGAAAGAAGACTGCAAGAGCTCCAACTTTGATGAAGACCTCAGAAACAAATTTGGTCATTTGATGGGTCAAAAATAGGAACAGATGATATGACATCATTTTGAGACGAAGATGACGTCATCAGACAATACAAGGTTGGGAAAATTGTCATAACTTTCCCTACAGATATCGGATTGAGGTGTTCTTTGGATGGTTCAAAAGAGGACTTCAAGAGATACAACTTTAGTGAAGACGTCAAGTGAGATTTGGCCTCTAAAAATGTAACATCCCGTCCTCATATTAAAGGTTAGACCCAAAATTTTAGTACATGTGAGCTTAAAGAGAAATTAAGACAATGCGTTTTCTTGCTTATGCATCATATTAGCATATATGCACATAAATGTGGAATGTTTTCGTATAAAAAGTGATACATGCATTCATTGACAACTTTCGGGTATAATTGATGCTAAATGTGATTTTATTGAAAATGAGGAGTAGAAAGAGTGATCTTGGCATGAGTTGTGATAAGGAAAGATTTAGAAAACAAAATTGGTAGTGATCTGAAAAATGTTCACTGAGTATGCTTCGGTCTATTAGCCATACCATTTTCTCTAGTTGTCCAAACAAGATGATTCTTAATTTGGATTAAACTAAAATTGGGTGCAGTGTTGGTATATGAATGAAAGATTTGTCTTCGGACTTTAGGGGCAAATTTGGGATTGATATAAGTAGATGTTAGCAACGTTGCCTTCTAGAAAGTTGTAGATCTTTCTCTTATATTTCCAACGGTATATAGTATGAAAAATTTGAACATCTGAGTCAAAAGTTATGATCCTTATAATTGGAGACGTTCTGGAGCAGAAAATGACACGGAAGAAAAGTAGACGATAGAAATGAGACGGAAGAAAAGTAGACGATAGAAATGAGACGGAAGAAATGAGACAATAGAAATGAGATGAAAGAAAAGTAGACGATATAAATGAGATGGAAGAAAAGTAGTGTTGGATCCCGTTTCAGGAATCCAACTCTTAAACAAAATACCATCATACTTGAGCGTGGACATCGCTTGATTCCGGAGTCCAACCCTTGCTCTGATACCACAAAATGTTGGACACTCGCTTGAGTCCGGAATCTAACCTCTTGAGTGAAATCATGAAACGTGATCTTGGTCATTTCTCCTTAGTATTTTTTTTTGAATTTCAACACTCTTCGTAAATCATGAAACATCCGAAGCCCAACAATCGATCCACAACCAAAAACATAAGCATAAGCGGGTTTCCAATCTCTTTAACCCTCATCTAATAGCCCTCAATCTTATAACATATCAAGCCACAAAGGCGAGCAACACAGAGGAATCAAAAAAATCACAATTGGCTTCTTCAAAATGGCAGCTCTTAGTCTCTAGTTCATTTAGAAACAAGAACCACCTCAATCGGAGCTCTATAGCTCAAGATATGCTTAAAAAT
>JANVCL010000214.1:22822976-22851853 GCA_026546855.1 Erythroxylum incrassatum | reverse complement strand
CTACCTTCGCAGGTACGGACTCGGATATCACCGTCGATGTTGGGTTCGGGTCTTGCGGAGGTGGGATGCTACAATTGTAATTGTATATGATTATGATCAGTCAGGTTTAGCTTGATTTATGATTTTGCATATGAAATTAAGATGAATATGAATGGGATTGTATATGAATGGAATTGTATATAATGTGGCTTATGATTTTGTATATATATTACTTATGGTCGTGAATTGGATTGAATAATGGGACTTGCACATGATTATGAATGAGAATTATTGAAGTGTTAGGTTTAGAATTGCGTTGTTTGTGTTTGGATTTCCGGACGGGAGGTCCGATGAGTTGGAGTTTGGTTTTGGGATATAAGAAGTGTATCTTTTGGATGTGCAAAATTTTGGGTTTCTGAAAATGCAGCCGTTATGCTGTCGAAATTTTGATAACAAAGAATATGAATAAGAATAAAAGGTTGTTAAAGATGAAATTATGATACGGCTTGATAAAGAAGAATTTTTTTATGAATTGACTAGCATTGAGGATGAAATATTCCAAAGGGGATATATAAGTTGTTTTGTATATGATTGACTAAAGTGAATACAGAATAAGATTGAATAAAGAGAAAAAGGAATGTTATGAGGAAAAAAATAGATTTCGGACTGGTTTAGTCTTAGGGTTTCCAACGCAAGAATTTTTGTTACCGGATGTCGGACTTTGTTTTCTTCGATTTCGATTTCTTTACCGTTTGATTTCGATTATGGATGGTTCTTCGTTTTCGTTTTCGTTTCCGTTTTTGGCTTTCTGGTTGGGGTCCGGTTTTGAGATCAGGTCCCAACAACTAAACAGTGCACAACGCCATTATACCGCCACGAAAAAAAAGATGTTGGCGATTGTGTGCGCTTTTAACAAGTTTCATCCATATTTGGTTTTGTCTAAAGTGATTGTGTATACTGACCATGTAGATTTGAAATACTTGATAACAAAACCGATGCTAAACCAAGACTAATTCATTGGGTGTTACTTTTGCAGGAGTTTGACATTGAACTGAGGGATAAAAAGGGAGTCGAGAATTTCGTAGCTAATCACTTTTCAAGGTTAGATGAAGCTGCCATGGAGATTGCAACAAAGGACATTTAGGAGACTTTTCCTGATGAGCATCTAATGGTTATGACTATCAGTTCTTGGTTTGCAGACTATGTAAACTACCTTGCTGGTAATATCTATCCTCCTGATTTTTCTTATGCTCAAAAGAAATTTTTTTTGTCTGAGGTAAGATACTATCTTTGGGATGATTCTTTGCTTTACAAGATTTGTGTGGATGATATTGTTAGGCGCTACATTCCTGAAGAGGAAATGTCATCTGTGTTACATCATTGTCATTCTAGAAAGGCTGGGGGACATTATGGTGCATCTAGGACAACTCTTAAAGTTTTATAGTGTGATTTCTATTGGCCTACCTTATTTAGGGATGCATTTGCATTTGTAAAATCTTGTGATAGGTGTCAAAGGGTCAGGAACCTTAGTAAGAGACATGACATGACATTAACTAACATTCTTGTTTGCGATTTTTTTTATTTGGGGCATAGATTTCATGAGACCATTCCCTAAGTCTTTCTCCAATCAATATACGTTAGTTGCTGTTGATTATGTTAGCAAGTGGGTGGAAGTAGAGGCATTGCCCATAAATGAGGCTAGAGGTGTTGTTAAGTTTTTGAAAAAGAATATTTGTACACGTTTTGGCATACCTAAGGCTATCATTAGTGATGTGGGGTCGCATTTTTGCAACAAACTTTTTGATTCATTATTAGCTAAGTATGGGTAACCCATAAGGTTGCTACTCCATACCACCCCAAACTAGTGGGCAAAATGAAGTCTTAAATAGGGAATTAAAGAAAATACTAGAGAAAAATGTTAATGCTTCTAGGTGGGACTAGTCTTTAAAGTTAGATGATGCACTTTGGGTATAGAGGACCGCATTTAAGACACCCATAGGCATTCCTTTTGGATGCTTATAACAATTTGAAGTTGTATAAGGAGCGTGTGAAGAAGTGGCTTGACAAGAAGATCCTCCACCGAGACTTTAAGGTAGGCGACAGGTATTGATCTATAACTCTTGTCTTCATCTTTTTCCAGGGAAGCTTAAGTCAAGGTGGTATGATCCATTCAAGGTGATCCAAGTCCTTCCTTTTGGGGTCCTTGAGGTAAAGCGAGAAAAGGAAAACTCCTTCAAGGTAAATGGACAACGAGCTAAATTTTATATGCCTAGGTATATGGATAATTCTGATGAGTGATTGTCTATTCATGACACTTCGCCTCCTTGATCATAGTGCATGCATTTCAGTAAGACTGTAGTTTTCTTTCTTTTCCTTTTTTTGTTTCCTTTGTAGTTTTTTTCTAGTTTAATACATTTCTTTGAGTTATTTTGAGTTTTCTTTAGGGCTTGTGTGGTTGATGACAAAGATTTCTTAGCTGATTCTTTTTCAGGGAAGTTTCTTCTTCCTATTTCCCCTTTTTGTGTTTGATTGTTGACTACTTGAATATTAGGGACAATGTTCATATTCATTGTGGGGGGATTTAGATTATGTGCATGCTGATGTTTATGATATTGATGTTGATGTTGATGTTGAGAGATACACACTTGAATAGTTGCGACTCTTTTGGTAGCTAACTTGGGTCCATCTTTGATGAATTTGACCGTATAATTCCGTCAAAGTAGTTGGATGGAGAATTAAGTTATATGCATGAACTTGGATTAGGCAACTTGAAAGGATAATGAACCATATGGATTGATTGAAGTAGTTGATTGCATAAACTTAGTCAATAACTGATGCTGAGTGATGAGGCAATGTATGGAGTTTGATGGATTTTCATTTAATCACATGTGAGATCTTGAGCCATATGACTACATCTCATAGTCATTTATTTTCTTTGTTGTATGTGATGCTTCCTTATGTGGATTTCCTTCAGAACATGCTCTGAACTTGTTTAATACTGCTAGTTTCGTGCTTTATAGGCATAAAAAAGCCTTCTTTATTTTTAACCTTTAGCTTAAATGACCCACCAAGTCATTTTCCCTTGTTACCCTATTTGACGTTTAGTATCAATCCCTTTGCATTGAAACCTGAAAACTTTTTAGCCTGATCCTTTCACAAGTTGAATGGAGTACTAAGTATTTGATCCCTTAATTTAGGGACTTTGTTTTATATGCTATTCTGAGTTGTTTTAGAGGTACATTTACTCAGTTTTTGATTTGTGCTATTACTACCCAAAAAAACAAACAAACAAAAAAACAAAAACAAAAGAAAAAGATCAAACAGTAGCATTAGATAGTGATGAGTAGTTGTAGTTCCGTATTTCTGTTTGCACATCTCAGAAGTTCTTTTTATTGTCCCATATTACTTAGTGCTTTGTGAATGCTTGTGAGTAGCCTTTGTCTTTTTTACCTTACCTTAACCTAAGCCCCATGACAACCTTTAGTAAAAGCCCTTTTGATCCATGATGGCATGTACTCTATATAGTGAAAAATGGGTGAATTTTCAAGCCTATGGTAGTGTAATTTTTAGAGGAAGCTTTGAGTGAATCACAACCCTTATACACTTGAGTGACATGAGTGAATATTGTGAGAAAAGTGCATTTTAATTTTATGCTTGATTTTAATCAGGATATCTACCTTTGATTTTGTTTATGTGCATTGATGAAAAGATTATGATATATGTAGTAGCTTGATACTTAAGTTTGTTGAAGTTTAAGGGATTGCAAGCACTTGATTTTCGTTGAAAATGAAATGATAGAATACGTTGGTTGTGATCTAAGTAAGTTGTTTGAGGACAAGCAACAATTCAAGTATGGGGGTGTTGTTAATGGGCATTTTATATTGATTTTAGATACATAATTTATTAAACTCTTGTCCATTTAATATTTAAATTGCACTAATTAAGAGATGTTTGTTTTAATTTTAGGTACATATTGGATTTGGAACGTATACTACCATAAATCAAGAAAAATCTTTTAAAGAAAGCAAGGGTAAAAACGTTAACATTTTACCTACCTAAAAACGTTAAAGTTTTGGAAAACAAGAATCAGGTTTGACGTGAAAAATAGGAGGGATAGGTGTGAATGAGGGTTGGAATTTATTCAATATGGTGAGACAAAAAGAGAAAGCAAGTGGCAGCAGAATAAGAGAGAAAGAACGAAAAAGCAGTGAGTGTGGTGCATGAAACGCTAGCGACATAACCTAGAAGAAAAGACAACTGGTGGCAATAAAACTAGGAGAGCAAAAGAGAAGCTGCAGCGTATAGAGTGAGGAGCAAACATAGTTAAGCGTGAAGGAGGTTTAATGAGGGGACTGTGATTTTGCGTGAAAAGGAGTGGGGACAAAAAGGCTTAATGTTGTGAGTCTTGTGTGAGTGAAGCAGTGGCGACGGCACAGTGAGAGAGAGACAACGTGACTGCGTAAGGAGAGGTGGACCAAAACCTCATTAGTTCATTCAATACATAGAAGACAGAGCTGACGGCACAACCAAGGATTGAAGCAGCTACGATGGAGAGAGTGGTGTGTGTGAATAAGAAGGACAGCTAGGAGACATTTCAAAACGAAGAAGAGAAAAGAAAGCAGTTGGTGGAGACATTTTATTTTTATCTAACAGCACGGTTTTGCTTAAATAGGAGGTGGACCAACATCTTATTCATCACATCAGCTACGGTAGCAAGGAGGGAGGAGAGAAAATACAACAGCAGGAGAAGACTAAATAATGGGTGTTTTTAATTTGTTTTTATTTCTTAATTATTTTAATTTTTGTGGATTTAATAAATGAAAATATCTATTATGACCATGATTTGTGTTATATTGGTGAATATGTGTAAGTTTTTTTTTGGTTAAGGTTAGGATTAATATTGGATTAGGAAAATTTGTGTGGTATTGGTTTTTGTTTGATTGAATGCATACTTAGTCCTAATTTAGATTAATCACCTAGATTAAGGCCTTAGATGATTAAACGTCATAACCAATGGGATTTAATTTGTTGAAAAATTAACTAAGCAATATAGTTGAGACTAAAATGTAGACCAACCTTAGGATCTTGTGTGAGGATACCTAGTATTAACGAACTTAATTTAGGTTTCTTGTATTGAATACCTTTTATTCCAAATTATCTATGGACCAAGTAGGTAACTCGGATTTAAAAGAGAAGGGAATTCCTATGAACATTGGGTTCGACTTGCTTAAGTAAAGTAAATCCTAAATCAATCCACCGTTACAAGTTTTAATGTCTAATCCAATTGATGTAACATCCTGTCCCCATATTAAGGGTTAAGACCCGAAATTTCTGTACAAGCGAGCTTAAAGAGAAACTAAGACAATGCATTTTCTTGTTCATGCATCATGTTAGCATATATGTACATAGATATGAAAAGTTTTCACATAAAAAGGTAGTACATGCATTCATTGACAATTTCAGGGTATAATTGATATTAAATGTGATTTTATTGAAAACGAGGAGTAGAAAGAGTGATCTCGGTATGAGTTGTGATAAGGAAAGATTTAGAAATAAAATTGGTAGTGATCTGGAAAATGTTCACTAAGTATGCTTTGGTCTGTTAGTCGTAACTTCTTTTCTAGTTGTCTAAACGAGATGATTCTTGATTTGGATTAAACTAGAAATGTATGGATACATTTCTTATGAAGACATCGAATTTTAATTTTGTCTTTAAGAATCTCAAAAGTCATCATAAAGTTAGAATTTGGTGCAGTACATTGGTGTACGAATGGAGTTTCGTCTTCAGAATTTAAGAGCAAATTTGGGATTGATATAAATATATTTTATCAAAGTTCCTTTTAGAAAGTTGTAGAGCTTCCTTTTATCTTTCCAACAGCATATAGTATGAAAATTTTGGATATCGGAGTCAAAAATTATGATCCTTATAAGAGGAGACGTTATGGGAAAAAAGCAGATGATAGAAAGTGAAAGGAAGAAAAGCAGAGGATAGAAAGTGAAGGGAAGAAAAGCAGACGATAGAAAGAGAAGGGAAAAAAAGCAAACGATAGAAAGTGAAAGGAAGAAAAGCAGTCGATAGAAAGTGAAAGGAAGAAAGCAGTCGATAGAAAGTGAAGGGAAGAAAAGCAGTCGATAGAAAGTGAAGGGAAGAAAAGCAGATGATAGAAAGTGAAAGAAAGAAAAGCAGAGGATAGAAAGTGAAGGGAAGAAAAGCAAACGATAGAAAGTGAAGGGAAGAAAACAGACGATAGAAAGTGAAGGGAAGAAAACAGATGATAGAAAAGCAGACGATAGAAAGTGAAGGGAAGAAAAGCAGACGATAGAAAGTGAAGGGAAGAAAAGTAGATGATAGAAAGTGAAAGGAAGAAAAGAAGACGATAGAAAGTGAAAGGACAAAAAGTGAGACAATATAAAAGATAGACAATAGAATTGGCCTTTTGGCTCTTCATAAAAGTTGTAGCTATAGACGTTCTCTTTCCAATGGTATGAAAACAAAGTCGATCCTACATCTGTAGCAAAAGTTATGGCATTCGCACTAAGACATGTACATTACAAGTGAAGGCATAAATGTGTTAGAGTCTTTTGGCCATAACTTTTTCTCTAGACCTCCAAATGAACTGATTCTTGAACCAAGAGATTCGTAAGCTTTTCTCCACATCCTTACAAAAAATTAAAGCTATCTGAAATTTATGGAGAGATATTGAGTGAAAAGAGTGAGACAGGTACAGTATGTTCTTCAATCATATGAATTGGTGTTATCTCAATGAACATATTTCAGTATTTTGATGTTTTCTGAATCAGTAGAGGTCTAAATGAGATGATTTCTGATTTGTGATAAACTAGAGACATGGAGCTACAAAGGGTATGAAGAACTTGGAATCTGAATCAGTTTCTAGGAGGTTTAAAATTTAGATGGAAGTTATGCATAGTATACTATTATGGACAAGAACAGTTCAAAATGTTTGAGGTATATCTTTTGAACCATTTAACCAAATGAAATGATTTCGGTGGCATTAGAAACTTAAGACAATGGGAAATATTTTTTAAGAAAAAAGTGTTCTGTTAGAATGTTCAAGGGTACAGTTGGCAAGACACTTCAGGACAAAAGACTTAAGACATAAATAGTAGGCCAAATGGGACAATTCTCAATCATTAAGGGTATAATTGGAATAAGAAGTGTTGTATTGCTATATAAGAAGAATGAAAATGCGAATGAGAAGATTTTAGAAAACAAAATACGTGGATGAGAAAAGAGATAAGGGAGAGAAACATGAAAAAAAGAAAGAGAGAGAGAGAAAGAAGAGAAAACAAGCTACGGTTTTAATTTCCGTAGCCTTTAAGAGAGATTTGAAGTTGTTCAAGAAAAGAAAAAGTAAGAGGAAGAAAAAAGCTTCCATTTGAGCTAAAGATCTCTTAATTTGGTGAGGACTCAAGGTATGATCATTTGAATCTTTTGGTTTTGGGAAGGATTCTAGTTTATAGAGTTTAGAAAATGCTTGGGTTTAAATATGCTAGAATCTATTTCAGTGATTTCGCATTGTGGATTTTTAAGTGGATTCCTATTGAATGAGATTTGGTTTGCTTTAGGAAACCATAAGAATCCTACCTAAGTGAGTCTATAAGTTTGAAGTGTTAAACCATTAATGGGATTTATCAAGTGAGGTTAGAAAAGAGATGACAAGAAATTGATTTATGATGTAGAGTAACTAAGTGTTTTTGAGGTGTCAACTTATGAATAAGCTATGCACATGCAAAAGGTAAAGAATGAAAGGAGAAGTTATAATGATCATGTACCAATGAAGTGTATGAAACATATATTAATTATGAAATGGGAATGAGCATAAAATTTATATTAGAACATATACCCAGGATTGTCATTGAACATGCATTGTACATAGTCCATTTATTTTCCATGTGAAATTATTGATGAGTGTGCAATGTGTGTCTTGCATAAATAGGTTATGCAGGTCAAGTGTCCACATTCAGGCGTTCCCAGACTTTGAAAATAAAGGCTAATCTGGAGCGTATTGTGAGTAGACCGAGATGGTCTTACTTTATTGTTTGTTTCGTTTATGTCATAAATTGAGTGTTTATGAATGCTTATGATTGTGATTGTTGACTTGGATATTGAAGTGCTATTTGAATGTGATTTGGATGAACTATGAGTATTGAAGTGATTGCTAAGTGCTTTATGAATGTGTAATTGCATGCAAGTGAAAGTGTGAATGCTCAACTACATGTTGAATGCCGGACTACGGTTTGATGATAAGTGAATGTGATCGAATAAGTGCATGCAACACATAATGGCAGTTGTGACCAAAGTAGCTAACGATCAGAGCTATAAGCTCAACGTGTGAAAAAGAGCCTCGAGCTTAAAAGTGATTTAGAGCCTCAGGCTCAACGTTTAATGAGTCCTATATGTGACAGTTATAAACGAGCCCTATATGGGACAGTTATCAATGAGCCCGGTATCCGAAAGATACGGGACAATTTAGGCACTCGGTCACAACAAAATAATAATTGGAAAGAGAGTCTCATATGCACTGAATGTTCATGATAGGAATGATCTCTGAATGCAATATGTGTCGAATGTAATATGTGAAATGAATGATTAAGTGTATGTGATTCATTATGATTGTTAATGAACTGATGTGAATCGTATGTGTTATGTGTTGAGTGAGCCATCGACGATGGTCACTCACTGAGTTCGCAAAACTCACCCAAAAATTGCAAATATTTTTTAGGACTTAGAAGAATACCTCGTTAGGCCAACGAGAGTATACCTACAACATTCAAGTGAATGATAGAGGTCGGGATCAATTCGCGTTTGCATTGCATTTCTCTAATTCGTATTGAATTGTTATTCCTCAACTTTTGTATAAATTTGTATTTTGAATTGACTCAAGTGTTTTATAATTGTGAAAGGGCCCAAATGGCCATATGGGAATTTTCTAAATTGCCTCGTATGATTGAAAAGGGCTTATGCCCTATTTGGTTATTGACTTCCGCATGTGTGTTTGTGTTTTAAAAAAATTATTATACCATTTTTCGAGCGATTGAGTGCATTAGCACACCACTCTCGCGGGGCACGGGTTCGGATATCACCATCGATGTTAGGTTCGGGTCATCACGGGAGTGGGGTGCTACAAAAAAGGTAAAAAATGGAACAAAAGAAGGAAGCAAAAAGGTTAAGACGAAGATGACGTTAGCAAAGCTAAGACTAAGACGAAGATGACGTCAGCAAAACTAACACGAAGATGACATCAGCAAAACTAAGACGAAGATGACATCAGCAAAACTAAGACGAAGATGACGTCAGCAAAGCGAAACTTAAGACGAAGATGACGTCAGCAAAACTAAGACGAAGATGATGTCAACAAAGCTAAAACTAAGACGAAGATGATGTCAGCAAAACTAAGACAAAGATGACGTCAGCAAAGCTAAGACGAAGATGACGTCAACAAAGCTAAAACTAAGATGAAGATGACGTCAACAAAATGAAGACGATAGAGTGAACAGTAACTTCGTCTTACTTTTGCTCTAGAACATCTCCACTTGTAAAGATCATAACTTTCAGCTCAGATGTCTAAAATTTTCATACTATATACCGTTGGAAAGATAAAAGAAAGATCTACAACTTTTCAATAGGCAAATTTGCCAAAACCTATTTGTATCAATCCCAAATTTGCCCCTAAAATCCAAAGATAAATTTTCCATTCATACACCCACATACTGCACCCAATTCTTAAATTTATGACAAATTTTGAGACTCTTAAAGGTAGAATTGAAATTCAATGTCTTCATACGAAATGTAACCATATATCTCTAGTTTAATTCAAATCAAGAATCATCTCGTTTAGACAATTAAAGAAAACGTTATGGCTAAAAGACTAAAGCATACTCAGTGAATATTTTCCAGATCATCTACCATTTTCTTTCAAAATCTTTCCTTAACATAACTCATACCAAGATCACATTTTTCTACTCTGTACACTCTTCATTCTTAACTTCATTTCAGATCAGTATCATACACAAAGAAAATATAGTCCATGATTAATCATGAACACGAATAACAGAACATACACATATGTATATATCTTTCATCAACTTACTACACATTTTCCATTTCCTTTTGGCTTTCGTTTCACTTCTAACTTTCACCTTGATTGTTCCCATTTCAACATCTCTTATCCACCAAAACGCCAAACCAAAACAAGAATCTATCCATATTCCTCGTTCAGTAGTTCAAATTTCTAAGAAAACGTTCGGGGTCCAACAAACTGACACATAACCTCTTGAAGCGTTCACAATGCTTATAAAGGGATTTTTCAAGAAGTTGTTGTATCCTGTAAATATCTATCCTTATGCTTGCTATCTTTGATGCTAGAAAGTACTTCTCCAAAATAACCTTTTTATTTTTTTCCGTGTGCTAATATTCCTTGCAAGAAAATAAAAAAGCCAATCTTTTACCGCACCGTTAAGAGAAAATGGAAAGGCTCTCAACATAACATGCTCTTTCGTCACCCTTGGAGGTTTTATATTAAGACATACCACATTGAGCTCCTCGAGATGCTTATGAGCATCCTCAACTGCAAAATCATGAAAGTTATGTAAAAGATGGCTTAAGCCACACTTAAGCTCAAAAGTAATATGTTTAGCAAAATTTGGAAAGTAATACATAAGGTTCCTTAAGTCAAGTATGGGACAACTAACTCTCTTAGAGCTATCAGATTGGTCATGGCTGCTCCCAAATCAGTTCCTTGCTTTATTCCTGGAGTTGTTATGGTTTCTCAATATAAACTTCATAGTGTCTTTTCAGTCTCATGATCAAATTGTACAAGGTCTTGATGAGAAGATCTCGTCATTACCATATGCAAACACTAATAAATATAAAAAGATCAAGAAACAACTATAAAAGCCAATTAGAAACAAATAGTTATACAAAACACCAATTAATACCAAAAGCAAAAAACAAAGTCACTTCACTCATTGGCAACGATACCAAAATTGTTGATGCAGGTCGGACACAATAGAAAATAAAACTTAACTCTGCATAACTGTGGTTAGAAAGGATTGTATTAACAGAGAGTATGTGTTTATCATTTTTAATGAATAAACCAATAACTAAGATTTGAGGGGTGAGGGTGGGGGGGGGGGGGGGTTGGCTAAATTCAATTAACAAAAAAGTAAAACTAAATTATTAAAGGTAAATCAAATCAAACAGTACAAAACTTTTAGGAGTAACCAATAAGTTTTGAATCTAGTTTGTGGTTTGATCTTGACCTTCACACAAATGTTCATAATCAATAGTCATTTTTTTTGCACGTCTCTTTAAAACTTTTAACCATACATTAACAACAAAATTTGATAATCCCTATTTTTTCCTTAAGTTGTATTAAGCTCTTTAATTATATCTGGCTATTATACAACTTAGAATAAGCTCTCAAGATTTAATATGGCAACCGCATTACATAATAGGAAAACATGTTAATCTAGGAAACAATCACATAAGTTTGAGTTATTTGACTTATGTTAAGTTATCCCTAATAAGTTTAGCTTAGTTTGGTTCTTATTCTTCTAACTTGTACCTCAAATAAAATATGAACCAAAATAAATATTTTAAGCGCATGATAACATTAATCACTAAGGAGTAAATTTATAGTCAATCAAGCACTTCTGACCTCTATATCCAAAATCTATATGTCTTATGCAAACATGATTAATAATCTTTGAATCTTGTTCTTTTTTAAGTGTGAATACTCTCATTTTACTTGGTATGGAATCCTTCAAGTTTGTAACTTAGACAATCCTCCATATGACTGGATGGAAATCATTGATTGGTATGATTGAAAGCAACAAGTTTGCGGAGGGGACAATATGTTCTTTAGAGCCTCTTTTAAGTTATCTAGTGTATGCATTTGAAACAAACACAACAAAAAGATCTTTATGAATCAACAGAGAATCAAAGATGTATTCCTATCACAACTTATTAGAATCAAAGATGTAATCCTATCACAACTTATTTGAAACACTAGGATGAAGGTACTCTTTTACGGAGACAAACACAAATGCATCCCCCTTATCAATTCCAATTGGAACCTCTACAACATTCCAACTTTTATATTCAAGGTTTAATATAATTGTTGTAATTCATTATCATTTTATTTTCACTGGGCATGTTCAAACTTATGTTGTTTGGAAGGCTATATACAATTAGACTCTCACAACTTTGTGTTTTGCACTATTCTTTGATTAATCCTTGTAGATTGTTTTATCCCAATGAAATTAATAAATTCATTTTCATTTTTTTAAAAAGGGGTCAAGATAATTACTTGCAATTTAAAAGTGCAAAGTAGACTCTCTCATTAAATTTGACGCACCAAATTTAATTAACAGAAACTTATTCGATTTGGAAATTAGGAAAAATATGGTTGAAAATTTTGAAATTAAATTTGAAATATGAAAAATAAAATGTGAAATTTAATAATTTGAAAATTTTTTAATATTCTTTTATTTACATAAATCTATAAAAGTTTTAAAAATTGTTTAGTTATTGTATTTTCCTTTTTGATATTAAAATTTTAATTTATTCATACAAATATTAATCAACCATTCTTATTTTAGCTGATAGTAAAATAAGTGAATTTTTGTATTCTAATTATCTAATTATACATAATTTAGAGTAAGATTAATCCCATATATTTGCTTTTTTTAATAAAATGTGATATTCATATCTTTTATTTTACACAAAATTTAGTCTCTTTAAAAGTTTAATGTAATATATTATGATTTTATTAGTATTAACTAATATTATATATTACTTAAAATGTAGATAAACTATCATTTCATTTTTTTGATCTTATCAAAATTGTATAAATTTTTGGACTTTTTTTTTCTCCAAAAAGTAAATATTTTGATTAAATACGATTTGCATTTTATAAAATTAAAAAAGGTGTGAGGTAGATGATTGAATTTGGGTATAAATTGAATTTAAGAGTGAAGCAAATGAGCACTTGAAATATAATAAGGTTGTTCAAATGAAGGAGGTGCATATTCGTAATTATACTCGTATAAAATGAATAAGCAAAGAAAATTTCTTTAAATTAGGTTATTTAGTGAAAGGAAAACAACGGAGGAATCATCTTTCAGACCAAGAACAAATGATGATACACATATCACTCATTATATGAACAAAAGCTTGGGTCGAGAGATTGAAAGAGATTCGGATTTATATTTCTTCTTTCTGCTATCTTTTGTCTTTGGATGGATCTGTGTCAAACATCCGCATAGCGACATCCTCTCGGCTCCCTTGAATTTTGCGGTACACGTCCAACGTCAACTCTTTCGTTCGAGAAACCCCTAGGGTTTGGGTTTCAATTTCTTCCTCTTCTTCTTCTTCTTCTTTTCCTTTTTCCCCCCCTCTTATACTCAAGGGAAGCATACATTGTTTGTAACATTAATCGCAGGGTTGTGTTCTATTGAAATTAGGGTTTTGAAATTTGGGTCGGGGAGGGAATTCGTGTTGCAGTATGAGCATCGAGAGCCCCGGAGAAGGGGATAATTAGGGGGTTGGGAGTGTGGGGTGGGGGGAAGGCGTTACTGGGGATTTCCATGGGCGATGGAGGTGTGGCATGCATGTCTTTGCAGCATAGTAATAACAATAATATCATGGAGGAAAGGTTTCCTATTCAAGACAGCACTACTATTACTAGTGCTAGTACTACTACTTCTACTACGACAATATGCAGCGGAGCCAAAAATGTAAGTAACAGCATTACTCCTACTAGTAAAAATAATAAGGGGAATGACAATAACAACAATGGTACCGGCAATGTGACAAAACCTAAACGCAAGAGAGTAGTAAAGAAGGTAATCAAGGTCACCAGAGTCGTTACTGTGAAGAAATCAGTGGCAGACAAGGGGCAACTGGGCATGGAGAAAGGAAAAACTGTCAAGGTGGAATTGGTCAAGGGAGCAAAGAAAGACAAGGAAACACAACTTGTGAAAGAAGGATTGGAGAAGGAACTAAATAGCAACACAGAAAAAGTTTTGGAGTGCAGCAAGAATGCTGAGAACGGTTCAAGTTCCAATGATGGCAAGCTGCTGAATACTAAAGACGAAGTGGAGGAGGGCGAGCTAGGGACTTTGAAGTGGCCACCAAAAGCAGATATTGAAAACGGGGAATTTTTTCCACCAGAGAAGCCGCAGAGAAGTGAAATTGAGATTGGAGAGATAGTTACTGAGAAACTAAGAAAAGGGGATGTAGAAAAGGGAGACTTTGTTTCAAGTAAATTGAGAAAAGGGGAGTCTGCAAAAGATGAACTTGAGAAAGGGGAGTTCGTTCCTGATAAACGGCGAAATGATGATGCGTATGGTTGTGCTAAATCTCATGCCAGGTATGATGCAAACAGAGAACTATCACCACCTTCTACGAAGCACTCTTCAGAGGATATTTATAAAAGGAAAGACTTCAGCAGAAGTGCGGGTAATCAACATAGCACGATATCTTCCAGGTCCGAGGGTGGGCAAGACAAAAATATAAGGATTAGTTCAAAGATTGTTGATGAAGAAGGTTTGTACAAGTCTGATTACAACGGAAAGAACCATGGAAAAGAGTACACTTCTGCCAACAGATTAAAGCGACATGGCATTGAATGTGATATCAATGAACGGAAACATCATATGGATCATGGGGATTATACAGGCTTCAAAAGCAGGAAGCTCTCTGAGGATGGTGCTCGTTCTGCACACTTAGAGTATTATTCACGTCACTCCATGGAGAGGCACTATAGACACTCTTCTTCATTGAGAGTACCTTCTTCGGATAAATACTCCTCCAAGTTTCATGAACCTATATTGTTCTCTAAAGTGGTTTATGATAGGCATGGCCGAAGCCCATGTCATTTTGAGCGGTCCCCACGTGATAGGGTCCGATCTGATCACAAGGATAGGGATCGAAGTCCAGTTCGTCGTGAAAGGTCTCCATTTAACGGGGAACGGTCCCCATATGGGCGGGACAAAACCCCGTATGGGCGGGATAGAACCCCGTATGGCCGGGACAGAACTACATATGGCCGGGACAGGTCCCCTTATGGACGAGAAAAATCCCCTGGTGGTCGAGAAAAAACCCCCAATGTGCGAGAGAAATCTTCTTATGTCCGTGAGAGGTCTCCTTATGGTTGTGACAGGTCTCCTTGTGGTCGTGATAGATCCCCATATGACCGTAGCCGTCACTATGATCATAGATACAAGAGTCCTACTTATTCAGAGCGGTCTCCACAAGCTCGCATAAAGTATCATGATCGTAGAGATCGAACTCCAAATTATTCAGACCGGTCCTTATATGATCGAAATAGGCCTAATAGTCTCAGAGAAGCTAGTCGAAAAGTTGTGAGTGAGAAGCGGACTTCTCATCATGTTGGTAAAGAGAAGGATGATAAGCTCACTCACAAGGACTCATGTGGAAGAGACTCACATTTATCAGTGAAAGAATCTCAAGAGTCAAGCATCATTCCTGAGCTTAATGCTCCGGCTGAAAATACAGCAAAGTCTGACTCACATAAAGAAGTGGATTCCCAGTGTACAGGAGTAGATGATGTAGAATTTTCTCACATTGATGGACCTCTACCTGAAGAGCTTCCTTCCATGGAGGAAGACATGGATATATGTGACACGCCACCTCATATTCCTGTGGTTACTGATTCTTCTATTGGTAAGTGGTTTTACCTTGATTACTTTGGTATTGAACGGGGCCCTTCAAAGTTATGCGACCTTAAGGCACTCGTGGATGAAGGAGTTCTTGTGTCTGATCATTTGATCAAGCACTTGGACAGCGACAGATGGGTAGCCATTGAAAATGCTGTTTCACCCCTTAATACTGTAAATTTCCCATCCATTGTCTCGGACATGGTAACTCAACGCGTGAGCCCTCCAGAGGCACCTGGTAATCATTTGGCAGAGAAAGATACTGTTGATATTGGCCAATATGGTTCTAAAACTGGTGAATCACCTGTGCCTAATGACTGTGCTGCTGCTTCTGAGCCTTTAGAAGATCTCCACATTGATGACAGGGTTAGAACTCTGTTGGAAGGTTTTAATCTTATTCCTGGCAGGGAACTAGAGATTATTGGAGGTGATCTTTTTGCTTCTTTTATTTTCCTTTATTTCCTAAAAAAAGTACTTTTTTTTTTATTCCTCAGTCTTTGTTCTTCTACTTTTCTGATGGATAATTTTGGAATTCGTACAGAAGTTTTACAAACAACTTTTCAGCATGCGCCATGGGAAGGAGGGGAAAAATCAGAAGGTAAGTGTTTAACTACTTGAAGTTGTCAGTGCAACTTGTTTAATTAGTGCTTTTCTTTATTGGGTTCGCTGTAATAACTCTAAGCACACTGAAAATGACAGATCTTTTGTCAAAATTGTTGGTTTATTAATATTGGATTAACCACGTTGACATCTATTATTATACTGCTAGTATTTGGCTTCATTTCATTGTTGAAACTTTGTTTTTTTTTTTTGCTTTATTGGTTTTGCATGCCTGAGGAATATATATTTTAGTTTCAATCAGTGCAGAATTGTTGATTTCTTTTCCATAAGATTACAGTAACATGCCAACCTTATTTATTATATATGCATTGTGTACTATTGCAATATCTTGGCCTTGATGCATAGCATTCTAGAACATCGGAGGAGTCAGATTCAACGTGTTGGCATATAATTTTAATCTTACCATCTATTTTATTTAGATTCGACAAGTTCTAATCCTCACTTTTGAAGTTTTCAATTTTATTTATGTCTTCTTGGCATGAGGAGCTTTACTTTCTTTATTCTTCATCATCTTGTCTACTCCTAGATCGTATTTGTGAAATGTATGCACTTTGGTTTATAATTATGGAGGAAGGTTGGGGTAATATCATAAACCAAGATTATTTTCCAGAGTTAACATTTAAACAAGAAGTGGATGATTCTAATATTAATGCTTGACAGGCTTTTTTGATCTTTTCTTAATATGCCGTTGGTACTTTCAAGGGCTCCAGTGGTGTTTAATTGTATTTATGCAATGATTGTTGACTATATTTTATCCTTACCCATGTTCAGGTTTCAATCTGCTTCCTACTGGAATTGCGGAACAGCATGAACAAGATAGTGATGAGGTGTTGAGTTGTTTTGACATGAAAGTTAAAGAAGCTATTGAATTGACTGTAAGTACAGTCTTCAGGAAAGATCACCTGTCAGAGTTGGCTGATACCAATGGCTGGTTTTATGAACCTTGGTCTTGTAAGGGTGGGGATTGGAAGAGGAATGACGAAGCTGTCCAGGATAGGTTTCTGAGGAAGAAATTTGTGCTCAATAGTGGTTTTCCTTTATGCCAGATGTCAAAGTCTGGGTTGGAGGATCCTAGGTGGCAAAGAAAAGATGATTTGTATTATCCTTCCCAGAGCAGAAGGCTTGACCTTCCTCTATGGGCATACTCATCTTCAGATGAGAGGAACGAATGTGCTGGTGTTGGCAGATCAATAAGGGGTGTGAAGGGAACCACACTGTCTGTGGTCAGGATAAATGCCTGTGTAGTGAAGGACCAAGGTTCATCTGTTTCTGAGCAACGTACAAAAGTTCGAGGAAAGGACAGGTACACTTCCAGGTCTACTCGATTGCACTCTGCAGCTAATGATGTCAAGAGATCAATGGCAGAAACTGACTGTTTACCTAGGATTGTTAATGACCAAGATTCACTTGGATCTTGGAAGTCTAGGTCAGTCATTAGCACGCCTAAAGATCGTCTGTGTACAGTTGATGACTTGCAATTGCATCTGGGTGAGTGGTACTACCTTGATGCCGCTGGACATGAACAAGGGCCTTTTGCTTTTCCAGAGCTTCAGGTTCTGGCAGAACGAGGTGCTATCCAAAAGTATAGCAGTGTTTTCAGAAAACTTGATAGGGTATGGGTTCCGATTATCTCCAGCACAGAGGATCCTAACATAAAAGTTTTACAAGAGAATGCCGAGCCATCTAACAAATGGTCAGGAGCTCTTTCTGAGGGCAGTAGCAATAGCAACGTTAATTCCAATTTGTTTCATAGCAAGTATCCACAGTTTATAGGCTATTCCCGTGGAAAGCTACATGAATTGGTAATGAAATCGTACAAGAGCCGGGAGTTTGCTGCAGTCATAAATGAAGTTCTGGATCCATGGATTAATGCAAGACAACCAAAGAAGGAGATTGACAAACACACGTTCTGGAAATCAGGTATTAATCTGCATATTAACCTATGTGCAAAGTCTGCAGTTAATGGAAATATAGCTATCCTTTTTTAATTTTCCAAATTGCAAAAGAATGACACTTTTTTCTTTTACTGTGATACTGAATGAGTGCAATTGATAAGTGACTCTTCAGTTAATGTATCTCTTTTGTAAAATTTGACATCAGCAGTTGTCTTGTTTCATCCCTTCTTAAGTATATTTGACTTGCCATTTTTGTCAGGAATGACAGATGCACCAGCTTCACACGCCCCTCCTCCCTGTTCCATTTTCTTTTTGGACTCTTTGCAAATTGTTGGTCTTATACACTTTTTATATTTTATTATATTATATGTTAGTGGCTTGCTGAAAATCTTTTCTCCGGAGTGTTCTATGTTTCACACTTTTGAGATCATTACTTTAGTATTTGGGAAAGGATTCTAGTGAGAAGGATAACTAAAAACATACAGTTCTTTTTGAATTTTAGATTATTATATTTGTGCACTTCAAACACCCTCTCCCAGTCTTTTTAAAAGAATAATACATAAAGGTAAGAAAAGGGAGGGGAATGATGAATTCTGTGTTGAATTTTCTCATAATAAGGAAGTAATGATCTGATTATGGTTTTGAAATACTAACTTGTGCAACAGTTAAGTCGGTGGACTGATTAATCTCACACGATGCTGTTGTTTTATGTGAATGAAAATTACCATCTTCGTTTAGCAGGTTTGCATTTCCAGCAAATCGTCAAAAATTGTATCTTTTGTTTCTTCATTTGATTCAGTTTAGTTTCTCTGTGTTTATGCTTGCATGATTTCTTAACTGTTACTATGGTAATTCATCTGAGGCATTTCATTCTTTATTGTTATTTTGGGGATTATATTCTTTCTTTTCTTTTTGTTGGTTTTTGGGGTTTTAAATCAGATATTGGTGTGCCTGCTGGCAATAAAACAAGGATGCAGCTTGGTGAGAGTGATGAAGACTATGAAGTGGAAGATGACCTGCAATCATTTCAAAGGGATGAGCTTGGATTTGAAGAGTTATGTGGTGATGCTACTTTCCTTGGAGAAGCCGGTGCATGTTATATGACTGAGATGGGAAGCTGGGGTTTGCTGGATGGTCATGTTTTGGCAAAAATATTTCATTGTTTGAGATCTGACCTGAAAACTCTTTCCATTGCTTCTTTAACTTGTAAGCATTGGAGAGCTGCAATCTGCTTTTACAGGAATATTTCAAGACAGGTCAACTTCACGTCCATGGGTCCTAGCTGCACTGACTCAATCATCTGGAACATAATGGTAATTAAGTCTGTATCCTAATCTTCTAAATCTTCACAAAGTTTCTTTGTTTTGTCTCACTAATATAATATTTTGCTTGCAGAGTGGTTATAATAAAGAAAAATTGAATTCATTGGTGCTGGTAGGTTGCACGAATGTTACTCCTAACATGCTTGAGGATGTTCTTAACGCTTTTCCGTTTTTATCATCTGTTGATGTAAGAGGCTGTAACCAATTTGGGGAATTGATCCTTCAATTCCCAAGCATCAGCTGGTTTAAGAGTCGCACTTTGCATAGTACAGGGTTTCCTGAGGACTCTCATTCAAAAATAAGGAGTCTTAAACAGATCAGTGATAAAAGTTCTTCACTTAGTAAAACAAAGGTTTTGAGTGGTGATACAGATGATTATGGTCAACTGAAGGAGTATTTTGATAGTGTTACTAAAAGAGATTCAAACCAGTTATTCCGACGCAATTTGTACAAGCGCTCGAAATTGTTTGATGCTCGCAAATCATCATCAATTCTTTCCAGGGATGCTCGCATAAGACAATGGGCTATCAAAAAATCTGGAAATGGCTATAAAAGAATGGAGGGGTTCCTTGCTTCAGGTTTGAAGGACATTATGAAGGAGAACACGTTTGAATTTTTTATTCCTAAGGTACTGAACTTCTTGTTACTTGGGATATTTTCTGCTTTGTATTTGTTTTATTTATGCATTTTTATTTTTTCCTCTATCAGGTGGTAGAAATTGAGGATAGGATGAAAAGTGGCTTCTACATAGGACATGGATTAAAGTCTGTTAAGGAGGATATCAGTAGAATGTGCAGAGATGCAATCAAGTGAGTCATTTCTACCTGTTTACATGCTTGTGCCTGTAACAGGCCTTTGCCTTCATCTGCTTGTGGAACAGCACATGATTCTTAACATAGTATTATCTTTCTGTATACTGTTGAATCAAGATGGTTCTGACCAGGATTGATCTATGAAACATGTTTGAATCTGCAAGTGTTGCCAGTTGTCTATGATTGATGCTTTAGTGAGAAATTGATATATTACTTATTCTTTTAGGCATTGATTTGCACCATTATGTAGTGCTATATCATTCCTACATCAAAATGGTTGATCGAGGATGGGAATACTCATCAATTATTTTGGCGTTCTTTTTCTCAAACCATTCATCGGCTTGTCTGTTCCATATGTGTATTTTTGTCTTTGATGCGGATCATTTGATTGAATGGAAGGCTACTAAAATTGATTTGTTCTTCTTTACTTCTTCAATTTATTATTTTTAATATGTATTTCTGGACTCAGAGCCAAGAATCGAGGCGCTGGAGATATGAATCGCATTATTGCTTTATTTCTCCGACTTGCATCATATTTGGAGGAGAGTTCAAAGTTCTCATATCAAAGAGATGAGCTGATGAATTCATGGAAAGATGACTTGTCTGAAGGATTAGTCTCTTCCTGTGGGAGATACAATAAGAAGAAATTATTAATTGACAGGAAGAATATGAATAGGAGTAATGGCAATACTATTGCAAATGGTAGCCTTGATTATGGAGAGTATGCGTCTGATCGAGAAATCAGAAGACGTTTATCCAAATTGAATAGAAAGTCTTTGGACTCAGGAAGTGAAACTTCAGATGACACTGACGTGTCTTCTGAAGATGGAAGGAGTGGAACTGAGAGTAATGCATCAGATACGGAAAGTGATTTGGATTTCCTGTCAGGACATCGTAATAGAGAGTCAAGAGGAGATGGATATTATGTGGATGATGATTTAGATACCATGACTGATGAACGTGAATGGGGTGCTCGCATGACAAAAGCGAGTCTAGTTCCTCCAGTCACTAGGAAGTATGAAGTTATAGATCAATATGTCATTGTAGATGATGTGGAGAATGTCCAAAGGAAGATGGGTGTATCTCTTCCTGATGACTTTACTGAGAAACTTGATGCCCAGAAAAATGGTGCTGATGAATTGGACATGGAGCTTCCTGAAGTCAAGGAATATAAACCTAGGAAACGCCTTGGTGATGAAGTTGTAGAGCAAGAAGTGTATGGAATTGATCCTTATACCCATAATCTTTTGCTTGACTCCATGCCTGAAGAACTGGATTGGCCTTTGTTGGACAAGCATTTATTTATTGAAGACATGCTCCTCCAGACTTTGAATCAGAAAGTTAGGCACTTCACTGGAACTGGGAACACTCCAATGGTGTATCATTTGCGACCTGTTATTGAGGAAATTGAGAAAGCTGCCAAGGAAGACTGTAATATACGGACATTGAGAATGTGCAGGGGTATTCTGAGGGCCATTGATAGTCGTCCTGACGACAAGTATGTTGCTTACAGGAAGGTGTAGCACATCATCTATTTAACGCTTTTAGTTTATCAACTGTTTGGAAAGTTTTACTACCTTTGTTTGTTCTCTCCTTGGGTTTGCTAATTCTTTCTGTTTCCTCCTATTATCAGGGCCTTGGTGTTGTTTGCAATAAAGAAGGTGGCTTTGGAGAAGATGATTTTGTTGTGGAGTTTTTGGGAGAGGTATGATCTAGAATGGAAATTAACCTCTTAGAGCAGTATGCAATGTCTTCATATAACATTGATCACTAAATTCCGTTTTAAAATCATATAATAGACAAAATATGGCTATCTCAATTTTATGGTTTTGATCTCATACTCTTAGATGTGAATGTGTGTCCACAGACACATACATGCAAAGTAATGTATTGCGACACCCTTTCCCACAACCAAAAGGTCTTAATCAGCAAAATGCAATGTAAAACCTTATTGCTTCCTTACTGCAATATATATTTATGCAGTAAAGGGAAAGGTTTCGACATCAGATTGGATCAAATGTTTTATGAATATTTGGAGATGTCTGAGTTGTTGTTACAAAGTTATTATGGGATTTGAAGGAAATATATGCTTTATAAATGTACGTAATTCGTGGTTTAAGTGCATGCATACTTGCTTGTATGTATGTATTCGTTGGACTTTGGTAATGCCGCAAGTCTATCTTGTTGTGTTCGGTCATCTGGGACAATGTTTGTAGGTTTATCCTGCGTGGAAATGGTTTGAGAAGCAAGATGGAATCCGTTCTTTACAGAAAGACAATAAAGATCCAGCTCCAGAATTTTACAACATCTATATGGAGAGGCCTAAGGTGATCCAACTCAAGTTATTTTGCTAGTATGTGCAGTTCACAGTTGATACTTTACATTTACTTAATCTTCTATGTTATTGGCAGGGTGATGCTGATGGTTATGATTTAGTTGTTGTTGATGCTATGCACAAAGCAAACTATGCAAGTCGCATTTGTCACTCATGCAGACCTAATTGTGAAGCCAAGTGAGTCCTTGTTCAGTTCCATATTTAAGTTTTTTGGTAGTTTCCTCACTTGTTAATGGGCTTCTTGATCATTAATTTCTGCATTGTTTTCTGCACATTTTGAAGTCATCATTGGGTTATTTAGAAGTAAAAACATTGTGGGAATTTAATTTCAGCTGTTTACAGCTTAAGTATGCGATTAAGGACTATTTTAATCTTTTTGATCTAACACATATTTGTGTTGCCATATACTTATATGCTGTATTACATTTCAGTTTCTGTTGTCATACTTGATATATATTTCAGGCCCCATAATTCCATTTAAACCTGTTTCAGCATGAAATGCATTATTGATTCCTTGCTTAACCTTTTGTAATTAATGGAGAGTGACGGTGTGATAATCCAGTGATCTTGGAATGGAGGGATGGTGTCATGTAATGCTAAGCTTTTCTCTTGGAAACAGAGTATAGGAAAAAGTTCAACTCAATTTTTTTTTTCTCTTTCAATTATAGTTTCTCTAGCCGTGGAAATTTGTTGCCTCTTCTCTCAGAAGCTTTTCCCTTTGAATAATTTGTTTCTGGTTGATGTTTTCTCTTGTTCTATGCAAAAAGAGAAAAAGTACAATAGTTTCTTTGATTTACTTCTACTGTTGTATGGTCTGTGATATATTTTCTACAATTTTTTTGAATGTAGAGTTACTGCTGTGGATGGTCAGTATCAAATTGGAATTTATACAGTTCGTGAAATCCAATATGGCGAGGAGATCACGTTTGATTACAATTCTGTTACAGAGGTGTGCCTTTTATAAGGTGCTGTTTATGCCATAGAACAATTCACATTTCATGCCTGATGTATGACTCTTCATGTGCAGAGCAAGGAAGAATATGAAGCATCTGTTTGTTTGTGTGGCAGCCAAGTTTGCCGAGGCAGCTACTTAAATTTGACAGGTGAAGGGGCTTTCCAAAAGGTACAGCCTGTCATAACCATCTGTGTTATGATGTTGGATTCAGCAATGTGAATGATATGAACTGATTTTACCACATTATGTTTCCAAAAACCATGTTGTCTGTTGATGGAGTATATCGTTCATTAGGTGATGAAGGATTGGCATGGGTTTCTGGATCGGCATTACTTGATGTTCGAAGCATGTCAATTAAATTGTGTATCTGAAGAAGACTATCTCGACTTAGGGAGGGCTGGTTTAGGCAGTTGTTTGCTTGGTGGTTTGCCGGATTGGTTGGTTGCATATTCTGCTCGTCTGGTTTGTTTCTTTGTAACCCCTTTCTTTCTTTTTTATTTTTATTTTGAGATTTTCCTTCTTGTAATGTTTCTTGCATTTATTTCTCTTTTTTTTCCCCTAATTCGAAGGTGAGGTTCATAAATTTAGAAAGAACGAAGCTTCCTGAGGAAATTCTAAGGCATAATTTAGAAGAAAAGCGGAAATATGTAGCAGAAATATGTCTAGAGGTTGAGAGAAGTGATGCTGAGGTTCAGGTAAACAATGAGACTACATTTATATGGGATTATGCCTGTAAGTTATCCCTGAATATTCACGTGAATCATTTTTTCATGAGGCAGGCTGAAGGTGTCTATAACCAGAGACTTCAAAATTTGGCCGTTACTCTTGATAAGGTGGACCTCTCTCTGAAGTTATCTATGATGCCAATATTTTGTTATCTAGAGTGTACCCCTTCTGTGTGTGGACTTTTATGCTTGCAATCTTTGGGCCATAAACTTGTATTTAGTTAGTATATGACACCTTACAGTTGTAAGGTCAACCTTTTTGTGGTCAACTTCTGCAGTTGGTTGAGCTGTTCCCTTGTATGGATTCTAGTAGGTTTGAAGGAAAAAGTACAAACAGAGGTTTATGTTCAGATTCATTATTTTTCTAGTTGGAAAGTTGGAAAACAATTCAGATCTCTTGTTTTTGAGCCCTTTTTTTTCCCCCTAATTTGTAGTACATTTTGAAAACATTCAAATGTGCTTTCATTTATGAAACAGGAACTTGATTTTCATATTTTGCTCTCTGGACCACCTTAGTATCGTATCTAAATTTGACACAATTATCGTATCCAAATTTGACATCGTCTTTCGATGTTAAATTGTGAATTGTAAGCAGATTGCTTTTACCCCATCTGAGCTTACACCTCATGTTTGGGCTTTCTTATCCTTTATATTATATCTCCTGAAAATTACATGGTCTGACTATTGTGAAATGTATATTTGTACTCATTTTAAAATGAGTAGTGTTACTCATTTTGTCATTTGAATGCCATTTTACAGGTGAGCTATGTAATGAGATCTGTCTTTGGTGACCCAAAGAATGCTCCACCTCCACTGGAGAGGCTAAGCCCTGAAGAAACTGTTTGCTTCCTCTGGAAAGGAGATGGATCACTTGTTGAAGAACTTCTTCAGAGTCTGGCCCCACATGTAGATGGTGAAACTCTAAATGATCTTAAGACCAAAATTCGTGCACATGATCCATCCAATTCTGGTGACTTACAAAAGGAGCTGCAGAAATCTTTGCTGTGGTAAGTAGCTTATATTTCTTGTATTTAGTTTCAATTTTGTTTGTGTCAAATGAACACTTCACAGTACTCTTTTTGTTTTGAAAGGTTGAGGGATGAGGTTAGGAGTTTTCCGTGCACATACAAGTGTCGGCATGATGCTGCGGCTGACTTGATCCATCTTTATGCATATACAAAATGCTTCTTTAGAGTTTGTGTAAGTCCTGTTACTTGCACCGGCTACCTTGCAATGTAATTAAAGATTTGTCAATGTTTGTTCCTGAAAGAACTATGAATATTGCAGGAATACAAGAAATTTACTTCGCCACCAGTTTACATCAGTCCACTTGACCTAGGACCAAAATATGCCGAGAAATTGGGGCCTGACATCCATGAGTATCAGAAAGCCTATGGTGAGAACTATTGCCTGGGGCAGTTGATTTTTTGGCATATCCAGACAAATGCTGACCCAGATTGTGGCCTCATAAAAGCCAGTAGGGGCTGCTTGTCGTTACCTGAAGTTGGCTCCTTCTATGTC
Organism: Erythroxylum incrassatum; assembly: GCA_026546855.1. Classification (NCBI taxonomy): domain Eukaryota; kingdom Viridiplantae; phylum Streptophyta; class Magnoliopsida; order Malpighiales; family Erythroxylaceae; genus Erythroxylum; species Erythroxylum incrassatum. Next base: position 22,825,983 of record JANVCL010000214.1, on the reverse strand, counting down.
AAGGTTCAGAAGCCATCTCAACAGCGCATTTATGGCCCAAAGACAGTGAAATTAATGCTGGAAAGGATGGTAAGTTTTATGGACACCATGCTTGTGTTTTTCAGAGTCTATTCAGTAATTTAGATATTTGTTTCTCATTGTAGTCATAGCTTATTCTGCCCATGTTTTAAACTCATGTTTTGATGATAAGTCGAAACCCTTGCTTATATTATCACGGGAAAAGTTTTCATGCTGACTGTTCCTCATTCATGTCTGCCAAATAATCATTGCCTCCAGCCTGTTAAATGGTCTTAGCTTTGCTTCAAGGAATTTGAAAATTTGGAGTTGTCCTGTCTTCTGTTCAAAAAAACCTAGGTGTGGCCCATTCCATGTCTATACTTAAGGGGCATTACAGTCTGTGAACTTTCAAAACCACAACTTATTTATTGTATTGACTTCGGGGCTGCTCGTTAAATAAATATCTTGTCTAAACAGTTACCTATTAAAACCAAGACATGTATAACTTCTATTGAGGGAATTGTAGCAGAGTTGCTGTGATGTGTTAATGCTGTCTTCAGTCAATTCAGTGAACTGGGCATTCCATTTCAAGTAGAAGCGAAGAAATGGGAATGAAAACTGAAACAGTAGAATTCTAGGCAATAGGGATGAATTTACTTGGTTTAGTTTCTAGCTATAATTGGTATGGTTTGCTTAGAAATGCTTTTGTGTTGTCAGGAGAAGTTTTCACAGAGACCGTGGCCCAAAGACCAAATATGGTCATTCAAGAGCTGTCCAAAAGTTTTTGGCAGCCCGATGTTTGATTCAATTCTGAACAGCTCACCAATAGATAAGGAGATGTTGTATTGGTTGAAACACAGAGCTGCAATGTAGTAGACCAGATTGGGTGGGATTGATGACCAATTGGTTGAATTTTAGTCTGTTGATAAGGGAAGCTGTACATGGCATAGTCAGGCAGCAAATGACGACTTGAAAAGTAGATTGGAATGGTTTCTCATTTTTAGGTCACAGCTGCCCCTTTAGTACGGGCGTTGGCACAAAATCATTCCATAACGTCACCCTTTCTCCATTCTTTGTACAGTTTTAGGGTTTTTCTTTTCCCCTTCCTTTGTAATCTGTTAAGTTGTAATTCGTTACATGGTTGTTAGTATAGCATTTTTTATTTCTTTATAAAGGTATACCCATGTTTCCTGCCCCCGGCTGTGATCTCATTGTTTAGAGCCTAAACTCACGCCGCAGAGATGACATAACATGTTAGTTTCCCAAATGGCTGGATATTGCATAACAGTTGATGTGTGTCACAGGTTAGTTCCTTGTGGAGTCTGATATCAACCGTAGCCAGAGGTCAGGCAAACGCCCCCTTTTTCACCAGCTGGAAAATATTCTACAAGAATAAACAATAAGAAAAGAAATGTAATCAAGGCACAATCATATTTAAGGACAATTATGTTTTAGGTCTTACAATTGTCTTAATTTATAAAAGAAAATTTTAATTGATAGTTTTATAATTGTTTAGTCAAATTTTGATTCTTATGATTTGAAAATCCGAAGAGGTTGGCTAAAAACATTTACACTTTAGTTACAAAAGAAGGCTAAATTGATATTATTGGAGTTTATGAGCCCCTTTTTTCCCCCCAAGAAAAGCCCTTTTTATGTTGTTAATTCTAACCTGCTTTGGAGCAGGAGGAATCCTATTTCTATCATTCTATTAGACGTTATTTTTTGAGAAATTAAAAAATTCTCAGGTGGTAAGTTACAAGAGATTGATAAAATTGAGCATCACTTGATCCAATAACTCAACATAGCCAAAAGCCAACGACCCCATTACATAAGAATGAACCAAAATAGTAAAGCGGTTATGGTCTTTACTTGATTACACCTGACATTGCTCAATTAGGGTTGGCGAAGGAAAGCGACGAAGGCGAGGAAACGGTCGGATGTCGATGTGCAGCAGTAATCCATGGCAGGTAATGGTCTTAAAACAACGATCAAGTTCAGAAACATTCCATAGTATGACTCAAGTTCTTCATATATCAGCGGAAGGACGGAACTCAAGAGGCGTTTATAATCAGTGAACCCCGGTTGGAAGGTTGAACAAGGTAGGTCTTTGGATTTTAATCCGTGACGTTTTATTGATCAAATGTCACAGATTGTAAAGACTTTTCGCGACGTTTTAAAAACGTCACGAAAAGTTCAACTTTTTTGCAACGTTTTATAAAAATGTCGCAAATTTGTAACACTTTTTGCGACGTTTTTTATTAAAACGTTACAAAATAAAGTTAACGATGTCTTCTTAAATAAAACGTCGCTATTGGCTGAGTCAAAATTTCCTTTTAATTAGTTCATTTGCATGTCAAATTACGCCGTTAGGGAGATGAAGTAAATTTAAAAGCCCAACTAACGTCATTGTTCTTTTTTAGTCTCCCAACTTTCGTGTCATTTTGGTTCTCTTTGTCTCCTTCCTGACGACCTAATCTTTGCTTCGCTTATCACTGCTAATGTTTGCAGGTTGCCGTCGGTGGTGTCACCGGAGTCAGCCTCAGATGTCTACGGTTGTCGAATAATTAATCTATACCACCCTCAGATGTCTACGGTTGTCGAATAATTAATCTATACCACCCACTGGCCATTCTTAAGTCAATTTCTACTTTGCTTTCATATTTTTTTTACTTTAGTTTTTCTTCTTTCAAGTCATTTTGATTTTTATGTTGGGCTTCATTTTTGAAGCCTAACAATCGATCTGGAGTCAAAAAGCATATGCAGGTTTTCTTGTAGGGTCATTTTAATGAACCCTCACTTCCTATTTATCAATCTTTTGAAATTCAACCATATACATACATATATATGCACACACAAGGCATTTTGGCCATTACACAATAACTATAAATAAATTACCCACCTTATACTCTTAAAAATCTAAATTCAATGGGTCCCTTCCTCTTGCTCTTGGGTAGGTTGTCCTTGATTTCCTAACACAACCAAAATTCTCATTCAATTTCCAATTCAAATG
>JANVCL010000214.1:22806563-22818032 GCA_026546855.1 Erythroxylum incrassatum | reverse complement strand
TTAATTGCTTTTCCATCATTCGTAGCATCTCAAAAGCTCAATTTCAACTTTACATCATGTAACTTGAGGAAAGTTTAGAGTTTGAACGGCATACACAACTGAATATTGTACTGGTACAGGTCAGGTATAGTCTCAAATAGTGAACAGACAATTTTGAAATAAACAGAACAAATGCAGATATTGGGGTTTCCAAAGTTAGGACACTGAAGAAGGCAAAAGGAAGTGTTACTAGATTATTTAGTAAGACTGGATAGAGGTAAGAAACGTTAAGAGTTCAGGAGTCAAACTGGTGATTCTCATACTGAATTTAAATATTCAGTATTTTATCAATTATTATTTTCTATGATCTCTTTATTTATATGATCGATGTTATACATGTATGATCAAGTTAAGTATTAATTTATAGTTTTGATAATAACAAAATATATTGCTATTAATAAATTTACTTTTGATGATATTAATATATCTATTATAATAAATTAGGTAATATAAGAAATATTAAGTTTAATGGAAAGGTAAAATTAAACAAAGAAATCAATTGAATTAATTAAGCAAACAAAGGATGAACAGAATGTGCAAAGTAGAGCCCTATACAATTATAGAGAGTTTTAGGTAATATAAGTAAAGGGGATCAAGAACAAGGAAAATTAAAGCCATTTAACATATTCTAAATTAATGTTAATACCTTGTTATCTAGGCTGTCTTAATGTTCTAAGGGCTTAAAATTGTTTTTTTAAATAAAAAAAAGGGTCATATGTTTAACTAGGGATAGACTGGTTGATACCTTTGTCAAATGGATATCAACTAATCGAAGGTAAGACATCAACTAGCCTATAGCTCCTAGAAACAAGTCATTGCAATGTTGACGTGATTTTGGTGTAATTGGAACACATCATATAAATTGTTGATGTGACTTTTAAATATATCTTTACTGAAAGTATACAGGTCATATCCTTATAGTATAAATAGTATTATTCCTAAGAGGATTGTTTTAGACACCTAACAATTTTTGTAACACTTTGTTTATGGTAAACAATATGATAATGTAACTAGAAAATAAACTAAACTAAAAAATCGACAATTGAATCTTTAACAAGTAGCAGCAAATTTGTTGATTAAGCAATGATGACAACTTAGGAATTACTTCAATCCCCATTTTGTTTTCATTTCACGTTCTTATATCAAATAAACTAGATATCCCAATTAAACTAAATCTAACAAAGAAATCCCAATTAAACTAGATAAGAATTGAATTGCAACCTCTCAATCTCACAAAACTCTTCCTATCAAATATGATTTGAAGTAATCATATCGGTAACTAACAAAAGCTTAAGATCCCTATTCAATTACCTATTGATATGATGTTATAGGTTTATTATGGTATCAACTCTTGCTATGCAAAATAACACAAATAATTCAATTTAATATATTGATTCGGGTCAAATATAAAATAATAAACAACGCAGAGTATATATCCATTAATTTAAGAACATAAAAGTTTAATAAAACAATTCAAGAGTAATTGTTAAGATAAATTTATCAATCCATAGCTAAAATATATTCCAAATTTATCATAATCAACATTTAATAATAAGGACAGAAAAGAAAATAATAAAAGTTTGAATTCTGGACGTGATCTACTTTTTGTCCTTGAGCTGCAAAATTTTGCAGCTTTGTTTTTCTTGAATTTTGCTTCGTTGATCTCTTCTTTGGATGTTCTCGTTGCCTCTTTTTGTATTTTTGGTTACCTTTTACACTTCTTGATCCTCCTAAGGCTCTTTCTAGAGGCTCCTCACTTATGCATATTTTAAAAATAACCCTAAATCCTAAAAATACAAAAATCTCGTGACTAAAAAAATCTAACATTTACAAGATCATGCCTATGCACAATCATGCACAACTTCCTGCATCCAGTGCACAATCATGACGGAGAGTATCCAGCTACTCCAACTTTCATCTTGCATGATTGTGACAAACCTCTTCCTCCAAAGTTCTCTTTAACTTTTCTTTAAGTTTTTTTTTTGGTCTCAACTCATCATCAAAACACATTAAACATCCCTTAAAACATGCATTAACATCAAATTCTTACCCTAATCAATAATAATCAAACAAAACACACAATAAGACTAACAAAGACATAAATATAAGTCTTAAACATATGATTATTGGTCAAGAAAATACTTAAAAACACACTCTAAAGCACACATATCATGGGTCTCTCTATACATTCACATCTTTAGGTTGACCTTGGGGGCGCAATCTCCTCAAGTTGGCTTCTGGGGGCAATCTCCTCCCTTTTTTAGTGGAACATTTTATATAGGAATATTGAATTATCAAGGATCATCCATTTTATCTTTGCACCTATCCATGACCATGAGTTCTTCGACCTCGTTACTAAAAGTCCTCCATGTCAGCTTCCATTGTTTGCCTTTATCTTTCAAGGCAAGTCTTCATTGGTACACCACTTTAACATCTTTATGAAGATTATCATTCTCTGCCAATCTTATAATTGGGATAGTTTGGGGAAGCTATTGCCTCACCTCCACACTAACGTAAACTCTTGCAAATCCAATTTTACTTCGAAGTGCCATATTAGCATCCATGTAGATTGGTTAAAGCTAAATAACATACCGAGGCCTATCGTTGGCCAATATTTAGGGGAATGCCATGTAGGTTGATACATATGGGTATGTTAATAAAATTAAGGTTCTTCAAGCATATTTCTGGCCTTCAATGTTAGAGAAATATAGGACTGTTCTGCACATGCCATGGATCTAAACTTAGTATATTCTTTGTCTCACCGTTAAAATTGAACTTGAAGAGTAGCATATTGTCTTTAGAGAGCAGAACCTCCTTACGATCGTTTGGTATCTTGCATCTCTTTGCCCAACTTCTAATGATAGGAAATGTTGGACTATTCCCGAAGAAGAAGCCTACTAGAGTGGACATCCAAGTCTTGGCTCCATTATTCAAGATTTCCTCATCAGGGGCTATAATGAGTTGACCATTAATAGACTTCAGAGAGATGTACTCTAGGGAATCTCTTTGTCCACAACTTGTTTCCAGCACATATTGGGGCTAAAAACCAAAAGGAGAGTTATAGGTTAGGAAGTTGGGGTTGGATTGTTGGGTGTGAAGTCCATGTGCAGAAAATGGAGGACATTTGTAAGGTTAAAAGGTAGTTGATAAAAATATAAAGAAAGTTAGAGGCAAGAAAGGGTTAACAAGTCAAAAAATAGGAGACTTATCCAATTTGGGTGCGTCAGATCCTCTGGTCCCTTTTTTGTGTACCTATTCGGTGATGGCACAAAGTAGGTACACAAATTAAGGGGATCAGATAACTTTTGGAGAGAGGATTGAACCATGTTCTCCACTTAAGTAGAGAGCTCTAAGGAAACTATTGGTCAAAGAAAAGTGAGGTTGGACTAAGGAAATGGAGACAGGGTGTAAGTCGGCATAGGTTGGTAGGAAAGATTGGAAGAGTAAACGAGACCCAAGGGAGTTGAGGCAAAAGGAAAGTAAACTAGGGTGAGTCCAAACCAAAAAACTTAACCGAAGAAGGCATGTAGAGAGACAGAGGAGCTTCTCTCTCTAAACCATACCATTTTTTGCTCTATAATCATGTTTATTATACAAAACTTTCAATAATTGCATATCCTAGAAAGATAAAGGTTTAAACAAGGTAGTCTCAAATCAATTCGCGTAGTTAAATGCAAGTTTTATTGAATAAGTTTTTCATTGAAAAGTTCTAACCCACCAACTAATATTTAAATAACCCAATATTCTTTTTCACTTTTTGATATAAAATAGTCATTGTATTTGCCCTTACAAGGCAAGTATAGGAAACTAATCAATGCCACGCAGCAGCAAGCCAATGCCAAACTTATTAGGATGTTTGGCCTTGATAGGCAAAGTGATGAGATCATGACAAAGAATAAGAAGTTTCAAAGTCAAGAAGTTATCAACTACACCGTGTGAATTAGATGGATTTACTACTCTGTACATGACAATTTTGTTGCCTTCTTTAGGGGTAGATTCTGATTACACAGTCACATATCTCTTGAGTGGATCATTTTTCCACAATCAAACCACATCCATTACTTGCTTCTATGTACACTTGGAGTTGGATGAGGTTTGATAAAACTCTAAGCGACCGGGTGTGGTCTAGTTCTGCAGACATAATTCAGTGGTGATGCCTCATAGATCCCTACCCTCCTGGAACGTATAAGAAAGGATGATTATAAGAATATGGAGCTGCAGTGTGGTTGTTTAGGCCTCAGGTTATGAGAAGATTATCGACCTTTCAAACATTTAAAACAAATAAAAGAAATTACTTGCCTATTTGTGGAAGTAACTATGGAGATGAACTGTCTTCATCTGAGCTGGAATGATCAATCCGCCTTCCTGCAGTGGATGGAAATAGTTGCTGGAGGTGGACATCAGATTGATTATTTTCTTTAGAGATTGCTGAACTTGCTGGAGCCTCTTGCCTAAATGCTTTGCTCGGCTTTGCTGCTCTCTGCTCTCTGACTTCTTTACACACTTTATCTAACATTACCAAGAAATCACGCACAATTGTGAATAAACGCAAACCTTCTTCCCGCCCTGCTTGCCCGTGAAAGTAATCAGCTGTGCCCTTCACCAACGCCATTATCCTCTTTTCTTCTTCTGATAGCCACAAGACATCGGATTCTGCACGATCAATAAAACTCAAAAGTGAATTGTAGAATTCACCATCCTCTTCCAAATTCTTCATGTCGGATTCTATGAAGGCTTTGGTTTTTGTCAGTGATTGCCTGAGTTTGGATACTGAGGATGTTAGGACATCCGCATCCAAGATCGCTGCCTTCTTCACATCTTCAAGTTCACTGCTTAAACCTGAGACCACTTGGAGACCCAGGTTGCGGTAATGCTCTCCAGATGCTTGGTTAGAATCATCACTTGTATCTTCTGATATCACACTTGACACACTACCACTCGTTCTTGCTGTCCGAGCAGCACGTATACCTTCAGAACGGATGATCTCAAGAACGACAAAATGCAAGAGGGTTGTCTTGCCATCAGTTCCCTTGACATCAGAAAGTTTTAACAGAGTGTCCAGTTTAAATGCCTGTGCCCCACCACGGTATGTACCATCATTCATGCGGTTGCCAGTTTTCAGAACTGCTTCTAATAATTTTAGAAATAGTCTGTTGCTTCTTAGTTTGTTGCTAGAGACCTGCCATGCAAAAATAAAACATCATTATATGAGTAAAGGAATAAGCTTACCAGATTATGTTGGATTGGGGAAGGAAGATATATAATAATGCTTCACTAGTTGAAAACTCACAAATAGTAATTAATATAACCGTTTCTAGTGTATATAATTCAATCATGAAAAGATGCGCAGATGTTGACTTGCCTCAAGAGTCACAAACGAATCTTTGATAGAAGAAACTTCTTCCTGAAGAGAAATCATGAATATAAGTGATTCTATTCGCTTGAAGGCAAACGGGATTTCAACCAGGATTTTCAGGAAACGTTCTGCAGGACCCAGTTGAGAAACATCGCCAGTGAAAAGCCTGAGTTTCAATTCCTCGTCTGGTGTTGGAGCCATCTTCAGCAATGTTTGTAGGAGCTCCACTGGAAGTTCATTTCCTGGTTTAAATTTTTTCAGGTAAGGAAATTGGTAACATTAGGTTTAAAAACCAAGAATATTCATTTGTCAACAATGTGCAATCTTGTAAGATAGCTTGGAGATTCTACTTCAAATCTCCCCTAACCGGCAATTATGGCCAGGAATGAAAGATTATCAGCATGAAAACTGCAAAAGTTAATATTTCCATTATCAAAGGCAAGTTTCAGCTGATTTTTATCGAACAGCTTCCCACGAAAGTGGAAAAAATGGAATGGTACTAAACAACAAATTGTGCAGATGGCATTGGCTATGTTATTACTGTCACAAGCCCAGGACTAGTGGTCCAAGACCAAATATTCCACATATGTCCCTTGATTGATTTTGATGTGAGAATATCAGTATCATAGCAAACAATTTTTGAAGCAGAATGGAATTATACATATCGATGATGTGGCAATACCTCCACTGCTATCCAGGCCTAAAAACAACCATCGCCGCCAGAAAAGAAAAAAGAAAAAGAAAAAATAGAAGCCAAAAGAGATGGACTAAAACATGACATGGAGATACAATGAAACCAAATTCAATGATCAATTAAGTCAGTTGAAGGAGGGTAAACCTTGAATCTAACTGATAAAGTTGTTTTTTTTTTATCTTATAGTCACATGTTCAAGTCATAAAAACAGACTCTTTGTAAAAAAAAAAAATTGTGTACATTATAACTCTCACCACACTCTCACAAAGTAGGAAATCTTGAATATTGGTACGTTGACAATCAAGTCAACTGAATGTATAGCCTAGAGAATAGTTAAGGAGATGTCCGTGGACATAATCTCTTAACTGAATAACTGCACCAATATATTGAATAGGTGGCGAGTGTTGGAGGATGCTCACCTTCTCGTAGAGAGCCAATGACTTCTTCGGTTGTGATATTCAGTGCTCGTAGAAGTATTGACAAGTTTTGTGCTTTCCTCATATCAATTATGCGAATGTACTGAGTCGAAGGTTCAGATGGATCTCTTTTGCGCTCATTTTTGTTGTTATCTATTGCATTATATCCAAACAATGATTCCATCATCTCCTCATTAAACCTGTAAAGTTGCAACTGTTAATTAAGAAATTGAGATTTGAAAATGTGTAATTTTTTTAAAGAAGATTTGATGTCTTACTGGAAGGATCCTGCACTGATCTCATGCCAGACCATTGAGTGGTCGGGATTGGCCATAACCTTGTCCCAGAAGAATGGCTTTAACTTAGTCTTTTGATTTCCTGATCCAACATCAAGATCATAACTCTCACCAGAACTGCTATGTCCACGTCGATTAGGCCCCAGAGGTGAAGGCTTTATTTTGCCCTTTGGTGGAGGAGCAGGTGGAGCTCGAACAACTTTTGGAGGAGGAGGGGGAGGACGAGGACCGAGAGGAGGTGGGGGTGGTGGTTTAGGTGGTGACGGAGCTTGTCTTCCAGGAGGAGGTTTTAGAGGAGGAAGTAATTGTCCTGGTGTTGTTGTTGATGATGATGATGCCTCGTCTAGTGAGCACTCGTTATTTCCACGCTCGAGTGACAGATTACTTTTGAAAGAAGTAGGCTTTCTGCCATTAAGACTGACGTGTTTACTATTAGAATTTCCGAAACTAATGGAGCTCTGGGATGAAGAACCTGAATAGTGATGTAAGGTTAAAGCACATGGTTAATGGCTATAATAAACAAATGATTGAGACGGTGCATACCAGCGGTAGACAAGTCAGCTAAGTTGAGAAGAGGTCGATCATCCCTTCTTTCATATTCCGAGTTCTCTTCATCATTACCACCCCTAAGAAGGAAGCAGCAACAGAAGAGTGAAGCAACGAAGCAAAAGGTGGCAACAGCAGTTGCAACAATAGCAATAAGAGTTCTCTTGTCAAGTTGGGATGAATGTTTATTGGTTGGAGAAAAATGTTTGCGAGGCGATGGAGTTAAATCACTTAAGAATCTTTGAGAATTATCAAAACCCCCCCACATCCAATGCCTTTCTCTCATACACTCCAACGCTTTGTGTCTTGTATTCCACAATTTAGGTTTCAATTCTTCAGTTGCTTCCGAACAATCCTTCATGTCTACCACCAATGCTTTTCTCCATCTCCTCATTGCCTGTATTTAGAGGTATTGAATCATAACAACATACGAATCTCATCTAGGGTTTAAGAGAAACGGATCACGTAAAAAGGCATGAGACACAATCTGATCAAAATCACACACATGTCCAATTTCCGCAAAAAGACCAAATAACCTAGGAAAGATTACAAATTTCACGGTCACAGCCCATAAAATTAATCGTTGAACATTTTATACAACTCCTTGAAAATAAAAACTACATACCACTTGTTTACTTATCTGGGTAATGCCATTGTCAGGAGCCATTGGTGATTTTTCCGTATTCTCTTCTGCGCTCCCCGTGGCCATCGCCCAAAGCGCAATCACCAAAACCATTTCAAAACCGATTCTTCTCAATTCCATTTCCTCTCAAATCACCACCCAGTTTGCGTACTACCCTTCTCATATTTCATCGAATATTATGTACGTATATAGCCTTGAAAACCTTACTTTTTATCACAATTCCACCATGTTAAGCACAATCCGAAAAGCTTTTCCTCGTCACACATATAAAAACGGAAAGAATTAAAAACTTCAGATTTTGAATGTAACCCAGAAACAATAATATCTCTTGGACAACGCCGACAACTCTGAATGGATATTGGAAGGCAAAGACAAGTCCCAAAAAAAAAGACAATTACCGGCCAACCATCAATGCACGTAAAAGTGCCTGTTTTACTTGGATAATTAGAAGCTAACAACAGATATCATCCTGAATATATGAAAAAGAGAGTTTCTTGGTTGAAAATTGGCAATCTATTAAATTAAAAAAGAAGAATAAAAACGGATTAAAGATCACCAAGTCTAGGATAGGTTAGGAATATAATTTTTCGCATGTTTTCCTTTTAGTTAATTAAAATATTGCATGTTCCTTCTTAGGAATGGGAGAGACAAGCAGAGTTGACGCGTACGACGTGAGGTTGTTTTCAGTCTTTTCTGCGTGTGAAAAATTTATCATTCTTGGCTATGCGACATTGGAAAGGTATCAGTCCTTTGATAATCAAAATGAGAAATGAGAGGCCAAGGATGAAATTAAAATTTCGAATAGGTCCACTGTAATTCAGGTTCCAAATCTTTTAATAGCTCGGAGCAAACAATCATATAATTCATGTTCTATATTTTAAATTTAATAATTTAAATCAACCATTAATGAATAAACAGCATTTATTTCAAACAATTTCACTTGATAGACCATACTAATTAATATGCACATAAACATGTAAATAATTTGTAGTATAAGTTATTAATTCTAACATCGTTTCATGGAGATGTTAAAATAAAATTATATCGACCTAAATACTTAAATTTGCAGTTGTACTTTAATAAGAATATTGTTAAAAAATTGTCCGTAATTACATATGATAAAAAATATATAATGCAATAATGTAAAGAAGACATAGTGATATTTTTATAAAATGTCTATTAGAATAAATTTTTAGAAATAATTTTCGTAAAATATATTTTTAAATTGCTTATACTTTTTTATCACGAAGAACGCGTATGGTGTCTATAATTCTTTGTTGTTGCTATTTTTCTATTTCTTTCATTCTTTTCCAAATATTTACTTTTTATTTATAATTACTTTTTCTAGAAGTTAAAAGAGATGTATTAAATAGCCTCCAAAAGGAATAACAAGGCGTAAGCTACAACAAATTTACGGAGCTTTGCTATCGACTTCCTATTCCCCATCTCGTTAACATGTTTTTTTGATGGTTGGTTAATATTTATGCTTGCATGAAGGAACTCTTTTATCCAATTGATTGTGTTATAAAAGCTTATCTCGTCTATGCATTTTTTTGGTTTAAAATTCTTTCATTTCTTTCATTCTTGATAGCACATACTTCATAACTAATTACTATCTTTAATATTTTGTGATCTTCTTTTTCTAAGTGAGGTCATTTAGGGGCCTAAAGTATAATTTGTTTTTAGTCATCATCTATGCATGAGTAATTGCAAAGCTATTCGATTATAAACCATAATCCCTAGTATATATATATAGTTGGTTGGGTCGGCTGTGCTAGGTCCAGGCCCATCTCTATGCGTCCACGGCCCATCAGGCGCTAGTCTCCCATGCAAACGCAAAGATCTACGTAAAGACCTAAACCTAGCGTCCATGCCATATATAAGGTACTATTCTACCATGATACAGGTACGAGACTACAACCTTAGCTTTTTCTCTGTTCTCAACAAGAAGAACTTTCACAAAAGATTAACTTGAGCGTCGGAGGGGCCTTCCAGGAACCAACCCCCGGCGCGCCGTTATTTATTTTGCAGGTATTCAGCAGCCGAGGTCACACAGAATCATGGATCCAAGTGATAACGTTCAGCCCCAACAGAATCTGACTGAACCAGTTGGTGTCCACCGTGGGACTCGACATCAAGGCACCACGTCCAGAAACACACAGATTAGTCAGGTGGCAGCAGTCAATCTTGATCTAGCCGCCGTCACAGCTCTTGCGATGCAACGGATGGGTTTGCAGTTACCCGTTGCTCACCCGCCACCGCATCATAATTCCCGCACTCAATCTTCGCATCCGAATGATCAACTGTAGCTTCACAACCAAAATCATGAAGAACAGAGCATAGCCTTGGAAGACGATGCCGAGGTCAATTCGCATCCCAATTCCCAACGCCCCTAGGCGTAAATCCTCCAACACCACCGCAAACCTCCCTCACCCAGAAACAGATAGAGGAAGCGGCTGATCTATTGATTCGCCAAATTTTGCAGTCTCAGCCGGAACAACAGCAGACCCCTGCTCGGCATATTGGTGTGATGGCCGATCGCCACTCTGCTGAAGCCCTAGCAAAAATCGTGGACGATCGAGTCAAGTATGAGAAAAACACCGATCGCGGTAATGCCGATCGAGATAGTAATGGTGGAAGCGGCCGACCTGACAGTTGGCGAAGGCCTTGGAGGCACAATAATATTGATGAGGGAGGAAGGTAGAACAGAAATACAGACGACCGACGTAGCACAAGACCACAACCCAGAACGAGGCATGATAGACATGCCGAACGACAAAATGACCGACCGGTTGGGATCATCAACATGATTTTTGAGGGCAATGCGACAGGAGGGTTGATCGCAAAAGGTAGAAGAGGTTCGTCAGGTAGGTCGATGGAGACTCGTCTGCCAAGAAACAAAAGCAGAACAATGGGATAATACCGTTCGACGAATCCGATCTCGATGGTGTTAGCTGTCCCCATGATGATGCGTTGGTGGTCAATCTAAACATGAATGGAAACGAGGTGAAGCGGGTAATGATCGACACGGGTAGCTCTGTCAATCTATTGTATTATGAGGCCTTCAAGCAGATGGAGATACCGGAGGATCGACTACTACCCATAGAGGGACCTATCAAAGGGGTAACTAGAGCATCAGCTTACCCATTCGCCAGAATCTTTTTGCAAGTAAAGTTTAGACAAAAGTCGTGTCAGATAGAGAGGGATATTGAGTTCCTGGTCGTGAAGTTTGTAGGGGCGTACAATGCAATAATCGGACGAGCCACAAAAAACGCCCTCAGAGCCACTGTCTCCCCTTACTATCAAGCGATGAAGTTCCCAACGTCCTATGGAATCGGTGTTGTCAGGGGTCAGCAGAGAATTGATAAGGAATGTTACTTGGCGTAAACGAGAACACTAGATGAAGCGGTAGTCCTGACAAGCTCTCTCGACGTGAGAGCTGATGAAGAAATGGAGAAGATGAACCCTGTGGAAGAAAC
>JANVCL010000214.1:22752227-22765325 GCA_026546855.1 Erythroxylum incrassatum | reverse complement strand
TTATAAATTATATTCAAATATATGATAGGTTTTTTGCGAATTTCAGCCTTTCAGGTTCAGATTTAAACCTAGAACCACAAGTTAGAAACCTGAACCTGAACCTGAACCATGAACCTGATTTTTCAGGTTCGGTTCGAACCTAACCTAAACTCAGGTTCGGTTAACCTTGTTTATAGGTTCGTTTCATGCGGTTCAGGTTCGGTTCACAGGTTCGCGGGTTTTCTTGAACACCCCTAGAAAGAGTGTTAACTAGCAGGGTAATCACTAAGTCAGGGACTTCATCCGCCAATGGCTGATCCAATGGAAAGGCAAACCTGTGGAGAATGCTACGTGGGAAGATGAACTGGCTATTCGCAACCAATTTCCTCAACACAGTCTTGGGGACAAGGCTGTTCATCCAGAGGGGAGCAGTGTTAGGACAAATATGGGTGGGGATAAATTAGAAAAGGGAGAGGATAACAGAAAGGGGAATAAGCCTAAGATATGGAGAGTGTACTCGAAAAGAAAGAAAGAAGGCAGAGGGGAAAGTTAGTTAGTTAGTTAGTAATAGATGAGCTAGCAAAATAGAATGGTTTGAGGTCTGGTTTTGAGGTAGAGAGGAGGAGAGGAAAGGGGGAGGAGAGAAGAAAAGAGTGACACTATAGACAGAGAGAATTTATATTCTCTCTGAGGAGCATTTCTAGCCCTAGTAAAGGGAGTGATCTACTGAATCACTTTGTAATAGCAATGTTGAACACTAATTATAATCAATAATATACTTACCTCTAGTATACTAAGCTAGAAATTCTATCATAATTACACAGTGCTTTCACTCCCATACAGAAGTAAAGACAAAGTAGATAAGGAAATCAAAGAGCATTAGCTTTAGGTCTTTCGGTCATATAAAATCTTTCAAAAGTTTTAAGCTGGTAGAGATGGAAAGATGGGCAAGATTCCAAAGCCAGAATAGTTGAAATAGTTTAACCAAAACTTCTTAGGCTGTATTAATCAAAAGAATCTTTTCATTATTACTATAAATGCATGCGACCAGGGCAATAGTAGCAAGACTTGAATAGATCAATCAACTGAATTCTTTGCTTTGAATATTAAAAGGCAAAATAAAAGAATGCATGGTCATAATTTCACTCAAGCCCAATGGCAAGATGTCACTTGTTACTCATCATTATTAATAAAGCATACCAATAGTAATCAATCTACAAGACTATGTGACGTCACACAATTTGGAATAGACGGATATTTAAAATAAAAAAGAAGAGAAACTATACAATTCATCATGAAATTAGTAACTTGACATCATAAAGATAAACTTTTAGGATAAAAACTTGAATAAAGTTGCAATCAAAAGACAATACAACTAAGCAGAGAGTACACTCACCTTTAACTGGGATTTTTGGCGCTCAAGAAAGTCAATTTGTGACTGCATGTCCTTCAACTGCTAATAGTTTCAAAAAGCGAGGAGAATTGTCTTTTTTTTTTACAAATAATAGATTTCCACAATACAACATAAAGACTGGTTTGGTTCTAACCTGCTCTTTAAAAACAGCTCTTGAACCAGATGAACTTTTCTTCTCTTTAACTTGACTATCTAATTGGTCAGCAATTTTCAAATTTCCAGTTAAATCACCTTCATCATCAAACGTCTTTTTTCTTCGCTTTCTGTCACTGCAATATGGGTAAAATATGGTGATGAAACAGAACAAAACGAAAAGCAAAAACCCAAAATGCTTATATATGAAAAGGTTCAAGTAGAAATCATGTAGAAGAAAGTGTTTACAGAAAGATGTTAATGACAAAAGAAATATGTTTTTGTGGAAGGCTATTCAAAAGACCAAGGTAGACCAAAAAAAATTAACCTTTTCTGGTTGGACTCCTCATGGATTTGTTTGATAAGCATGATTTTTGTTTAATGTAGAGAACCTACATAATTGATTGCAGACTCTGCAAGAGTTTTTTTTCTCCATGTTTGGATTTTAAACTGCTCTTTAGACTATGTTTCTATCATGGTCAAGAAACATGGAGACTCTTGAGCATGACACCTAATTGTCAGCTACCGATAATTTCAACATTAGCAGAAGATCTCATATTTTATAGAAGATTCCAAATTTGTTTCACTAAGGTTAAAGGATTCCTTTGTACAACATGCATGGATGAAAAATGAAATGACAAAAGTAAGCTTAAAACTATAAGATACAACAAAGAGAAAGGAAAAGCCAATAATGTCTCAAGACAAAGGATGCAAGGAGATCATGTAAATTAACCTGTTATTCTCAAGGGACCTTGAGGGGCTAGAACCTGCAAACACACAAAATTAACACAGGCCATAAAAAAAAGGTCAAACACATTGACTGTTGCATCTGATGATGATATCACAGATTGAAGTCTTGATAATAACAGATACCCAAGGTTCTAAAGCTCAATTCACATCATCCACTATAAAGAAATAACAGAACAGAGACAGGAACCAGTACAACTGTGTGAGTAAAAGAACATCATGAACTTAAAATTTCTGACCAGAAAATCTGTTCCGGTGCCTTGCATTTCTTCCTAAAGAATATCTTCGTTTTGGAGAAAGTCTCTTATCAAGTTTATTTCTTAAGTCACCACCCCGATAACCATGCTGAGCTGTAACATAAGAAAGAAAAGTTTCAATAACAAAAGATTAAATGTTTCAAGAACAGTAGATTAAATGTATGTCCTTCAGTCAAAAGAGGTAGAGTATTCATACCTAGTTATGAAGCTAAACTTACCATCATATGGAACAATATGATTTAACATAATAGGCAATAGAGATTAGAGCCTGCCTGACAATTCTGAAGGGGCCATAAAACTATCCAATCATATAATGAATATAAATAGAATTTGCGCACATAACACTTGGAGAATTCTTTGATACTGAAGTATCAATAAAGAAGAATGATCAACATATCCAATTGCTTGCTGAGTAATAAGACGCATAACAATCTGAACAATATAGTTTTCTCCCTGGTGCCATATTATGAACCATTGACCACCGATATGGTGTCAGACAATTGGAAAAAAAAATCTTCAGGAAATAAGTCCAAAAAATTGCACACGTCGACCGTAAAAAGAATTCCCTCTGCAGCTAAATTCAGGTGAAGGATTGAATAAGTGATGTAGTATTCTTCACCAACATATAATCACAGACAAAACTTCTGAACTTTGCCAAATAAGCTCATGATTTCAACGCCATCAGAGGTTGACATATGAACAGACATACTGCTGATCCTTCACTGAGACAGTGTGTAGTTGGACAGACAATGTAAGATGACTGATAATTAATATCATCAAGATCCACGATAATCAATAATATCTGCTCTGAAGGAGTAAATAACAAGCTTGCCAGTAATGCTTTTGCATGAAAGTTAGGAATCCTGACTGCTGATACTTTGTGACACTAATCTCCGGAAAAAGACACGGTGGAATATTGAATCATTATACCAATGTGAGCACAAATCCCCGAATACATTATTCAAACATCATTACATCTGGACCCTTTTGCTCTGGCTCATTCATTGTAATATGAAAAAAGTAAGCATCTACGAACAAATGGTTCTCAGCAATAACCGCCTATAATAAGAGAAACTAAGAAAGTGCAACTTAATGAATGTTATATCCAAAGAAAAGAAATAAGACTCTGGATATTTAGCAAGTAAAAGGAATTTCTTTTGGCCCATAATCAAATAACGGCAAGGGAAAAGGTACCAGACATTAAAAAAGTAAGAGATTTTAAAGGCACTTTTGTCACGGAAATGTATGGTAGATATTGTGTCATTCGAAACAAAATTCATGAAATTTTAACAGCATCTTAGTGAAATTCTTCAATAAAATGCTACAAGGAATAAAAACCTGGGAAGCAGCCATCAAAATTTCGCTTATAATGAAAATTGAAAGAGAAGAGAAGTCCAAAACTCTACAACAGCCAGTAGGGTCTTGGGCACACACCCATAATCACATAAAATATTATATTCAAACGTAGGCATAGTATAGCAATTAGACCCATATACTGAGTTTTGATTTTTAAAAGCTCAAGCTTCCCAAATATCTCTTAATAGATAATGGTTATTTATTCAATAAACCTTGAATAATAGATTAACAACCAAAGACGTGAAGATTATAAATAAAAGTACCGTTTAAAGAGGCATTGAATTGGCGAAGCTCGGCATTTCCATGAGCAAAGGAGCAATTCGGACGGGGACAGTAACCTCTCCGATACAAAACACATAACTTGGTCTTAAAAAGCTTCCTTTCAACCATTTTCTTAAGACTCGGAATCTTTACAACCGATAGTCGGAACCAAGAAGGAAAAATAAATATTGTAGTAAAGAAGTCCGTATTCGGTTGTCAATGATAATTGCAGCGCTTAGTTGTAGGGCAACAACGATTCCTGAAGAAAATAAACAAGTGTTACCGATAGAAAATAAACAGAAAACTTGTGTAGAAGAGAGTGGATATTTGATTTCAGAGGAGGGGTCGGCATTCGGCAAATGGCGTCGGGCCAGTGCGAAGCCAATTTTGGAGCCCTAACTAGGAAGAACGGATTAAAGCCCAATTTCAAAGCAAAAGATCGACTATATAAGGTCCCGTGGGATGTAAAACTAGTACGGTAAAAGACATCCATTTCTTTCCAATTTTTTAAAATTATTTTGATGTAACAAATGATTTAAATATTATTTAAAAATCTCACCAATTCCATCCAAACTATTTATATTAAGGCCTTATTTGGTTGACATGGATTATTTCTTAAGAAAATAATCTTTTTCTTAAAATTTATACATTTTTTTAGTAATTAGAAAAGTTAAAACTTTTCCAATCTAGGAAAAGTAGTAGCACTTTACTTGGATTCTAAATCTCAGCACTCCCTTGATATTTAGATTATTTTTCTCAGAAATTTAATCTAAAAAATACGCTAGTCAATTCAACCATTCCTTCTCTCATCTCTATGACAACTCTTGTATAAAACCCTACCTCCTCTTCAACTATTTTTATTGTTCTCTCGTTAGTAAGATTTTGGATATTTTTGCTCAAAAGTTTCAATCGGCAATCTTTATGTTCATATTTTTCCTTTTTACTTAACTTTTGTGTAGTTTTTGTTTGATTTATGAAAGCAATTATATTATTGCTCTTGCTATTTTTTTTCAATCAGTAGCACTTTAGACTAAATTATGGTGTTTTTGTACTCCAAATGCCTTGATTGAAAGTAATCATATTACTTTTTAAACAAAATGCAATTTTTCTCCCATCATAATTTTTTGTCGTCTTCGTCTTCATTAGATTATTTCTAATCCTAAATTCCCAAGTTCTTACCAAATACGATCAATTCAATCAGGACTTATGTAACTTTCATAGTTTTTATCAATCAATTAAAATATTATCTATTGGTTTTCCCTCTCTCTCATATACGATGTACTTCTACACATAATAGTCCTGATAATGTTAGGTATTGCAACAATTTCTCGAGTATAATTAATTTATTATGTCGCAGATTTTGATCTTCGTGTGTATTTGTAGTATCTTATTTATAGTGTCTTCTTATTCTATTCAATAAAGTTTAATTTTTATTTTAAAATTTGTTGATTAATTGATAGGTGATAAAGAATGGTTGGAATGGATTTGGCTACAAAGAAGAAATTATTTTATTTATTAATGGATATGCAAAAGAAACAATTAGACATGTTAAGGTTTTCATGCTCTTAAAACAGAACACAAAAACATGTATTCATCCATCAATTTATTACACCCAGTATTCAACTTCAAGTCAAATTTTGAAACTCTTAAAGATAGAATTTAAATTCGATGTCTTCATAAAAAATGTAACCATATGTCTTTAATTGAATTCAAACTAAAAATCATCTCATTTGGATAACTACAGATCAAGTTATGGCTAAAATACAGATGCATATCCAGTGGAAATGTTACAGCTAATATATTCCAGCACGCTTTAAACACCATTATCACTTTATCTCTAAACTTTCATCCTAGTTCTTCTCTTTTCAGGACACTACACTTGCGTTTTCTTTAACTTCAATACTCAATCCAATCCATTTTTAAAACAACTCATGATACACGTTTTTAATCATCAAAAACAGAACATGAACATCCATTTACAAATCAATTTTTTTCTACACTTCTTTCTACATCCTTTTAGGATTCATTCTAACACTAAATCATCTCTATATCAATTTATGAATCATTAATCATTATACATGTAAAAGCAAGACATCTATATATACATTTCATCACTCACGACTCACACATCTAAATTTCATGATCAAGTCATCAATCTCAAATTAATTATCATAAATATTTCATTTAACACTACCCATGAAGATTAACAAGCTACTTACTTGATGAAACTCCAAGTTCTTCAGAAACACCAAGAATCCCTAACTTCTCATGTCACACGATCATCATCTTGAAGGTGGATTAGGTTCAGTTTTCTTGTGGCAAATGAAAGAGTCAACAAGATGAAATTAGCAATTGACAGATGAAAGCAAGGTGTAACGTTGATGGAGGTTTGGTGAATCAAAATCGTGAAGAAGAAGAAGAGAAAGCCACGAAGAAGATGAAAAAAAGAGTTAAAATGAAAGACATTAAGGAGAGTGTCATGCAAAAATGTGAAATCGTAAGAGATGAGTGGTGAGTGGTAGTAACATTTGTCACCTTCCTATGGTCCCATTTGGACCCTTATTAATAGCTGGTCTATTTGTCTTCAATTTCTAATCCAATTGTCTCCTATCAATAACACTTGTCCATAAATCCAAAGTCATTTATCAAATTTTACACTGCCATTTGACAGTTAATTCTACTACCATTTATCAATTTTCTTGCCACTTGGCATTTTTCTTAGTCCAAAAATACCCAAAATTTCATAAATTTTCTAAATTTCACCAAAACTTCTAAATCAATAAATATACTCTCCAAATAAATTTTTTTAACACATAAAATACTAAATATAATCACATTTGTAAATCAATTATACCTGGAAAAATGTCAATGAATGCATGTACAATCATTTTAATGTGCAAAAATCAATATTCATGTGTGTGTGTATGCTATATTATGCATGAGCATGAAATGTACTTTTTAACTTCTCAATAAACTCTTACATGCACTATTTTAGGGCTCTAAACCTTAACATAGGATAATGGGATGTTACAAGGGCACATCCCTTTGGATGTGCTTAGTGAGCTCATCAATTACCACTGCAAACAGAAAGGGACTCAAAATAGAACCTTAGTGGAGCCCAATATATATAGAAGAATGCTCAATCTCTCCTCCTATCATCCTTACTTCAGTTTTTGTACCTTTATACATATCCTAATAATCTGTATGTAAGTCATTAGAACCCCCTCGACTTCTAAACACCTCCACATGATTTCACTTGGAACCCTATCATACACCTTCTCTAAATCAATAAAAACCATATGTCAGTTACACTTTCTTTCCCTGTAGTATCCCATTAACGTTTTAAGGAGATGCAAAACTTCTATCGTAGACCTTCCTGACATGAAGCCAAATTGATTTTCTGAGATAGGAGCATCCTTTCTTACTCTCTTCTCGATCACTTTCTCCCAAACTTCATGATGTGACTAAGTAATTTGATGCTTGTGATTGTTCATTTTTGGATATCCCCTTTGTTATTGTATAAAGGAATTACCATATTACACCTCCGCTTATCTAGCATTTTGGTAGACTTGAGAATCACATTAAAAAGCTTGGCTAGCTAAGTAATACCCTCTTCACCTAGGCTCTTCCATATTACTATGGGTATCTTGTCAAGTCCTACTGCATTACCACCCTTCATCTTCCTCAATGTATTCTTAATTTCATCCCTCGTAATCTGTAGGCAGCAAGTAAAATTACAAAACCTCTGAGATGAGCTAAGGTCACCTAAACGGATGTTATCCTCTATAACTTCATTAAAGAGGATATAAAAGTACCTTTATAATCGACTCTTTATGTCATTTTTAGCTACAAGAACCTGTCTTATTTCATCTTTTACATAATAGGCTTGATCAAAATCCCTTGCTTTTTGTTCCCTAGCTTTTGACAGCTTAAAAATATCGTTTTCTCCATCTTTAGTATTCAATCGTTGATAGAGTTTCTCGTAAGCTCTACTTTTAGTTTATGTGATTATCCTCTTTGTCTCTTTCTTTGCCAATTTATACCTTTCTTTATTACTAACTCTCTTTACCTCTATGGAGCTATCCCATATAGCATTGTAGGTAGCCTTCTTGAATTTAACTTTTTCTTGAGCCTCCTTATTCTAACACAAAGACTCTTTCTTATTATCCCTCGACCCTTTAGAAGGTCTCTACAGTTGTGTTCCTTAAAAGAGATGCAACTCTCCCTCACATCTGATTAGCATCTCTTACCAAACTCTAGTCTTCTTCATACATTACCCTATCCTTAAATTGTTTCACCATATCCCCTTTTAAATTACACCATCTAATTTTGTTGCACCTCATAGAACTTCTCTTCTTCCTCTAATCCTTAATAAAAAGATCCAAAACTAACAACCTATGTTGAGTTGACACGCAAGCATTAGGTATCACCTTGCAATCCTTTCAACTAGACTAATCACTCAGTCGTATTAAGAAGTAGTCAATCTAAGTACTCATGGTTTTGTTCCTAAAAAACACAAATGCTCCTCACTTTTCTTGAAAAAAGAATTGGCTATCACCAACTCAAACATTACTAAGAAATCCAACAAAGTTGTCCTATTATCATTCCTTTCACCATACCCAAAACCTCCATATGTTCTTGAGTAACCATCTGAGGCTGATTAGATGACTATTAAAATCTCCTTTTAGAATAACCCCCTCATTGGGGGGTATTTGCTTAATCACCTCATCTAGCTCTTCCGAGAAATGACAATTAATTTGTGTGTCTAACCCAAATTGAGGCACACAAGTGCTCACCACATTTATAACAACTCCCTTTACCATAATTTTCAAGGACATGATTCTATTGTTAGTTCTCATTACCACCATAACATGTTGTATGAGTTCCTTGACAACCAAGATACCTACTCCATTCTGTCATCTCAAACCCCTCGAGTAACAAAGTTTAAATCCATAGATCTCTTTTAATTTAGCCCTCGTCCACCTTGTTTCTTGCACGCACGCTATATGAATCTTATACTTCTTTAATGTCTCCATTAATTCTAAAGACTTCCCCATAAGTGACAAAAAAATTCCAAGAACCTATTCGTAATCTATCAACATCTTTTCTTCTTCTAAACCTAACCTCATTAAAGATCTAACCCTTATACTCACGTCAGAGCTCACAAAAGTTTTCTTTCTCCTTCTTCATCCCAACATACCGGAGTCCTACATATCCTCCCATACAGAGCTTAATAAGGAGCCATTTGAATACTTGAATGATACGAATTATTGTAAGCAAATTTGATTAATGGCAAGTGTTCATCCTATGCGCCTTTAAAATCCATCACACATGCCCT
Source organism: Erythroxylum incrassatum (assembly GCA_026546855.1). Lineage (NCBI taxonomy): Eukaryota > Viridiplantae > Streptophyta > Magnoliopsida > Malpighiales > Erythroxylaceae > Erythroxylum > Erythroxylum incrassatum. The sequence goes on along the minus strand of JANVCL010000214.1, from coordinate 22,755,841 downwards.
GAGCATCCCCTCAAGGGTCCGAATGGTCCTCTCAGATTGTCCATTTATCTGAGGATGAAAAGCGGTGCTAAAACTCAACTTGGTGCCTAAAGCTTCCTGCAAGCTTCCCCAAAATCTCGAAGTAAACCGAGGATCCCTGTCAGAAACTATGGAATCCAGAACCCCATGCAATCTTACTATCTCATCAATGTACTTCTTCGCTAGCACATGCAAAGAATCATTCTGTTTAATTGCCAGAAAGTGAGCTGACTTTGTCAACCGATCCACAATCACCCATATAGCATCATGCTTCTTACTGGTCTTAGGCAAACCCATCAGAAAATCCATGGTACCCTTTGCCACTATCACTCAGGAAAGGACAATGGCCTTAACTTGCCTGAAGGTGCCTGGTGTTCAGCCTTGAGTTGCTGACACACGAGACACTTACTTACATACTCAGCCACATCTTTCTTTATTCCTTTCCACCAGAAATGCTCCTTTAAATCTCTATACATCCTGGTGCTACCTGGGTGCATAGCATAAGGTGCATTGTGTGCCTCATCCAGAATCTCATCCTTCACCTCCTTGATATCTAGGATACAGAGCCTATTTCCTACCGTCAGGAGTCCATCATCTCTCACTACCACTTTAGACTTCTTACCCGTCTGAACCTCTTCTCGCATCTTACTCAGTCCTGCATCCTGAACTTGTAACTCTCTAACCCTTTCTCTAAGGATCGGCCTCACTTTAAAGGTAGCAATAATACATTCAGGCTCCTCCTGCTTCAAACTGATTCTGAGCTTAGCCATTTCTTTCAATAGCGGCAGATAAATTACTTGAACATATGCTACGGAAGACTTCCTACTCAAGGCATCTGCTACGACATTTGCCTTGGCTGGATGGTACTCAATCAACAAGTCATAATCCTTAAGCAATTCAATCCACCTCCTCTGTCTCAAATTCAACTCCTTTTCACTCAAGAGGTACTTAAGACTTTTATGATCAGTAAAGACCTTCGTCTGAACCCCATACAAATAATGTCTCCAGATCTTTAAAAAAAATCACAGCTGCCAATTCTAAATAATGGGTCAGATAATTCAACTCATAAGGTTTTAGCTGCCGCGAGGCATATGCTATCACCTTGTCTCCTTGCATCAGTACGCAACCTAACCCCTTTCTTGAAGCATCACTAAACACTTCATAACCCTCCTCTCCTGAGGGCAAAGTCAAGACTGGAGCACTTGTTAATCTGTGTTTGAGCTCCTCGAAACTTTTCTGACATTCATCACTCAACACAAACTTTTGATTCTTCCTTAATAACTTAATCAGTGGAGTAGCAATCATGGAGAATCCTTCCACAAATCTCCTATAGTAACCTGCTAGACCTAGAAAACTCCTCACTTCAGTCACTATCGTCGGGGCACGCCAATTCACTACAGCTTCAATCTTCTTTGGATCGACATACTCCCCCTTCTTAGAAATTATATGACCAAGGAAGACCACTTCATGAAGCCAAAATTCACATTTGTTGAATTTGGCAAAGAGCTCCTTCTCCCTCAACCTCTGCAATACAATCCTTAGATGCTCCTCATGCTCTCTTACATTCATCGAATACACCAGAATGTCGTCAATGAATACTATCACAAACTGATCCAAATACTCCTTAAAGACCCTATTCATAAGATCCATGAAAGCAGCTGGAGCATTGGTCAGTCCAAATGGCATAACTAAAAATTCATAATGCCCATACCGTGTTCTGAAGGCTGTCTTACTTACATTAGACTCCTTAATCCTGAGTTGATAATAGCTAGATCTGAGATCAATCTTAGAGAAGACCGTTGCTCCCTACAGCTGATTAAACAAATCATCTATCCGGGGTAAAGGATACTTGTTCTTCACAGTTATCTTGTTGAGTCTCCGATAATCGATACACATCCTCCAGGTCCCATCCTTCTTCTTAACCAAAAGGACCGGTGCTCCCCAAGGTGACGAACTCGGCCTAATGAACCCCTTCTCTAACAACTCTTCCAATTGTTCCCTAAGCTCTTTCAATTCATCTGGAGCCATTCTGTATGGTGGAATAGAAATAGGAGCTATTCTGGGAATCAAGTCAATAACAAACTCGATCTCCCTCTCCGATGGCAAACCGGGTAACTCCTCTGGGAACACGTCAAGAAATTCCCTCACAATCGGGAAATCCTCTAACCTGCTGTGACTCCCACCTGTGTCTACTATATAAGCCAAGAAGGCTTCACACCCCTTTCCCATCATTCTGTCAGCTAATAAAGCCGAAATAATTCTTGACAGTGGGGTTTTTTTCCCCTCTGAAAATCACCTTCTTACCGTTGCCCAGATCAAATTCCACCTCTTTTAGGCCATAATCTAACTTCGCCCGATACTTCTCCATTACATCCATCCCCACAATAACATCTAACACCTTTAGGTCTAGAGGTAGCAAGTCCACTACCAATCTAGATCCATCAATGAAGAGCTCACAGTCTCTAAAGACTCGACTTACTATCACATTCCTCCCTAAAGGAGTGCTAACAATCAAGAAGTTATCCAACAACACTGAATTCACACCAGGCAAAGTCATGCTTGCAGAGATAAAGGAATGGGTGGAACCAGAATCAAATAAAACATAAACATCATACTGAAATAGTTGAGCCATACCAGTTACAACTTTCGGTGCAGCTTCATCTTCCTCCCTCGTCATGGTAAACACCCTAGCCTGTGCTTAACCCCTCGGTCTCCCTGGAGGAATAGGCTTCCTTACTGATCCAAAATTGCTCACCCCAGCAACTGGCCTGGCTCCCGTTGTTTTTGCTTTCCTCGGGGTTTGAGGCTACGATCCATCACCTCTAGACATCTGAGGACAGTCCTTGATCATATGCCCCTTTTCTCCACACAGAAAACATGCTCCCAGCAACTTGTAGCACTCACCCCTATGCATCTTCCCACAACGCTCACAATGGGAGTTCTGGTTTCTGCTCCTCTCGGCTCTGCTATTTCCTCCCACTGAGGAGGCCTGTGCTGACACTGCCCTGGATTGTTTACTCTGATGAGGGGCACTACTGCTGCCCTGACCTTGATTGCGGAAACTCTTCGCACCCCTACCCGCTGTCGGAGCACTCACCCCTTTTCTGGAAAATTGCCCTCTAGTCTTCCTCTTCCTACTCACCTCCTGCTTGATATTCTCCAGCTTTTCAGCCTGGAGTGCAGCATGTACCAACTGTTGGTAGTCACAGAAATTGTGAATGACCTTCTCCCTGATCCTCAGATGGAGACCTCCCTCGAACTTGCGGCACTTGTCTTCTTCATTGGCCATAATATGAACTGCATATCTGGATAGCTGAGAAAACTTCAGCTCATACTCACTCACACTCATATCCCTCCGAGTAAGATTTAGAAACTCCCTGGCCTTCTCTTGGATATACACCCGGGAGAAGTACTTCTTCCTAAATACATCCCCAAAATCCTGCCATTTTAGCACTGGAGGCACAGCTTGACTGTTGGGCACTGTTTCCCACCAGTGGAGTGAATTCCCCTGCAGTAAGCTAACTGCATAATCCAGCTTCTCTTCATCGGTGCACTTCAGCTGTACTAGGACCCTCTCTGTCCTCTTCAGCCATGTC
>JANVCL010000214.1:22695103-22708791 GCA_026546855.1 Erythroxylum incrassatum | reverse complement strand
CCTTGGCCACGACGAACCTTTCCTGAAAGGTATTTTCATTTAATTTGGCAAATTAGCCACGGTGGAGTCAGACTCTTTTGCCGCGTCGTATTTGTCCCGAAAGGATTTTGAATTTGATCCGGGGACCTCACCGCGGCGAAACAGATCTTAGCCACGGCATATTTGCCCCGAAGGGTGCGTTCGCTTGACCTCGAGACTTCGTCGTGGCGAAACCAGAAGTTGGCCATAACGAACTTCTCCCGAAAGATCCTTGGAAATGTTTCCATATCTTTACCGTGGTGAATATATACTTTGCCGCGAGGAACCCACCACTATTGAGACAGGAATTTTCCTTAAGAGTTGAAGTTTTCGACTTTCCTCTTGCATGATCCTTACCCGACCGCTTAGAGTGGTCGCCTCGAGATGAGACATAGGACCCCGCCCCAACAGAGGGTGGTCCTGAAGAGAGCCCTCCTGTGGGTCCACTGTGTGTTGTCTAGGGTCCAGACGAAAATGAGCTTTTGATGCGGGGGGTATATTTAGGATTTGGTTTCACCTCCCCTTGTAAATGTTTGGCGGGGGTGTTTAGTGGATATTTTTATTACTGACAATACTTATATATTAGAAAAAACTTAAAAATAAATTATTTTTTATTAATTAAACTTATTTTAATCTCTTATATAAAATTTGTTAATAAATTATCCACAAATATTATTTTATTTTACTAAAATTAATATTTATTTTAAATATATTTTAAGTATTAAATCAAATTTAATTTGAAATTTATATATTTTGGAAATATTTTAAATTTAATTATATTAATTAATAATTTATTTATTTAATTTATGTTAATTATAAAAATTAAAATATTTTAATCTCTTGTATAAAATTTATTAATAAATTATCCATAAATATTATTTTTATTATATTAAAATTAATATTTATTTTAAGTATTAAATCAAATTTAATTTGAAATTTATATATTTTGAAAATATTTTAAATTTAATTATATTAATTAATAATTATTTATTTAATTTAAGTTAATTATAAAAATTAATCTATCTTTATATTTTAGTTTATGAGAATGAACACATCCTTCATAAAGAAAAAATATAATATATGTTAGTCTTTTTATGCCCTATTAGTATCCAGCCTCAATAAAATAATAACTACGAATAATTTAAGGATAAAACAAAAATACAATATAAATCTTATAAAATGATCCACATTGCCTGTCATGGTGGCATATGAGTGTCATATTCTTATCTTTCTTGGATTCCAAGATGGTTCCAAATCTTTCCCAAATTCGCTTCATTTCTTTAAGAATACAAAATTAAAACTTAAAACAAAAATATATATGAATTGGGGCATCACATCTTTTAAAAATGTCCAAAACACGAAATAATACTATAAAAATCATGCTAAAAGTATCATTATTATTTTTATCCACTTTTAGGAAATAATAACTTCAGAAATAGTATTTAACACTTTAAAGGGACGAGTTAGAAATCAAGATCCCAACACATTGAAAAAGCATTTAACTAAACGGCTATGCTTAATGTTTATTTACTTCCTTAATCTTGGAATTCTGAAATCTTTACTCAGCATCTGTGAATCACTATGGAATAGAGCATAAAAAAATGAAAGAAAAAAGAATTCACTTATAATCCAATCGTATGACACAATGTACATCGATGTATTTACGTTGATTAGATGAATAAGTCCGTAAATTACTATCGGCTCACTTTTTCTCGTCTTTGTAAATGTTACAGAATTGCCTTCATGAAGACGGGACACACATGCGCTAAGACTAATTTCTACATTCCTACTGTCCATATTAAAATCAACTTGCGAATTGCCTTCACGAAGACGGGACACACATGCGCTAACACTAATTTCTACATTCCTACTGTCCATATTAAAATCATCCTACGAATTGCCTTCGTGAAGACGGACACACATGCGCTAAGACTAATTTCTACATCCTACTGTCCATATTAAAGTCAAATTGCGAATTGCCTTCACGAAGACGGGACACACATGCGCTAAGACTAATTTCTACAATCCCACTGTCTAAAATCAACCTGCGAATTGCCTTCATGAAGACGGGACACACATGCGCTAAGACTAATTTCTACATCCTACTGTCCATATTAAAGTCAACTTGCGACTTCGAAGGTTCGGTGCTCTTGGAACTCGACAGCAACTCTACACATCGGCTCTGTAGAAACGCAATGTTTTTAGTGGCAAAACCTTCTCCTGCAAACGTAAAATTGGGAGGAATCTCAATGAAAAGGCTTAATTTATCAGTGCTGAACAATTGTACGTGGATTTGATGGGAAACCTGAGTTCCTTCGTCAGAGTGGCAAGCAAAACTTAAACCCGTTGAGCAGTTCTCCAACAATTCAGGATATTTCATCCATGCCCTATGTCCATCGCCAACTTTAATCTTCAATTTGAACAACTGAAAGAATACAACGTTACTTTTGTATTAAGGGAAAGAATCACTTCCCACCAGGAGATACAAACTGGACACTAATTTCTGGATATAGTTGCAGTATAAACAGATTTTGCGACTGAAATAGTTTCGAATCATTTCTCACATAATTATACAGATCAGGCAAGAAAGGACATTATGGGTATGCAAACCTGTGAAAGAAAGCAATTTGGCATCTCCTTCTCATCCTCGTTAATGTTCACACCAGTGCCCTGGCAGTCTGAGCAGAATACAGAATCAATTCGGTTCAAAGTTTTTGTCCTTTCATCCTTCGCCAATTTATTGCTTTTAGCTCCATTCTTCCTCTTTGATCTTCCATGTGCTTTTGGGCTAAGACACTGACTTTTAACCATTTCAAACTCACAGAGGAGGATCCAGTGCACAAGGCATGATGTATGAAATACATGAAATACCTACATGAGATGTACATTAAATGCCATAAGCATGTTAAAACATCCTTTTTATAGTCAAACTTGTTTACAAGACACAGTAGCAGTTAAATGATACAAGGAAACCAGTTGTGATATAATAATGTTACCCCATTCAGGTTCCGGCTACTGCAGGCAAGTTTTTCAGTCTTCAGATTAACCAGTGTTGCAACATCTTTCCCTGGAAGCATCTTTTGTTGACAGATATCACACGGTCTCTCCTCTGCTAAGCGTTGTTGTCTTCTTAACTCTTTCTTAATAGCCTTGTTTGACATTGAACTTGTATGCAAAACGTGATTCTCATATTGGTCCAACAGCAATTTGGAAGATACAGAAACTGAAGCAGATGATTCATTTCTAGATAAATCACACTGATTAAACAGTGACCCACTGATATCTTCTGGGTCAGAAAAAGATTTCCTTCTTTTTTTCCTAGTCCTATCATCATTCTCCAAGTCTGTTGGACTATTTGAGAGTAACAACTTCACGTCTTCAAGCAAACCCCCTCTTCCTAAATCACAGTTATAAGAAAAAGTAACAACAGCGAAGTCATGATCTAAAACATTATCCTTTTCTTTATTACCAGAATTGTCTTTTCCCAGCCACTCACACCATATGCGGATAACCTCATTGAAAATCCCATCATTCCCACTAAACCTAGCAGTAATTTTTGCAGAACCAATGAACTTAACCTTCAAATCAATAATTTCGTCCTTAACGAGTACAGTAGGAATCACCAAATCATAGACCCCTCCAATATCATCTATAACTTCATTATGGCCATCACATGGTCTTTGATGTCCAGTGAAGCGTACAATAGCATGACTGCTATTTACTCCATGAGACTCTAAAAGCTTATGCTGATTATCATTTGCAATCACATACTCTTTTTTTTCCCTACTTGGTATATCAAAGAAATGAATGCCATCACTGAAAGGCCATGGATTTGGTTTTAAGAGGGTGAGCTTAGCAGCAGATAACCTCTCCCTGTGAAGATTTCCTTTCAAGTGGTCAAGCAAAACAGAATCACTATAACAAGGTGCTAGACACAAAGTACAAAAGAATATGAACCGCTTCCCATCTTGTCGAAGTTCCACATAAGGGTGTCCTTGCAATCTCACATTGTTAAGAGTAGTTCTTGCTGATTGTTCTTTCAAACTACTGGCATTTGTCCTTTGAAACCCTAATTCCATACTTCCCGACATCGCCGAAAAGTAAAGCCAAAAGGGCTCAAAACTAAAGTCAAAACCTTTTTCAACACTTCACAAATTGCCCCAATCTTATAAAGTGTACAAACTAGAGAGCAACATCACATAACTCCTAAATCTTTCCTTTCTTTTCTTTTTCCAAATTAAGATCGACAGCCTCAAGAATGCACCCAATTCCACAATCAACACAGCAATATCTTACCGAGAGATCAAGATTCAATTTCCAAAACAGAGCCCCGGGACGCGGAGTATCGATTTTGCAGGTGCAAACAAAAGAAAACACCTCAAATAAATGTAAAGAAGTTGAAACAAGCGCGCGAGAGAGAAGAGTATTTAACAAACCCTAACTTTACATGTTCGTTGGGGCGTTGGTACAAAATAAGTCGCACAAGACCTTCGAGTCCGTATAGCGACGAAGAGACAGACTTGAGCCATTGAATGAAGAATAGGAAGAAGAAGAAGAGATACACTCGAGCAGGAGGACATCTCCATTGGATTGATTGCAAAGCAAAGAAGAGAGAGAGAGAGAGAGAGAGAGCGACGACTGACCGAATCGTAGTTATTCTAATACCGCAAGGCTCGGGTGCCTTAAAAACTCGTTTTTCAAGGATAAGATTTGTAAGAGAAAATAAATTGGTGAGATGGTCCTGCTGTTTCCTCTTCTCTTATTTTAAGAGACTCGAAGAGTATTTATATGTTATATTATCATTATGAATGGATAAAGATGTATAAATAAATATTGTTATTTATATGTTATATTATGAATGGCTAAAGATGTAAATATAAATATTGTTAAATTTTAAATTTTGTGAATGTGAATAAATTTTTTTGGAAGAAATTAAGTAAAAATATAAGAGTTAGATTATTTAAAATGAATTAATAAAATTAGTTAGTAAAAATTAGGAATGAAAAATAAAATAAAATTTGGAAATGTATTGTAATAGCCCGTTTCTACACTTAAGGATTTAACTGTTAGATTAAGTCATATCATATGAGAATACATGAAGTGCCTCTTATTTGCATGCATCATATTCGCATACACACATGAATCATGATTTAGAGACATTGTAAAGACAGTATATACACTCAATTGACATATCCCGTGGTATGAAAAGTTTTAACTAATTATGATGTACTTGTGTGTTGATTATGTCTTGAATTTTGTTTTGATAGATTATAATTAGTAATTTGGAATTTATTGTTGCAATTGAGTGATTGATGAAGTTATATGTACATCTAGTATAGGAAAAATGTTTAAGGGCAAGACAAATTGGTACATGAGGATTTAGGTTGATTTGGCCTATGAAATGATGATCTTGTGGCATTGGAAATAAGTGACAAATGGTGGTTTAATTGGGTGACAAATGGCTTAGGAAACTATGTGACAAATGGACCAAACATTAAATGACAATCGGTAGCATGAGAAGAACAAACATGACAAAACTCTATTTGACAAGTGTCATACCATGTGTCCCACCTCTCCACCACACACTTGCATTCCATAATCTCCACATTTGAAAGACCATCTTCTTTCTTGTCTTTGATTACATACTTTCTTCTTCTTCTCACCATCGACACACCCACACAATCTCCATAACCTAAAATTTTGCCAAAGTTCTGCAACCTTCATCTTAAGATTGAAACCCTTTTATTTCCTTCTTGTTCTTAGTGAGTGCTTGAATGCTGGGAAGGCTTGGTTAGCTTGTTAATTGAGGAGACCTTGAGTTGAACAAGTAAGTGATTTGTTGATCTATTGTGACAAATGTTAGCATAGAATTCATGATGATTAAATTGAGATGGAATACATGTAGGGTTGATGATGAATTGTGTACTTGAATTGGATACTTTCTTGTCTAGTTTTTGATGAATAAAAATCGTAGGTTATAGGTTGTTTCATGGATGAATTGGATTGGGATTTGAGGTAAAATGAAGGTGAAATTATGTTAAAGAAAGGTGCTAATATAGTGTTTTGGAAATGGGAAAGAGCTAGGATTACATGTATAACAAGGAATGATAGCTTCTATTTTGATTTTGATGCATGAAAGATCATAAATTGTGAGTTACCAATTGAATGACTTTGAATTGGAATTATAGATGAATTGATGAGGAATTGAAGTATCTTTAAGGAATAATTGAGGTATAATTAATGGACTATCATAAAGGTGTTGAAATATGGAAGAAAAGTTGAAGGAAATGGATGGGTGAACTTAACTCATCCCACAATTGTGGAAGCTGCATAATCTCCTTCCCACGATCATGGGCAATGTAGTAAAGTGAAAAAACTTTCTGATTTGTCTTTCCACGATCATGGACAATGTAGTGAAATGAGAAAACTTTCTGTTTTGCCTTTCCACGATTGTGGAAAGGTACCCCACGATTATGGGATATGCTTTTAAACAATAAAAAATTATGTTTTGTGTGATTGTTGAACCAACTAAGGATAAGTTACTTTACCTTGGTGTATTTGGATTTGATTCAGGTTTGAAATGAACTTAGATTGTTGTTTGATTAATTGGTTAAGGATTTGATAAGTTTGGGTTGTTAATTGAGGCTATAACTTAAGGAATGGATTGTTTGAGACCAACGTATCTAAATCTAAAATTTATGAGTTGTTAAAGGAATCAAGGTATTCTCATGGATGCAAATGTGGTCCAAAGATGTGAGAAATGTGAATTAGGTATGAGGAAATGAGAATTGGGAAATTTTGTGAATATATAATATTAAAAAAGATTGGTGAATGAATGATTGATGAATCTAGAGTAGTCAAGTTTACTTAAGGCATAAATCTAATTGCGAATAAGTTATGTACAAGATATAATGAATGAATGATCAAGACTTGTTGTTAAGGATATATACTCAGGAAAGTCAATTGAGCATGCATTGAACATGATACATATAAACATGTGTATGATTGAATGATCATATGATTGTTCAATTTAGTAATATATGAATTATGTGTGTATTGCATGAAAATAGAAGAAAAAATTGGCCAACAACATCCAGACATTGCCAGATCGTCAATGCAGTAACTGTTTTTGAAGCATACTGTAAGTCAACCTAGATGTGTAAATTCAACTATATGTGCTTCTATTTGAATCGTATGTGTAGTGAGTTAACCTAGATGTTTTCTCACTATGTTTGAATGGTTTTGATTAACTTTCAAATTTTGAACTGTTATTGATATGATTACGATATTGATAATTCTAGAAATTAATGGTCTGAGGAGTCTGATATTCAAGATTGTATTAGAAGTGCTTTTGAAATGTATGTGAGTATGGAAATTATGTACTCAACTAAATGTTAAATGCCAGACTCAAATTCGATGAATATGATAAATGATTGTGCACACTAAATGAAAGTTATTGATAGCATAATGTGTGAATTAATGCATTCCATCACATTCATATGCATGATCTGATAAAGGAGTTGCGATTGGAGTGACCAAAGTGAAAAAAAGGATTAAAGTTATGAAATGTGCATAAAGAGCCACATACTTAGTTATAAATGAGCTCGATATTCACAATAGATATAGGACATTATATAAAATGAGCCCAGTATTCATAATGGGTACGGGACAGTATCTAAAATGAGCCTGATATCTACGAATAGGGACAGTTAAATAGGTGCTTGGTCACAACAAAGTAAAAATAAATTGGAGTCACATATGCATTTGCATATATACATCATTACATGCATCATCAGAATGGTTGAGAAGAATTACTGAAATGTGTTAAAATAGTGATATGACTTATTTATGCGTATGTTGATGATGTGTATGATTGTGATTAGTGATTGGGATGATTATGAGATGATTATATGAAATGTTTGTACTATATATATACCTATGATAAGACTTGAATAGTGAATATGAGAAAGTACTAAGAAATTAGGAAAATGCATATCAAGCTTAAGCTATTATGACATGCACATTTTTGCACATTAATATGATTGTATATGCATTCATTGACATTTTCCGGGTATAACTGAGTTATTAATGCGATTAAAATATGAATTGTGGATTATTTGTGGTGAAAATTTATTTGGAGAATATTATGATTATTTTAGAATTTTTGGTGAATTTTAGGAAAAATATCAAAATTTGGACCAATCCTAGTATGACACGTGGACTAAATAGATTTTGATAAATGGCTTAAATGTGTGGTGACATGTGGGAGTGTTAATTGAGTGAGACGTGTATTACATATAAAGAATACACGAATTATTAGGTTTTGGTTAGGAAGAGACGACTGTAACTTCTGTCCTTCACTGAAATACTCAACACCGCAATCCTCTTCCCTATTCTTCATCACCAAATAACATATTGTTATTCTTTTGTGTTGTTGATTTCCCTCTCATTGTTGGAACTAGTTGCTGAAAGAAGTAACTTTGATGATGTTTTAGGGTGTAAATATATACATGTATGAGTGGGTTTGAGAAGTGTAGTTTCGGTGATGAATGAACTAGATGATGGCTTTGCGAAATAGGAATGTCCAGGAAGGTATGAAATAGACTCTGTTTTGGATATGAGTTCACAATAGTTGATGTCTCTATTATGGTTTAGAGAAATACGTATATGGTTGTTTTTACTATTCTTGCATGAACATGTGAAGTGTTTATAGAGATGAGTTTAAATCAGTTTAATGATATAAAATGAAGATTTGGTGAAGTCGTGGTATAAAGTTGACAAAATGAAAAGTGCATAAATTGGTGAATGTCTATATATGTTCTGTTTGTAGTGTTAGTGTGTAATCTTGAATTTTGATCTGTTGTGGATGATTTTGAACTATGATGAGAGTCGAAAAGAGGAGAAAATAATGGAGTCATAGATTGAATGAGATAGGAATGAGAAATCTAGAAAAAAAAATGGAAGGAGAAGAAGGAGATATTCGGTGAAAAAGAGAAGAAAGAAGATGAATAAAACGCAGTAAAGTTGACCATGACCAACTTTCCCTGGTTCACCACAGCCAACTTGTAAAAATTCACGAGGAATTTTCCTCTCTGGAAAAGTTTGTTGTGGTCAACTTTTCTTGATTCATTGCGGCGAAGTCTTTCCTGCACATCTTGAACATGCTTCAGTAGTTTAGGTATAACATGTTCTGTAGTTATCCGAATGAAATAATTTTTGATTTAGAATAAATTAGAGACATAGGTCTATAAAATATATGAAGAAAACGAGTTTTAATTCAGTTTTTAAGAATTTCAATTTCTGGATAGAAGTTGAGCACAAAATACTGTTCTAGTATAAGAACAGTCTGAAAATGTTTGAGGTATAACTTTCAGATTTCTTAACCAAATTGTATGATTTTAGTGTCATTAGAAACTTAAGGCATTGGAGAATAATTTTCTAGAAGAGAGTGTTGCCTAATTGTGTCATTTACCTTATTTGAACGATCATGCAAGGTTGACCCGAAATCATGTTATTAGAAAAATCTGAAATGATCAATTAGGTTATGAAATTAGTTTCACTTTGTTTAATTGTGGTCCAAACCTTAAGTATAAATGATAATTATGATAGTTTTGATATATGAATGATATGGTGACAATAATCACTATAAGATACCTGGAATTGTCATTGAACATGCATTGTGCATATTTACTAGATATAGATGTGCATAAAGGAATAATTACATTTGTGCAAAAATGTGATATCTGTAAATGTGTTTTGTATGATATAGAGGAGCACATTAGACGTCAGTCAGATATTGCTGGACCATCCAGGCAATAACATTTTAGAGCATACTGTGAGTGAACCTAGATGATTTTCCTAGGAATGATTGAATTTGTTTAACTTCCAATTATTAATTGATTATGAATGTTTATGAATTTCAGACTTAAGGTCGTAGGAGTTTAATATTCGAGATGTATTGGAAGTGTTCTGATTGCCTTGAAATTCTGAATCATATGAGCATTCTCAACGAAAGTTGAATGCCAGACTTATGTCCGATGACTATGAGATTTCTGACTGTGCATCATATGAGACTGTTATACATGGCATATTATGTATTTGGTGCATTACATAAAATGCATGCTCAGATAAAGATGTTGTAATCGAAGTAGTCAGTATAAAAGCGCTTGCACGTAGAGCTTTACTTTGTGATTTTTGTTTCTGCATGTAAAGCTATGCTTCGTGATTCTGTTCTGACTGAGCCCAATGGACTAGTATCTGTATATGTATGTGAAAGGCGCTCGGTTAAAAAAATAATAATGAATCTGGATTCTCATATGCATTTGTATTTGTATATATAAATGTTTTGATTAGCAATGATTACATGATGAGCCATGTTAATGTGAGTGATTGAACCCAAGTTTTCTATATTATTTAGTGATATTTTCATGACTTTTGTTATACTTTTTGCCTTTTTTGAATATTGTGCTTAATTTAGCCTAAGAGTGCTTGTTTTGAATTAATGTAGCTTGAGGGTAAAATTGTCATAATTACTTAGTAATTGCACTCACTTGATTTATAGGACAATTGATATTTCAAACTACTGCTTTTCATTACAGGACACTTAAGAATTAGAGCCAAAAGTGAAGAGCAAGAAATTGCCAAGTCATAAGATCAAGTAAGAAGCCTTTCGGGTGAAGCTCGCTGCGGCAAAGAAGATGTTTCATCACGGCAAAACTAGGAAACATCGCCAATGACCTTTCAGGTAAAGTTCACCGCGGCGAACCTTCGAAGCAGCAACTTAGACTTGAAACATTTTCAAAAATTTTACTTACCCATTTTGCAAACCAAACCGGGGCATGTTATAGAAACCCTATTTTGGGATAAATGACAAAGGCAGAAGGGCCGACATCTGCTGATCATTAACACTGAGGATATCACTGTTCTCTCATCTCCCTCATCTCTCTTATGTTTTTGTTTATTTTTCATAGTCAACACCCCCACGATGGCTAACTCAGATTCCTTCCTAGTTGTGAGGCTTCCGGTTGCAACGCGTGGCTAGGCGTTCCTTTCCTCTTGAAGATGTAGCAATGGCCGGAGTTCAATGAGCTAAAAAGGGAAGTAGTTTAATCCATGGTTCAGCTATAATTAATTAATTCCTAGGTCTAGGATTTGTAATTTGTAGTTGAGCTACCTGATTATGGTTTAATCAAATGTTGGATATTCATTATATGTAGTTTGGATCGATTGATGTAGAACTTTGAGCTTTAATATATGAAGTCTCATATATGGCCATTTGTGATCTTCTTGATTCTCTTTTATCTTGTATGGTTATGTTTGATATTGAGTTGGTTGAGATTTCATTTGACCTATTGCATTGGGTGATCCTACTAAACATACTAAGAGCACTTAACGGGATCTTAAGAAATAAAGTCCCATTGATTAAGATCCTGGACTTAAAGAGTCCTTTAAGGTTTATCATTTTGAAGCTTAGGAATTTCTATTCCCATTAAAAATCAATTTCGAACTATGATGGCTAAAGCTCATTTTCAAGAGGATTCTATTATTATTTAATCACTTGTTTTCATCTTTCCATTTTCTATATCCCAAAAATCCAAAAATACATTTTACATACTTTTTACAATTTAATTAAGTTCAGTTAATGATTTCAAAGAATAAAACCCCCTTTTCCCCAATTATTTTGCATAGCGTGACATATTGGTTAACTTAGGTCCATTTATTTTAGGTTCTGATTAAGTGAAACAACTCGGGGTTGTATCTTATATTGCAATCCTTGGATTAAAAGATGCAAGGAGTCTCATTCAGTCTTGAATTGTGAGAAGTATTATTTCATGGTCCAAGAGGGAATTGTTTTAGGCCATAAGATCTCATTTAAAGGGATTGAGGTATATCGAGCAAAGACAGGGAATGAAAAGCTCCCACCTCTTACCATCATCAAAGGCATCTGAGCATTTCTTGGTCATGTAGGGTTCTATAGATGGTTCATCAAGGACTTTTCTCTTATTGCTAGACGCTTGACTCACTTGTTAGTTAAGATAAGTCTTTTGTATTTGATGATGATTGTTTAGATGCTTTTAATAGCTTAAAGAAGGCACTTACAATAGCACCTATCTTGACGTCGTTGGAATTGTCACTTTCCTTCGAGATCATGTGTGATGCAAGTGACCATGCCATTGGTTGTTTACTCGGATAGCAGAAGGAGAAGACGCTACATGTAATTTACTACGTCAGCAAGACCTTGATGGTAACATAATTAAGCAACACCACTACTGAAAAAGGAGTTGATTGTAGTGGTATTTGCGTGTAAAAAATTTCATTCTTATCTTTTGGGCAAACAAGTTATTGTTTTAATAGATTATTCAACATTCCGTTATCTCTTTACAAAGAAGGATGTTAAGGCTAGACTCATCAAATGGCTTCTGTTGGATCCCGCGTATTTCCGGAACCCAACTCTTGCTCTGATACCACCTCTATTGGGCACCAATTTTCGAAACCCAACTCTTGCAGACTCATTCATCTGTTGGACCCCGCTTGTTTCCAGAGTCCAACACTTGCTTTGATACCACTCATGTTGGACACCGCTTGATTCCTCAATCCAACTCTTGTGAAAACACGAAACATGAGCATCTTACCTTGAAGGGTTATTTCCATTTAACCTTCGTTAGCCATCATCAGTTCATCTTCATTCTCATATCATCTCAAAAATTACCTCACAATTTGTTCAATGGCGTGCCCATACAAAATCAGTCACCATACTTGAACTCATTTCTCCTGCTTGTGAACAAAATTTGGAAATCTTCAAATCAGAAATTTCATTTGACTTCTTCAAAGAAATCATAGCTCTAAGTCTCTAGTTTGTTTTGAAATAAGAATCATCTTAATCAGAGCTCTATAGATCAAGTTATCATCAAAATACCAAAACGTTCTCATACCCCAATCATGCTCTCTCAACTGACCCCTCACTTTATTTCCATTAAACTTTTTCAAATCAATTACAAAAGATGCCAATTTTCATGGAGAGATAGGAAAATGTCTTAGAAATCTATTGCTTTAAGAATCACTTCATTTGGAGGTCGGATGAGGAAGTTATGATCAAAAGAATCCAATCATGTTTAAGTCCTCCACCATATTGCACCTCTTTTGGCTCGATTGCCATAACTTTCACCACAAATGTCGGATTGATTTCGTTCTTTGACCATTGGAAAGAAGACTTCGAGATATAAAACTTTAATGAAACTACAAAGCGAGATTCTGCCTCTAAAATGGTCAAAAATCACAATTCGTAAAGCTGTCCCGTGAATGTCCGTTAAACGGACATAGATCGGCCAAACTGCACCATTTCACCCGATAAGGTCCGTTAAACGGACATGGGCGATGCAAAGGGTCCTTTTTGACCCGTAAAGGTCCGTTAAATGGACCTAAAGTCCGTTAAATGGATGTGGGGGTTCCCCAAACCCCTCAAAAGCCCCACCAATGCTTCCTACATCCATTCTAACATCATATTCACTCGTAATCTTCCGAAATTCACTTATTCTAATATAATATCACTCCCTAAGCATTCAATTATCAAATGATTTCATAAATCTCCCAAACCTCAACTCAAATAACTCATAACATACACAAATTCTCATCATTCTCCATAGCTATCATGTTCATACTTCCCATATAGC
>JANVCL010000214.1:22669572-22680056 GCA_026546855.1 Erythroxylum incrassatum | reverse complement strand
TGCTATGTCTTTTTCCATTTTATCAAGCTCTTCAACTTTAAGTGTCTTGTAACATAATTGCTTAAAAAACTCTCCCAATTGACCTAAAGTAACGGACACATGTTTCGACAAACACCCATGTATTCCAACAGGAAGTAATCGTTGCAAAAGTACATGACAATTATGACTTTTCAACCTTGACACTTTTCCCTATTTAACATTCGCACAACGACCTATATTTGATGCATACACATTAGAAAATTTGACTGATTCGAGGAACTAACATAATGATTGTTTCTCACTTTTTGACATGTTGTAACAAGCAAGGAGAATAACGTATGACTCATCATCTTTTCTTTTCAAATGCAAGTCTTTTCTAAAATTCATGTCTTCCAAGTCAAGTCTAGGCCTAATTATGTCTTCGGATTTCCCATCAATTCCCATGGTAGTCCCTAAAATGGACTCACAAATGTTTTTTTTGGTAAATCAGAAATTTAAATAAATCAAAAGTAGTTATGCACAAGCAAGGGTTTGCTTTGGAGTCAATCCCTTCCTAAACCAAAAGAGCATCCTAACCTAAGAACATGATGAACTTTACAAAAATGTTCCTAATGAATCGAACCAATCACCGTATCACTCCTATATATATCTACCATCCAAGATGACCTTGTAGGAAGGCTCATCTTAACTAGCAACACAAACATTTACAGATAACCAAAGTAAAGAAATAATTTGAAATAAACAGTCATTTTCGTATCAAACCCAGAAATTCACATCCACATTGCATGAGATTAAGCATCTTAGCTGCATTCTTCCATTGTACTGAAGGTGGTACATCCGTTGGTGAATTACCGAGGAAGCCCTTTTACCATATCTGTAGAGATGTTCTTGCGTCCCTATTGTTCCTAACAACTTAGTCCTATGTATGAGATCTTCATCATATGCTCTCATAATTTTCTCCCATCCTTTTATGGTTAACACCATATAATTGTTTTTGATTCCTTAAGCCACCAACAAATAAGTATGGACTCTCCTCCGATCAAGAACTAACCATAACTAGAAAACCTACAAAACAAAACAATTAAAGAAAATAATCTCAACTAGTATTTACCTTTCCTCAGTGTTTGAACTGAGATTTTTCATAACTTGGAAGACCACTCTGGTGTTCAAATTCCCAACTTCCACAGCTTTTTCCTTGAAAGTTCGATGGTTTCTTTCGGACTAAAGGTTATAAACAGTCACAGAGAGGATAATGGGAAGAAGGTTGAGGTTAGTATTTGTGTTGTTTGATGGGTGATTAAACCAGCTTAGGAGGGCTTGAAGATTTGTCAGATTTGACAAGTGAATCTGAAAATGTTCTAGAAAATGCGTCCATACTTTTTTTGAGTAAGCACACTCAAAGAACAGATGGCCAATAGACTTATTAGCCAAGAAGCACAAGGAGTAGTGATTAGGGACATATGAGAAGAGAAGTTTGTCCCTTGTTTGCAACTTATTAAGGAAAGCTAGCCATAGGATGAAAGCATACCTTAGGTTAGTTCTTTTATGCCAGACTAATTTATACCAGGGGATACAAGGATTGGGAGGTCTCAATATGAAGTAGACTGAGGCATTTGTGTAGGTTTTGGAGGGACTTGCTAGCCATTCCAATTTATCAGGTCGGGAGCATTGTGGTTGATATGGTAAGGGCTCTAGGGTTCTTATAGTTTGTAATGTGGCCTCCTGCCAATTCCACACATTATTCCTGATAATCTCATCAACTTTTACATTCATCGGTAATTCCGATCCATTGATCATTCTAGGGGTTAAGAGGTCCTTCAAAATACCTTTAGGATGCCAAGGGTCTTGCCATAAAAAAGTAGACATCCCATTTCTCAATATGCATGACATCAAGATTGTGCCTCAATAGTAATTCCTTCCAATATGATAAGTTGAAAAATATGTTTTTTTTGTCCAATTCAATTGGACATCATTTCTCTTTCGCTTCCTATTACTTGGGTGTTTGCTAGGTATAATGTCACCTAAATGTGTAGCTGGTAAACAATATCATCACCAGCCAACTGTATCAGAGCTTTACCCAATTCTACTGTGCCATTAAACAGTTTACTTCTTCGCCATCTATGCCCATGTTCCAAATAACGACGATGACCCGTATAACATATTGTACTTTGTATCCTCATTGAATATGTTTGATGGTTACACACAGGACAAGCCATAAACCTTTTAGTGCTCCACCCAAACAAGTTCCTATATGCTGTTAAATCATTTATAGCCCACAAAATAGCAGTATGCATTATAAATGTTTTGCCTTCAATAACATCAAAAGTTAGTAATCCAAATTCCCATAGATCGTTTAAGTCATCAATTAATGGTTATATGTATACGTCGATATCCTTACCAAGAGCAGTAGGTCCTAAAATAAGCAAATACAACAACATAAAAGGCTCCCTCATACACTTCCATGGAGGTAAATTGTATGGGACTAGAATCATCGACCACATGGTAATAAAAAGTACTCATATTACCAAAAATATTAAATCCATCTGAGGCCAATCCAAGTCGAACATTACGACAATCTTGTGAAAACCATGGAAACTTTTTATCAATTTCTTTCCATGCCATTGAGTCTGTTGGATGACGTATAATGTTATCATGAATGTGTTTCTCTTTATGCCACCTCATATCTATGGTTGTTTTTATTGACATAAAGAGTCTTTGTAATCATGGTTTAATAGGAAAGCATTAAAGGATTTTATTCGGTATCTTTTTCCCTCTCCCATCATCCACCTGCCACCTTGATGTACCATAAATAGGACACTATTGAAGATCTTTATTTTCCTTCCAAAAAGAATACAGTCATACTTGCAAGCATGAATTGAAATATTTCCCAATCCAAGGTCCTTTAATAGTTTCTTTGCATCATAGTAAGATTTCGGCAACTTGTGTCCAATAGGTAATGCATTGTTCAGTAAGTCAATTAACATGTCAAAGGACTTGTTACTCCATTTATTAGAAACCTTCAAATGCAAGAAACTTCACAACAAATGATAGTTGTGACAAATTAGAGCACCCTGGATATAATTGTTCTCGAGCAACTTTCAATAACTTCCCAAAATTATCTTCTATAATACTACCAATTTTGTTAGGCATTCTTGTTTCATTCATAGTCTCCATATAATTCTAACAATCGTCTAACATCTCGTAAATCCCATCATCACCATCATCATTCACATCACAATCATCTACATCATTATTGTTACTGTCATCATATCATGTACCACCAATTCTACTACAACTTGCTTCCTTACGTTCACCATGATAAAGCCATGGAGTATAGAATTTATCTATGCCTCGAATTAGCAAGTAATTATATACCACATCTTGACTTTGGAAGTCGACATTTAAGCAATCGATGCATAAACAACGAATACTACATTCATCACCCATTTGATCTCTTACAAATTGCATAAAACTCTTTACCCTTTTAATGTATTCAGTTGACCATTTTCGATGAGACATCCAACTCAATTGAGAAACGGGGTTCTCTTTGTCGCTCCTAGGCTTGTGAAATTTTTCACTGATAAGCCTCATTGAAGCTGCATCATCGGTTTCCAGCCTATATATCATCCTATGTCTGTACTATGTTGAGTTGTTTCTTGATTGCTTTGTCTGTTTAACTTCTATTACATAATGACATTGTAATTGGTTAACTCTTTTGTTGGTTTTACTTATGGGAACTTCAGTGATCCCACTTGACCTGGGAATGTTTGAAATTTAGAAAGTGAAAACACTGAAGATAAGAAGGGTAATTCATGTTATTTGCATATCTGAAGCTGAAAGTGGCCCACCTCCCCACTACGTGTGGATTATGAATTAACTAAGTTTGAAAAGTGAAAATGGAATCATCAGCTTCCTATACTTGCTTTCATATCATCCTTGTTATCCCTTTATCAAGATTGGAGGTTGTAAACCCCTAACCCCTAAAAATGATATCATATTTGGCTTTATATGGTACGTAATGATTCTAGCGATGATCATAAATATTAGACCACCTTTAAGAACCTAAAAATTTTAAAAAGAAATAAGAATAAAAACATAATGACAATTAGGACACAATAAAAAATGTTTGTTTTTCCCTTTCTTCAACAACAATAACAGAACTTTTGCACAACTCAACCATTATCATTGCCCATAAATGCAAACAAATTGACAACAAACTAAAAACATAACATAAAACCATTATACTTTTTTCGACTTCAATGAAATAACAAAATAAAAAGGTCAACACTACTCACCAAATGAAGAGAGCAAACGCAGGGAGAAGATTCGTTTACAATGTCGAAGATAGAGGAGAAGATAGCGCAAAAATGCAACGTGGGTTTTGAAATAACGAAGGAGAAGGGGGCTGATAAGTGAAAGGGGGAAGGAGGTTTGGCATGTTTGTGTTTAAACAGACGCTAGGACGATGTCGTTTGTTGTCCCATAAACGACGTACGACAAACGATATTGTCCTAGCATCTGTTTAATTTTTTTCTTCCAGTACGTTTGGCGATGAATCTATATTTCGTCGCCAAATGTTACATGTTTGCTACAAAAATCAAATATCGTTGTAAATTATACAACATTTTGCTACCAAATTGATAAATCATCGCCAATATTAAACCATTTAATACAAATTTTCTTTTTGCTAAAATGATTAATAAAAACTTTATATCCCAGGGACGACGTCGTCCCATTTATTTATTTTAACCTGTTCACCTTTCTGCGACGAATAAAACTGTCATTGCCAATGGTAGATAATTCGCTACCTATTATACATAACATCGCCAAACCCAAACACTTTTTTTACATTCTTAATTTTCTTAATTGATTAACATATATTAGGTATTCTTATTACAAATAACAAAATGAAAATTTTGTCTTTTACACTTATATATGCAATTGTTCTTGATTTGCTTCATTTTTTAGAATTACTAATATTTAATTTTAATTTGGTAGATAAACAAAATAAAATTGGGAAATTTTTTAAAAATTGTTTCTTCTTTTTGTTATTACTTGAACTAATAAGGAATGCAAAACACATTTGATTTTTACCAAATTCATCACTAACATGACAACATATACCCTTTAGACCTTAATCTACCATTAACATTATTATTTATATAAAAAGATACATTTAATTTAAATACCTGAGGGTTTTTGCGAAGAAGTAAGTTTAGTCATAGAAGACCATTTCTGCGACCAATCACCACACTTAATCGCAAATGGTAGACAATTTGCTACCAAATTTTCACATCATCACCCAAAATTGAAGCAATCTCTTTAATTTCTTAATTTTCTTAATTGATTATTATATATGAGGTATTCCTAATACATCATACAAAATGTAAAATTTATCTTCTCACTTATATATGCAATTGTTCTTCATTTGCTTAATTTTTGGGAATGACTAATCTTTAATTTTAATTTGGTAGATAAACAAAATTAAATAGACTATTATGTAACAAAACAGTAATTTGTAATGATGTGTTAGAAATAGTAACACATTAAATATTAGAATGTCTTGTTAAATTTTTAAAAATTATTTTTCTACATTATAATAATCAAATTGTATAATTTTCTAAAATTAATTTTTTAAATTATAATAATTAAGATCTATAATTTTCTGAAAATTGCAAGTCAATTATAATTTATTTGAAGGGTCAACAAATTAATTTGGAAATAGTTTTCGATTGAAAAATAATTCAAATTATGTTTTATTTGGAATAGGAAAATAAATTTATAAAAAATTATTTATGAACCCGCGGGCTTTGGTGACGAACCATATATTAGTCGCTACATCTGACGTTTGTCGACCAAATATAATAGATCGTAGAAAATTAATTAATAGTACTTCCAAACAACTACAGTAAACAAGAAACAACTATTGTGCCATTAAACAAGAAAAATGACGTCGTTTTGTATTAAATTTTTAATCACAACCACAATAAAAGGCTACTTTATTCTCGATCAAGTCGTCAACATTTCTCAAAATCCTCCAACTTGCAAACCACTGCCTCCTCTCTTCTGTTTGGGTTCTATATTGTGGTCATCACCATTGAAGAACCACCATTAACTGAATCGGTATTGTTCTTTTGTTCTATTTTATAAACAAACGAAGTTGTGCTAAGTTTAACTTATATCTTTAGGTGTTTATTGTGAGTTCTTAATTATGCATTTGATGTATGGGTTGTGTTTCAAAGATGATTTACTATTTGTCTTTGTTATTTGTATATGAGATGGCTTCTTCCCCACAACCTTTAACGCTGTCCTCATCAAAGCTTCGTAACTATTTGATGAAAGGTCTTTAAGAGTATTTTACTTTTATTCATTTCCATTAATAGTAATATATCCCGATATAGATAATACTATATTTATGTACATCAAGAACATAGTCATGTCTATTCTACTTTAAATTCTAAATTTTGCATGTGATAAAAACTACAAAATAGATTTTTGAAAATATCTAAGTACAACATGTCCATTAAGAAGAGATATTTAGAATCACTTTATAAGACTAGATCAACTGGAGAAGGAGAGAAGGATGAATGTAAATATTGTCACAAGATGTTGGTCAAGAGTTCAAAAGGTGGAATAACTCATTTAAAGAAATATATGGATTTGTGTAATAGAAAGAAGATAGTATCCGAAGATCAAATATTTTTAACCCCCTAACTTAATGAGAGGGAAGAATGAAATAACTGTTATAACTTATGAAAGTAATAGATCAAGGTTTTTAATAGCTAGTACTGGTCTTTAGGGATGAACATCCACTCTTTATAATTGATAGCAAAAATTTTAGGATATTCCTTACCTTACTCTAACCAACCTTTAAGATCCCAACTTAAGATACCTTAACAAAAGACATTTTGAAGATATATAAGGATCACAAGAAAGAAATATTAAAAATGTTGTCAAGCATTGAGGGATGGGTTGCCATCACAACGAACATGTGGACATTCGGTCACCAAAATAAGGGTTATATAATAGTGATGAAGCATTATATTGATGACAACTAAACTCTACTCAGTAGACCACTGAGGTAAATTATATTATTTAATATTCTTATCATTTATTGTTTGATTATGTTATGATTGATTTTTTTTCATATTTTCAAATGATAGGTTAATTTATGTGACGACACCATATATAAGCAAAAGATTGACAATCTTATTGGTCGAGTGCTTAACGGATTGGAATATTGACAAGAAGTTGTCTATCCTAACAGTCAATAATTATAGCATAAATGATGTGATGATATGAAAAGGTGAATAAGTTAAGTTAGGAGCTTGATGGATAGCAGGAGGTTATTCTATATACGTTATTTTACGTATATTCTAAATTTGATTATAAAGAATGAGTTGGAGATAATAAAGGAAATACTATAGTCGATCTAGGATAGTGTGGTATATTGGAGTGTAACACCAAAAAAAGTTAAAATTTGTTAAGAAACTGCATGAAGACAATACATTCTGTGGAATAATTTGTTGGTGATGAATTGACCTACTAGATGGAACTCAACCTTTAATATGTTGTAGTCGGCAATCCAATATGTTAAGGTGTTTATTAGGATAACAAAGAGATTCTTAGTATACTTTTTGGCCTAAAAGAGCAATGAGAGTTGGCTAAAGAACTTTGTGCAACGTTGGAAATATTTTATACTAATATTGCTTTGTTCTTAGAAACAAAATATCAAACTTCATACAATTGTTTTAGCAATATGTACAAGATAAAAAAACTTTATTTAATTGGATATTTGATTTAAATGAGGTTGGCTGGGTCAGATGTGTTAGGCCCAAGCCCAAACTCAGAACAACACATGGGCCGATCGGCCCATTCCTCGATGTTGACCTAATTTCTACAGGTGTTTACTATATAAATTCATTATCTCATCATGAAAAAGGTACGACTTTAGAACCCTATTATTCTTTATTCATAGCCACCAAAACCCTCACAAAAAAGACTAACTTGAGCGTCAAAGGGGCCTACCGGCAGTCAACCCCCGGTGTGCCTTTATTATTTTGCAGGTATTCTTAGCCAAAGTCAACCAATCTCATGGATCCAAGCAACAGTGCCCAGCCCCATCAAAATCAGACAGAACCAGTTGGCACCCACCGTGGGGCCGACCATTAGGGCATCACGTCCAAAAGCACTCAGATCAGCTAGGCGGCGGCAACAAATCCTAATGTAGTCGCTGTTGCGGCATTTGCACTACAGCGAATGGGCTTGCGACTACCTGCCGCCCTTCCATCGCCGCATCATGATCCCCAGACACACCCTCCACCCATCATCCAAAACTCTAGCATAAACGAGCTACTCCCTCAAAACCCGAATAACCAAACGTGATATTCACATCTGCATGATCAACCACAACAATCCCAAAACCAAGATCAAGAAGCGCAGAGCGTGGCCCTAGAGGACGACGCTGGAACCAATTCACATCCTCACATCCAACATCCCCTCAACACGAATCCTCCTGCACCATAACAAACCTCCCTTACACAAAGACAAATAGAAGAAGCGGCTGATCTACTGATTCGCCAAATCTTACAATCTCAGATGGAGCAATAACAATCCCCCGCTCGGCAAATAGGGATGATGATCGATCGCCGCTCTGCTGAATCTCTTAAAAAAATCGTGGACGACCGAATCAATCTGCCCATGAATTCCCATCCGGATCAGCCATCCACACAATACCGCTCTCCTTTCATTCTGGAGATCTTAGATAGCCTTCTAGCGGTCGGTACTAAGATACCAACGCCAGAGAAGTACACAGGAAAGACCGATCCCCTCGACTACCTTCAGCACTTCCAATCAATGATGAACCTGCATTGCATTCCCGATGCTATTCAGTGTAAGGCTTTCTGTACGGCCTTTTAAGAGGGAGCCCGGCGATGGTTCAACAGTCTACCCCCACGTTGTATTACTTGCTTTGAGGATTTTAAGCTGCTATTCCTCAACCAATTTGCTACGAGTAAACGGCCACAGAAGACTGCCTTGGAAGTGATGTAGTTGACTCAAGGAAGGAACGAAAGTTTGCGGGAGTTCATCACTCGGTTTAACAATGAAGCTGTCGAAGTCCCTCATCTCACTTGCTCGTCCATGTTGGCTGCCCTTATGAGCAACACAAGAGATGAAGAGTTCAAGAAGTTGTTGGCTCTTGATCAGCCTAGGTCTATCTAAGAGATAAGGAATCGGGCAGATAAATACATCCAACTGGAGGAAGTGTTGAAAAACACAAAACGTAGAGCGGATGACCGCTGGCCGAGTGGTAGAGCCGATGATTCACACAAACGGAAGAAGGATCAGTCGAGCTGGAGAAAGTCGATCGACCGACAAGACCCACGATGCGAGTCCTTCACCCCGCTCAACAGGCAGTATGCGAAAGTATTGGAAGTCATGAGAGCTGAAGGGGAGCCCGTCTGAGAACCAAATAAGTTAAAAACTCCCTTCAAAAAGCGGGATTCAACTTTATACTGTCGTTTCCATAGAGATGTAGGTCATGACACGGAGGATTGTTGGGATCTGAAACGAGAAATCGAGCTCCTTATCCAAAAGGGACGGCTAGGTAGATTTTTGAAGTGTGGAAAAAATGTCGAACGGGGCAATGAAGGTAGGGGTGGTCGATCTGACAATTGGCAGAAACCCTGGAGACAAAACAACATGAACGACGGAGGAAGATAGACCAGGAATACGGACGACCGATGTGACACGAGAGGACAGTCTAGGGCTAGAGATGACAGAAATATCGGGCAGCAAAATGACCAACCGGTTAGGGTCATAAACATGATTTTTGGTGGTAGCACAACAGGAGGGTCCACCGTCAGAGGAAGGAAGAGGTATGCCAGGCAGATCGCTGAGGGCCAATCAACAACGAAAAAGGCACAAACTGATGAGGTGATCTCGTTTGACGAATCTGATCTGGCTGGTGTCAGCTGTCCTCATGACGATACACTAGTGGTCACTTTGAATATGGACGGTAGCGAGGTGAAACGGGTAATGATCGACACAGGAAGCTCGGTCGACCTACTGTACTATGATGATTTTAAGCAAATGGAGATTCCAGAGGAGCGGCTACTGCCGATAGAGGGACCGATCAAAGGGGTAACAGGAGCATCAGCCTATCCATTCGCTCGAGTCCTCTTGAACGTAAAGTTCAGACAAAAGACATGCCAAGTAGTGAAGAATGTTGAATTCCTGGTTGTGAAGTTTGTAGGAGCCTATAATGCAATAATTGGAAGAGCCACATAAAACGCCCTCAGAGCAGTCGTCTCAACCTATTATCAAGTGATGAAGTTCCCAACACCCTATGGCATCGACATTGTCAGGGGTCAGCAAAGAATCGCTAGGGAATGCTACTTGGCATAAACAAGGACCCTTGAGGGAGCGGTAGTTTTGGCAAGTTCTCTTGATGTAAGAGCAGATGAAGAGATCGAGAGGATGAACCCTGTAGAAGAAACGCAGCA
>JANVCL010000214.1:22576049-22586162 GCA_026546855.1 Erythroxylum incrassatum | reverse complement strand
GGATATGCTGAAAACTAATATAAGGATGACTTTTCAAACTATTCGAGATATAAAAAAAAGAGCTTTCTCAAAAACAACTTGTCTATTTAAGTTTTTCTTATAAATTATCTTTCATTAAATTGAGACAAACTTAATTTTCAACATTAACATAAAGATCCTTACTTGTTACAATATTTTAAGGCTTAAATAATATGATAAAGTTCTAAATTTATAAATTGTATCGTTATAAGCACCTCTCTTCAAATAAAACTCCCTTAAGAAAACCTCAAGTGAAAATCAATGACAAATAGTTTACATAATGTATTGCTATTATTTCTAGTATTAATCAATTTATGCAATATTTTGACTATATATAAAATTGGAAGTTAAACCATTATGACTTACGATATGAAGAAGGATTGGTTTGGCAGCAAACTAAATGGTAAAATAGTACTTGGAAGATCATCTCCAATCCTAGCCAATAAGAGGGTGACCAATTATTTGAGAAACATTATGAGAAGGACTTCTAAGAGTATAGAACAACAAGAACAAAAAAAATTACTTGTGCATTAAGTTAAAATTAACGTGATTGCATAAAACTTACAATTTCAACCACAACATGAATAATGTAATTACAATATTATTTTAAGAATGAGAAGAGAAAAAGAAATAAAATGAATAATAATAACAAAAAGACAAGAGCAGAAGTTGTAAAGTCATGTAAGCATGGTAGGAGGATGAGCTGTGCAAGCATCAAGCAAGAGAGGCATTATAAAGGAATGCCTCAACCTCCAAAAAAGTCTTGAAGGATGCATGGTGTCATAAGCTTCAACGTTTCACTCCTTTCGCAACTCATCAGTAGGAGAGCCCCTAACCCCTGATTGGTGTCTTAAAAGCTGGAAGGCTAGATCGGATATACAAAGGAAGTTGGAAGGAGCGTTGAGCTTTATCTCCAATTATATAGATGTAATACCATTTAATCCTTAAGAGTAAATAAGGATTAAAACAAAAAGCTAAAATTATAAAAGAATTAGGAATCTCCGGAATCATACTCATAGGCCGTAGAGATTCCTATCAACTTGTAAACACACCTTTTTTGTTATAAAATTCAAAAATTAGAAATAGCCTACATATGATAACATCACATATACACGGGATCAATGAAAAGAGAAATGAGAAAGAAGGTAAAGAAAAAATGTTGAATGAGAGAACAATTGGATACGGTGAAAATTGATAAGAGGGCGAGCTTTCAAAAATCAAAATACTCGAGATATAAAAAAAGAAAGTTTTGTTAAAAACGACTTGTCTTTTTTATGCTTTTTATATTTAAGTCTTTCTTTGTACGATTGGAAGTCAAACCATTACGAGGAAAAAAGAAGATAATTAGTATGTAAAAGCTTTGTTTTATTCGTGTCGAACATTACTGGCGTACAAGAGGAATCTGAATCTGAAGAAAAAGAACAAGGATTGGTTTGGCAGCAGACTAAATGGTGAAGAAGGAGTTAGAAGATCATCTGCAACCCCTGTATTTGAAATCCCAACAACCTATAACAAACACTCTTTTTGGTTTCAACAGCAACAACGTGCAGTCTAAATCCCCAAACATCTTTCAAAACCTCCTTGATTTCGCTAACCATCCGTCTACGCAGCCTCACCCTCATTCTCAAAGTGACAAGAAACGCTCGTTTGGACCCCCAAATATTTTTGTTCAAATCTTAGATGTCGGCAACAGAGTTTCATCCTTGTCTTCTCATTCATTCACTCCACTAGAAAGTCAACCTCCCGTAAAACTCTCTCTTGATACTTCTCTGTCACAAGAACCTAGAAGGAAACCTGTTCCTTTACCATCCTCTAAAGCCAGAATCTCTAAAACCTCTGATCCTTTACCAGAAACTTGTGCCGAAGATAATATTTCAAACCCAAACCCATTAGCGTCTTTGTCACTATTTCCGCCCTTGCCCACAACTATACTTCCCGCGGCAACTTCTGATCATGATAGCTTAAATAGCTCAGGAGCGCCCCCTCTACAACAGTTATTTTCTTCTGCATCTGCTGCTGATTCAAAGTCTGACTCGGTTGGAACAGAAGTTCTTGCCCTTTTATGCAAAGAGATTGTTAAGATTATGGCTAGTGCTCCTCCGATGCACGGTGAGTGTGCGAGATTAGGATATCACTTTTTAACATGCACGTAAAGTATAAATTTTGGCGATGACCTTCAAGGTCTGTGCAGATTGCTAGATCTGTTTTCAAACATCTTGTTCTTTTTGTCGAACTTTAGTAGGAAGTAGAAAGTGAGCAACTTTTTTGAATTTTCATAGCCAATTTAGACTTTTTATTTATGTTAGTTTTCATATGGAGCCCTTATTTTCGAACTTCGGTAAAACGGAGATCTATTTACTAAAACTATGAACTTATCTTCAATCCACTGGTCTAAATTCTCAAATGGTCTCCGGAGAGGTGGTATTGATTTCTCAGAACCTCGTTGTATGGAGTAAAATTAATTGATTATATCGTTCGAGTCAGCTCACATTTAAAACCTTGTAAAGCTCTGAGCACCAATCAATTTTATGACAATGATATTGTGTCTGCTTCGGTTGAAAGGATCAGGCTTGGATTTCAAGTTTGACCATTGCTCAATGCAGTTCGCTAAACGAGATGTCTAATCTTGATTTACTTGTATGTTTGAGATTGCTTTTATACGAATGCATATTTCACTTGCACAATTAATCTATGCTGACATTGAATATTTGTTAAACATTGATATGAGCATGTTGTGGACATAAATGAAACAAAAAAAAAGGATTAGCCCTCGGTAAGATCTCAAAAGTCAATAATGGAAAGCGGCTTTACGTGCAGTGATCTTATCTACATCTTTCTTATGGATTGCACACCAGAAGGAATTTAATTAATGGTTTATTATTGAACATCCTGGTAGTTGTCTGCTTTTCAGATAATGTACATCAGCAGATATCAATGGTTTGTTCACTGAAGTAATCCTTTCAGGCTTATTCTAACTCCTAATTGTCGATGACAGACAACAGGTTTGATAGGTGTAGCTCCTGCAATAGTCCTATCAGAGGTTGTTGTAGAGAAACTATGCTTTCTTGTCTGTTGAGATCGTCTTCTCTCTGAAATGTTGTCACAATTGTGCATTCTCTGCATCTCCCTGATCGAATTTACTGTCAATGCTCTGCTCTTTGTATTTCTACATTGGTGCAAGATCAAGAAAACAACAATGAGGTCGTCATAAAAGCATAAAGGGCAGGAAGACGAGCAGTGTTGCTTTGACAGACGCAATATTTCCATGTATTCTTTTTGCAACAGGAGGATGGAGGAGGGTGAACTTCCATTGTGTCCTTGGTGATAAGCTTTTGGTGTGCACATTGGTTTCTGTTGTTTCTTCCATGTTCAATAGATTTTAGAATTAATCTCAAATCAACCAGAGTTGTTTTACATATGGCTCAGACCTGCAATAAAATTCATGCTTAGCAGTTAATAGCTTTTTAAAAAGAAAAGTTGTGGTTGGAATAGGCTAGTTATTGCATATAATATTATGAACAGGAAAAAAATGGAGAATAGGAGAAATAAATGGATATTGTTAGCAAATCGTACTGCGGACGATCAGCTACTTGGAATGGGTAGACTTAGTGAGCAAATGCATTGCTTTAACATCTGGCAACTTTTGAGCTCCTCACCGTCGGCGACTTCAGTTGCTTAACCCTTAGAATCACAGTATATATATATATATTCACCAGGGTTCCCGATATAAGTCCTTTATGGACAGGAGACCAATTGATTAACTTGAACCTGTATCGTAATAAACTAATTTTTAAAAAAGAATTTTTAAAAAAAGAATTACATCTATTTCTAGTACCTCTACCTATAAATCTAATAGTAATAAAACAATTATTTTTAATAAAAATAATAATTAAAAATTTATTGATAATTAGAAAATTTTTAAATAAAAAAATAAAAGTTGGTGGTCATCAAAGTTTAAATTTTTCGTAAACATAGATTACATAATTAAAGAAAGAGAAAGAGATTAAAAAAACTTTTGAAATTATATATTTATTATTACAAAATTTCATAAATAAAAATACAAATAATTTTTAAATATATTCATGTTGGATTAGTATAGATAAACGAAAAACCATAAGCCAAAGAAAGATTAAATACTTTAATATTAATAATATTAGAAGAAGTTAATTTCTATGATTTTCAAGACTAATCTAGTCTTTGTAACGATCCTAGTTCTTTTGCTGGCTATCAAGACCTAACAATACCTCTTATAAACTAAAACATTTTAGATGCCTTAGTATTACAAATAAAGAAACAATCGATTCCTTTAATACCAATTTATAAAATTTTTATAAAATAATGAATACAACTTTCTTTTCTAATGTCTTGATATAATGCCAAACGGTTGAGACCTTATTTTTACATACTGTCTTAACGAAGTCCAAAACTGCAGTACCTAAATAAATTAAATGGACAGATATAACTCTTTCCAATGAATTGATTCTTGAAGGAGTAGCAGAACCTGCTCCACTGCCCGCACGGTCAGCTCATTTGGTCGTTGGCAAGGAAATTGGGTACAAGCTTTCAGTTTCGAGTCTTGACAGTGACAGTGTAGAGGTTCATTCAATGTGGTGATTTCTTGTACGCATCGAACAGTGGGCTGCCTTTCTAAGAAGCTAAACGAGATCAGACTGTAATTTATCCCCTTATTACTTTGTCGGGTTGAAGTGTAGGAGCGCTTGAGCAATTTCACCTTTTGGGTACAAGAACCTAGTCCTACCTTTGAGTCCAAATACACAAATAAAATAATTTAAAGATCACAAAGTAAAACTTTCTTTCAGTAAGAAATCAACAAGCTCTTATCTATAAAACCCTCTATCACAAATTTTCCTAATAAAAATCTATTAAGATACTTAACTTAATTATAGTCCAAACTCTAGCCTATATGGAGTAAATTATAATAAAAGTATTCCAGAACCTATTTATAAAAATACTCAAGATAGTGAGCTCAAATCACCTCCAACTTCGCAGCAGTGCTCCACCTTTTCTACTATGCTCTTATGGAATAAAAAATATAAACAACGAACAATATGTATTAGAAAAAGATTATGAATTAAATAAAAATATTTATATAAAGATCTCTACACTTTTTTTTCCAAAAAATAGTTCTATTGATTACTAAATAGAAAATTAGTGTTTGCACAAAATATAAGCATAACAACCGAGAGCTAAGGCCCTAGAGAACTTCTAATCCAACAGGCTTTACAACAAGAGGGTAATAATCCTTAGATGACCTCTTTATCACTGAGTTCTAAGAATCATATGTTGTCGAGAATGGAACTATGTTCCTTCATTCCAATAAGTATTTCATTAAAAAGGAATTCATTTATCTCCCTTTGTTCTGAAACGTACAATTATTCCTTTCCTTCCAAATTTCATACACTAATCTTCAAAAGTAGAGCTCATGCTTGCATCTCCATCTACTTTACATAATCCATCCCATCATTCCTTCCAAGTAGAATTGGGATAAGAGATTTAGAACTGACAGAGTATCTTTTCCATAAATAGATAGAATATTAACATTGAAAAAATATAATGTAATGGTCAAGTGTTTTAGAGGAATTAGAGCAAAGATAACAGTCGCCACCGATATTTTATCTAAACATTTTGCCCTTAGTAAAGAGTTTACCATGGATAACCATCAAAAGTATGAAACATATTATTGAGATAACTTATGGGAACCATACCAAAAGAAACTAAGGGACTCTAGGTTTCCTAAACCTTATTGTATCTCTACAAGACATGTTTGAAAAGTTCCCAAAAGAATTATTAACCTCATAGATACGGTCATCAAAACTTGAGCTTCTTAAGAATCCCTGTACCAATCCTATTTGACTATCCTTTATTTGCTAATTAAGGTTAAAAAGGTTCTTAGAAATAAATTGCTTGATAGTTGCTTCAACAGAAACAATTACCTTTAAGTAGGAAAAGAAGTTATAGTCCATTAAAGGACCTAAGGAGCTCCAGCTATGAAACCAAAACTTAGCTTTAGAGCCATCCCCTAATATGGTTCTAAACCGTGCTCTAACTTGATTCTTAAGCTTAAAAATAAGTTGCATTATCTAATAAGCATCATACCTTTATTCAAAAGACTAGAAATCAGTTTGGCTCATATAGTGGGAGTGAATCCACTTTCTCAACAATAATTCCTTATTTATAAGAATTCTCTAAATTTGCTTTATCATGAGTGAGTGTCTTATTATTAAGTGTCAAAGGGATATCCCCAAGAGCACCTTATTTCTTTGGAAGACATACAATTTTTCAAGAAACTTTAGCTATATAATGAGTATTAGATGTATCAGTCCAGAGGAAATTCCTTATAATTTCCTTAATAGTTTTTATTAGAGAGGAAAGAAGAGCAATATGTGTAGCCAAATGAACATAAAGAGAATTCAATATTATATTGATCAATTGAACTCTCACCATAAAGGAAAAGATCTTTTACACCAGTTATCAGTCCTTTGCTTAATTATATGATTAAGGGAAAGAATTTAGAGTATATAGGTCTTTTATAAGAAATAGGAATCCCCAAATAGGTGAATGAAAACTGTTTTTCTTTAAGATCAGTGATGGATGAAAATGAACCTAATAAATGAGTTGTAAAAGATGAGATAAAGAAATAACTTTGCTCCTTAGTCATGAAAAAACCAAAGATGCTCTTGAAAATCTTCATGGAATTCATCATAACGTTTATATAGTGAGAATCCACACATGAGAAGAGAAGTAGATCAGCAATAAATGATATACTATATCTTATTCTCTTACATTTCTTATTGAATTTGATGCAATGTTTAATGTGTCTTGGAAAAATTTCCATACTAAGAGCAAACAAATAAGGAAAAAGGGGTCTTTTTTACCTTATTTTCTTAGCCCTTTCAAATATACTAGTTTGGATTCCATTTAAAATACTACAGGAAACATTTGTGAGACATTAATCTATCCAACCTATGTAATTTTTACGAAATCTAAACATGAATGGTTAAGTCCTGGTTTATAATTTTTAAAGTCCATTTTGATTGTACAACATTGAGGAGAACTCTTCCTTTTATAATTCTTAAATAATTCCTCAAAAAGAAGCATATTATCCTTAACGTCTCACCCTTCTATATGCATTGCTTGTGTACCATTAATAAGTAATGCTCTGCTTCAATCTAAATGCAAGTAGTTTGGAGATGACCTTGTATATGAAGTTGCAAAAGGAAATTAGTCTAAAATCCCCAAAGTAATAAGATTAGGAATCTTTGGAATAAGATAAATAAATTCCATTAACAAGTTTCCTTTACTGAAGAAACTTAAAAATACCTCTATGAATGAATCCTTGATTAAATGCCATGATTTTTTAAATAACAATTCATTAATACCATCTAGCCCTAGAGACTTACTAGGTTTGAGGCTAAGCAATGCCTTATCCATATCCACATAAGTGAAAGGTGATTAAAGAGTATCATATTCATCTTAAATTTTATCCAAGATGAAGGAGTTAAGTAGTAACTTGTTAGAAGAAGAGTTATCCTTAGTGTTAAATATTTTATTGAATTGTTTAAAATGAAGCCCTAAGGAAATCATCCTGAGTAAAATTAATTAAACCATCCTCTATTTGTAAGGAAATAATTCTATTTAGCTTCCTTCTGGATAATAAAGATTTATAGAAAAGTGAGGTATTTCTATCTCCCTCAATAAGCCATTGAACCCTTGACCTTTGCTAAAATATTGAATAATGAACTTACATAGCATTTATGTATGCATGTATGGCTTCTTTCTCCTCTTCTTGAAGTTTTTAGTTCCTAAGGTCAAAATTACAGTTAAAGTTGGACTTTGTTGAGCCTGTCTTTGATGTCTATCATCACTATGGGCATTATTGCTACTATGTTTAGAATGATTGAGAGCTTTGAGTTCTTATTTTATGCACCTAAGCTTTCCATTACAAACAAATGATGGGGATCCATAAATATTCACACTTAGACCCTTTCCTATATCTTCTTCAAACCATTCATCAAAAGCCAAAAATTTATTAAATATAAATGGAAAATGAAACCTCATTCTATAATCCAATTTACTTATAAAAATGGAGAATGATCTAATAAGTAGGGATCGTCAAAAACAACCTTATGATCTTAAAATAGGAGAGCCATATCGAATTCCCCAATGCTCTATCTAGCTTCTTTCTTAATAACTACATATGTTGCTATTTATTGCTTTAAGTTTAGAAATCACCTTCAAATTTGAAATCAACTAGCTTGATGTTTGACGTAAATTTAGCAATATCATTTAAAAAGTTCTTTAAATAAACATTGCCTTAACTTTATGAGGATTAAGAATACTATTGAAATCATTCACCACTAATAATGGAGCCTAAATATTGGAATTTGTTGCAATGTATTCCATACTACAATTATTTGAAAGGAAAAAATAGAAGTATAAATGAAAGACATATGAATGATGGCTTTGGAATGCATAAGATCCAATTACAAAGGAAGCATTTGATAAATAATGATAGTGTTCAAAACCTTCAACCTTTTATAATTGTAGGCTATTACTAATCTAATATAATAAAGAACTCTACTCTGTGTACAATAAAGATGAAAGAATATGGATTTTTTTACTAACTTCCTAAAAGAAAATAAATTGAAGAAAACTACTATAATTTTGTCCAAAATTATAATATACAAATTATCGTCTTTAATTGGTGTGAAATATATGCCTAAAAAACATAATATATTCTTTTAATTGGCATTATATGTCATCCAATGGAATGGCCATATGTCTTATAACATGTTCAGCACTTATCAAGCATAGGTGCTGCCAAATGTTTACAGCTAACTAGGTCACTTGTCCATTAATCAACTACTACAGCTAACTAGGTCACTTGTCCATTAATCAACTATGTCATTTGTCATCAACTTACCAATACATTTGTCACACAATGATTGATCCATTTGTCACTTAATTACTAGTTCATTTGTCACCAATTTAGCTATGCCAAATGTAATTCAATTTTAGCCTAAATCATTCAAATTTTTTATGCATCAATTTATCCTACCACTTGGCGTTTGTCCTAGTCCAAATATACCCCAAATTTTCAGAATTTTCTAAAATTTACCAAAATTTCTGAAACAACAAGTAGCAACACCAAAACAGTTTTTAACACATTTAAACTACAATTCTCAATATAATCACATTTACAAATCAATTAAACCCAGAAAAATGTCAATGAATGCATGTATAATCATATTCATATGCAATAATCAAAATTCTCATATATGTGCAAAAATATGCAAAGCTTGATATGTATTTTCTAATTTTTCATAATTCACTATTCTCACCGTAACATAGGTAACGAGATGTTACAACCTACCTTGGAATTCTTATTTCTTCATCTAGAGCTTTATATGGAAACTTGAAACATTTAATTGAGAAAATCTAGGCAAGAATTTCAAAGCTAGAAAGTGAAAGCTCTATCCATGGCTGGGAGAGCTCAGTTGATATCAGTAGTGTAACATCCCACCTCTACTTCGGATTAGAACCCTAAAATTTGGTGCATGTGAGCTATGGGGCTTGGTTTAAATGAAATTAGAGGAAATGGTTATGATTGTGTTTTATTTGAAGTGTTTGATGATTCAATAAGGGTTGGAAACTTGGAAAAATCCTTGAAGAATGTTGGTATGGCATGTGTTCGATAAACGGACACGGAAGTCCGCTTAACGGACAGTCTCGGATGTCAGATTATCTTAAGGACAGGGTGTGTCCGCTAAACAGACACGAGAGTCCATTTAACGGACTGGTTGGAAGGCTCATGTCCGTTAAACGGACATGCAGGTCCGTTTAACAGACCTTCTCGGGAGAAATTGGGGCGCTTAATGGTTTCATGCCCGTTTAACGGACACTCTCGAGTGATTTTGGGTTGCTTAGCTAGTCTGTGTCTGTTTAACGGACATGCTTTGGGCCACTTTGGTAAATTGCAATTTTGACTGTTTTAAATTTGGTACATGTGGCCTTAAGTGAGCTTTTGATAAAAATGAATCATATTTGGATATTCATTGATGAATTGGATAATTG
>JANVCL010000214.1:22560353-22573595 GCA_026546855.1 Erythroxylum incrassatum | reverse complement strand
TCACAGGTCGGTCAGCTGGGATTCTTTTTGGATGACCTAGTTAGGACTGCTATTTTGTCTTGATTGTATATAGTAGTATAGTAGTTGTGTTAAGTTTTCAGAGGAATGTACAGACAGATAAGACTGATAGTTATGTAAATTACTGAGTTTGAAGAAATGATATGAAAAAAGATTGAGTTTTAAAAAGTTGCAATTTTATATTAATGTTTTATTATTGTGATGCCATGTGGAGGATAGAGATGTTTGTCTATAGTTCTCTCTTATCGTAGAATATGTACCGAAATGACCTACGGGCATTCCGGTGGGTACTCTACGGTAAGGAGGCGCTACAATATTTTCCATTGAAAAATATTGTTTTATCATCTTATGATTATTGTTTTATATTAGGATTGCATTGGAGCTATTAATGGTACACATATAGCAGTAGTTGTTGTAGAGGAGGATCAAATGAGATTTAGAGGACAGAAAGGAATAACAACAACAAATGTATTGCTAGCATATGATTTTAACTTACTATTTACATATGTTTTAGCGGGTTGGGAGGGCCTACCACACGATTCTCATATTTTCCTTGATATAATCGGTAATCCGAGACTTAAATTTCCAAAACCACCGATAGGTAATTTTAAAATTTATAGGATTTGCTATTCATGATTTAGACTTTTTATAATATCATTTATACTAATTATATTGCTTCTATGAAAACTCAAGTAAATATTACTTAGTTGACAAAGGCTATCTGGAAAGAGAAGGATATTTGACACCTTACCCAAAGACAAGATATCATCAATCAGAGTTTCGTGGTGCAAATCCAAGAAGATCTCGAGAAGCTTTTAATCGAGCCCATTCATCATTGAGAAGTTGTATTGAGAGGGCCTTCGGTGTTCCTAAGGCTCGATGGAAGATATTAGAGAAAATACCTAAGTATTCATTAATGGATCAAAATAGAATAATTTGTGCAGTTTTTGCGTTGCATAACTATATTAGAAGAAGTACAATTGGTGACCTAACTTTTAGCATCATCAATCAAGATCATGAATTTATACCTCTAGATGTATTTCAAGATGTTGAAGTTAACTCTACATAAGAAGACATTGAAGAACAGAAAACTCGAAAGATGACAACTATTTGTGATAATATTACTTCTAGTTTATGACAGTTAGACGTCGTTCTTAAATTGTTATAAACCTTTGCTTTAAATGATGATGTTCATTTCTTTTGTTCTATTTGAATTGTATATTTGAATTGTTAAACTTCATTTGGATTGTTACATTTTATATTTGGATGTATCATGATGATGATGATAATGATTATTATGATTATCATCATCGTCATCATCATCATCATCATCATTACGATTATTATTATTATGATTATGATTATTATTATTATTATTGTTGTTGTTGTTGTTGTTGTTGTTGTTGTTATTGTTATTATTATTATTGTTGTTGTTGTTACTGTTGTTGTTCCTGTTCTTGTTGTTGTTATTATTATTATTAGTTCTATGTTCTATGTTTTTTTGTTAGAGTTATAAACTTAATTTTTGTAGAATTAAATATATAAAATCTAAATTCTTATAAGAATATTCAATGAAATACTAAGATATATAATATTCATACCCTTATAATTTTTTTAAAATTCATGTCCTCATAAGTCATTTTACATATAAACAACTAATATTAAACATATAATTTTACCAAACATCTCTAATAAACAGCTAATGCAATCCGCTGGTCAAATTAGCTGATATAATCAGCTATTAGCTAACAGTTGATAGAATTAGCTAACAACTAATGCAATCAATTGATTGGGGCTTATATTCTTTTATATAAATAAGTAAATTATGAATTTTTTAAAATGTGTTCTTGTAAAATGTCTAATTTCGATTGATTATGAGATAAAAAGTCAAAGTCAACATACCTAATATACAAGACTTTCCACTTTACAGGAGTCTGGAGAGGGTTATAATGTACGTAACTTTCTTTTAATATTTTTACGAAAAAAGCTATTTCTATGACTTGAACATGTGATCTTATAGTTATAATGGCAAAAATGGTAAAGTTGGTTCAAGGCTTATCTTATGATAACGAGATACTTAAGAGTAATTAATTTAGGAATCAACATATGCTCCCCTTTATAACCAAGAAGTAAATGAAAAGAATAGGCATATTCATATTAAAAATAAATTAATTGATAGTTATGGATATATAAATATTATATACCATATAAAGTCCTTAATGTTTTCAAAACGTTAAAGTAAATTTTGAATATTTCTACATGTTAAAGTTTAAATTGTATTTTATTGTAAACGTAGAGATTTAAAATATACTTTTAGAAAATAAAATAAGAGTTATAGAAGTAAATTATGAACTCCAAAATGATTACTGCTAAGAAGAAGTTTGTAAAAGCTTGGGAATTTGGAAAAAAAAAGGGACAGAGTTTTAGAGACTTTTATATGGGAAGATAATGGACATTTGGGATTTTTTTAGGAGACTAAAGTTGATTATAGGTGTAAGACCCACTAAAGTTGATTATAGGTGTAAGACCCACTAATGCCACACTTGGCTCTATGCCTTTACTAGTGAGTCTCACGTGAAAAAAAAACGTTTTGTAAATAGTAATGAAATATTTAGCCCTTATTAGGTATGTAACACCCGAATCCCGCCCGACATATGTATGTTCGCCATACAGTCA
Source organism: Erythroxylum incrassatum (assembly GCA_026546855.1). Taxonomy (NCBI): domain Eukaryota; kingdom Viridiplantae; phylum Streptophyta; class Magnoliopsida; order Malpighiales; family Erythroxylaceae; genus Erythroxylum; species Erythroxylum incrassatum. Next base: position 22,570,901 of record JANVCL010000214.1, on the reverse strand, counting down.
CTTGTGCACATGCCTGATAGAATTGACGTGTTAACTATTTCACCTTCACTTTATTGCATGGCATCACAAGAAAAATCATAAATAGCACATGATCTAAAATCCAAAAGGTTCCTTATTTCATTTCATGAAACATAATTTACAATGTAGCCTTAGATCCAAAAGCGGTACAAATTTTCTTCATTGCGGTCTTAACAACTAAGTCGTCGCTTTTTCAATCCTGAAATTGTCAATGTTGCAACTTTTGTGAGTTTTGCAAACTTAGTATAGAAACCATCCTCGACGATTTACTCTTATCATGCAACACAACATTTCATATTATCAAGTAATTCACATCAACTTGATTATCATCGAGACATATCATGAACATTTTGTTCACAATTGTCATATTTCAATCACGTAGTCCAAACAATTCATCATTTCATTACAATTTTGCAGAACACAATCATCAATAATTTATCACAGATTCATTCAAGAAAAGTTCTCACAACAGTGCAATTATTCAATTTATTTATTTCATATGTGAAAGCAACGTCCATGAGACAAATTCATTTGTTACGTTGTTGTGACCGTGTGCCTTTTTCACTATCCCGTATCCATTGTGGATACCGAACTCTTTTATAACGTTCCTTATCCGTCGGGCATACAGGGCTCATTGTACACATTGAGCCTTAGGCTCTTTCCACAGGTGTCTGAGCTTTAAGTTCTTTTTAACTGGCGACATCAGTCGCAACTGCCTTTATATTTCATACATTGGAAATGAAATGCATTCACAAATTCAATCATCATATTCATTCAGTCATATTCACATTCTTTTTCATTCACATTTGTCATCAGACTTTTAGTCTGGCATTTAACATTTACGTTGAGAAATAAGTATTTTGTCACATTCACATACAAGTAGCACTTTCAATGTTGTATTCATACATTAAGCACCTCGGACTTTTTATGTCCAAAATTTAGTACACATACAACATAAATCAATTCAATTTAATATCAAACACAACAAATAAAAGTGAGACCATCTTAGGTTACTCATAATTGCTCCCTTTTGCTTATTGCCTTGAAGTCCTGGCAATATCTGAAAATGGTCGCTCCACGTGTACTTCTATATGCAATCATACACATTTCATATTACTACACTGCTCATTTAATTGAATAAATACATCTAAAAATGTATCATGTATTATGCATGTTCAATGACAAAGTCCTGGGTATATTTCTGTAATAATCTGATGAAAACATCCATTTTACCCCAAATGTTCCGAAATTCAGACACTTATTAACCATTCCAGCTTTTTCCGCAAATCAGACTTTCAAGTCTACTTTGCATGATCATTAAGATCAAGAAAATGGAGTATTTATATAACACTTTCTTCTAAACAATTGTTTCCCTATGTATCTAATAACACTAAGATCATACAATTTGATTCAGTATACTGAAAGTTATTCTTAAAACATTTTAGACTGTTCTAAAACTAAAACAGAACTCTTAACTCAACTTCATATAAGATTTTAAAATTCTTAGAGACATAATTATAATTCAATTTCTTCAAGAAGGCTGTATTAATATGTCTCTAGTTTAATTTGAATCAAGAATCAACTCATTTGGAGATCTAAAAATCAAGATATAATCAAAATACTGAAGCATGTTCAGTGAAAATTCTCCAATTCATAACATTCCAACATATTTCCTCATTTTCATCCTAAATCTTTTATACTTAGGAATTTGGAAGAAGTTTGTAAAAGCTTGGCAATTTGGAAAAAGGGACAGGGTTTTAAAGACTTTTGTATGGGAAGATAATAGACATTTGGGATTTTTTTCAGGAGACTAGAGTTGATTATAGGTGTAAGACCCACTAATGCCACACGTGACTCTATGCCTTTACTAGTGAGTCTCATGTGAAGAAAAACATCTTGTAAATATTAATGAAATATTTAGCCCCTATTAAGTAAATGACTTATTAGACATTTTTTGATGAATTAAAAGATGTTAATTGTTTGACTATGTCAAACTGATAGTTGTATTTGATAATTAGCTGATTGCATTGGCGAATTGAACCAAATCCATATATTTTGAAAACTCTCCTATGAGGAGCATTTTCCTCCCAGGGTTAAGAAATTTAAGGACTAAAAGACTATTATGTGCAAAATTTATTACAAATTATTCAAAAAGATAAAGATAGTGAAATAGCAATTAATGTCAAGCTTTAGTCAGAATATACCAAGAGTTATTATCTCATTATATGGTCTTTCTTTAACTTTAAACAATTAATAATAAACAATTAATTTTACTAAACATCTTTAAATAAACAACTAATATTATCTGTTGGTCTAATCGGCTATATTAATCCATTGTCAGCTAGCTGATGTTATTTGTTTGTTGAATATTGATAGGTTGTAGTCTTCTGAATGGAGAAAATGAATCAAGATGCCATGCCCAACATTGGAGGTATGTACATTTATTGTCTAGTTATTGCTCTAAATAGAATGTGAATCTTGGTATTGTGGTTATTGTTAACTGCATTTATGAATAGCAATTGGTACCAATGCTTCATGGTCATCTGATTTTAGGCCTTATACTTAGGTATAAACCCATTGTTCCCAAACCTGTTTTTGGCATGAATAGTCTTGAATGACACATTGAAGGTGTAGAAACTGTTGTTGGTTATTATTATTGCCTTTTAACTTTGTTTTGGGCAAATGAATCTGTTTTTGGGTGAGATTTTTTGAAGTTTTTGGGGGGTTTCGTTAATGGCCAAAATGGGCTAGAAGCTTTCAGGTGTTTGGAGTATTTTTTGCTGAATTGGGTATTGGAAATCCATAGAGCATGAAAAATGAAAGAAAACCCTCAAGTCTCATTGGAAATGGCCAACCGAAGGTTTAGTTTCAGGGGTTCGGACTCACGTGCTCAACAGAAGGTCAAGGACGATCCATATCGTGTCATCCCAGACCCTGATAATAATAATAAAAAATAAAAATAAAAATAAAATTTTGAACAATAACGTGTGGGGGCACGTGAAAGGTTATTTTTGGATCATTTTTCATCATTTTGCTCCATTTTTTAATTCTATCTTTTCATGTGTTTATGATCTAGATTAATCAGTGATTTTTATTTCATAATTCTAATTGTTTTTAATCTTATTGTGGCATAAATATGATTATTTGTTGACAATAGTGAATGTTTATTTTTACCTATCCTAAAATTGAGCATGTGGAACTATTTGTGATGAGGAACTTTTAAATATTAATATATGTTTAAATTTTGTGTTTTTTCCTCTAAAATAGCATTAAGATCCATATGGGTAATTACTTGTCCTGTCGATAATTACTACTTAGTAGGATGCTTAATATGATAAAGAAATTTTATTGAAATATTATGAACCACACAATTTTTCTATCATTTCGATAGTACATTGACGATTTGGTTGTAATATTTAATAAATTGTTCTTACTTGTGAATGAGTTCTATATTTGTTTAAGGAATTCTAGCATGAATGATATAATTAATTTTGAGAAAGAGAGCATAAATTGCATGATTCTATTTTAACGTTCATATCATGGTTGAATCTCTCATGATGAATTTGGCTATCATACGAACAGATTTGGCTTAAGAATTGATACACCACCTAAATTTGCTAATGATGCTACTAAGAAGGATAAGAGATCCTATAAGGAGTGAAAATACTCTAACCGATGTTGCTTAATGATTATGAGGTATCATATAGATGAATCCATTCGTGATATTATTCTCAAGGCAGATAGTTCAAAGGATTTTCTTGCTGCAATTAAGAAGAAATATCCAAAGTTCTCAAAGAACGAAAAGAATGAGTGCTTAAACATACTTCATCACACCATTTACGATGGTGCAATTGACATTAGGGCTCACATCGACAAGCTCATAGCTTGTTACTATAAGCTTAACACTATAGATATGGACCTTAGTGAGGATTACATGGTATGGTTTGTGATGGAGACTCTTCCTTCCAAATTTGATTCGATCAAATCAAGCTATAATGCTCAAAAAGAGCAATGGACTGTTGAGGAGATGACTATTATTCTTGCCAAGGAAGAGGACGACAAGAAAAAGGAAAGGCAAAAAGCATCTCCATGATGACAAACCACAACAATTCTCAAGAGAGAAAGTTCACTTCTAATAGCTCAAGTGACCAAAAGCTTTTTAAGAAGAAAGTTGTTAGTCCTAAAGGAAATGGACAGGCAAGCTCATCTTTTATTTGTTAAAAGAATAAATTTTTCAAAGGGAAGTGCAACTTTTCTCAAAACTTTGGGCACAAGAAAGCTCATTGTCGAAAGCTACAAAAGAAAGGTAATTGTCATGTGATGGTTTGTTTAGAGTCCAATATTATTGATGTGCCTTTAAATACTTGGTGGTTAGATACTAGAGCAATAATTTATGTTACGAATCCCTCGCAGAAATTGACAAGTCAAAGAAGGCCAACTAGTTCTGAACAACATGCGTACATGGAGATGATACCAAAGTCCAAGTTGTATTTTTTAGGATAGTTAAACTACAGTTGAATACATGACATCTTTTGGAGTTAAATGATGTTGCTTATTTACCCTCTATTAGGAGAAATTTGATTTTTGTATCAATTTTGGATAGACTAAGTTATAGTCTTTTTTTTGCAACTGAAAAACTGACTTTGTATTGTGACTCTTTTTTGGTGAAAAATGAAATTTTATGCAAAAATTTATACAAAGTTGAGTTGAATGATGTTGTTACTGTTGCTTCTTCCTCTTCTCTTAATACTATTGTTGGTTTCAAACGTATGAGGTTAGATTTGAAATCTTCTGTGTTATGGTACAAACCTTTAGGCCATATTCCTAGAGGCAAAATGGAGAGGTTGGTAAAAGATGGTGTACTTCAAGATCTTGATTTTTCAAATTTCAATACCTGTGTTGAGTATATTAAAGGAAAGTTGACCGCCAAGGTTAAAAAAGCAAAACAAACAAGTGCTCAGAATTGTTGGAGTTGATTCATACTAATATATGTGGACCATTTAATTAGTGAAAATTTTGAATCTTTGGATGCGTTTAAGATTTTCAAGACAAATGTTAAGCTTCAAATGAGGAAGAAAATCAAGGTAGTTAATTCCAACAAAAGTGGAGAATATTATGGGCATTATGATGAGAGTGGAAGGAATCTAGGGCCTTTTGCTAGATACTTGCAAGAATGTGGTATTGAAACAAAATATACAATGCTAGGAACACGTCAGCAGAATTAAATGGCTGAAAGAAGAAATTGCACACTTCTTAATATGTTACAGTATATGTTGATTCGTTCTAGTTTACTAGAATTTTTGTGGGGTGAGGCGTTGAAGACAGTCACTTATATCTTGAAGCAAGTACATAGCAAGTAAGCTCCAAAAACTCCATACGTTGGACACCCCGCCCTCGTGGGTCACGAGCTCGACGTCTTAAGTGACTTTTGGGCACGTGTCCCATAAGGGTGGTATGCCCCCACCAAGACAAACACCTAGACATCTTACCTCTAGCATTTCCGAAAAGATTTTATCGCCTGGAGAGTCAAAAAGGACTAGAAGGTAGGTACAAACGAAAAGCAAACTAATGGAAAAAGATAGAAGAAATGGGAAAATTGCTATAACTTTCCCTACAAATATCAAATTGGAGTGTTCTTTGGATGGTTCAAAAGAGAACTTCAAGATCTACAATTTTCATGAGACCTCGAAGACAGATTCTATCTTCTAAAGAATCAAAAAATGGAACAGAAGATAGGTACAAATGAAAAGCAGACTAATGGAAAAAGAAAAAAGAAGTGGGAAAATTGCCAAAACTTTCCCTACAGAAATCAAATTGGGGTGTTCTTTAGATGGTTCGAAAGAGAACTTCAAGATATACAACTTTCATGAAGACCATGAAGACAGATTCTATCTTCTATAGGATCAAAAATGGAACAGAATATAGGTACATACGAAAAGCAGACTAATGGAAAAAGACAGAAGAAGTGGGAAAATTGCCATAACTTTTCCTACAGATATCAGATTGGGGTGTTCTTTTGATGGTTCGAAAGAAAACTTCAAGGTCTACAACTTTCATAAGACTTCAAAGACAGATGCTATCTTCTAAAGGATCAACAATGGAATAGAAGATAGGTACAGATGAAAAGCAGACTAATGGAAAAAGACAGAAGAAGTGGGATAATTGCCATAACTTTCCCTACAAATATTGGATTGGGGTGTTCTTTAGATGGTTCCAAATATAACTTTAAGATCTACAACTTTCATAAAGACCTAAAAGACATATTCTATCTTTTGAAGGATCAAAAATGGACCAGAAGATAGGTATAGACGAAAAGCAGACTAATGGAAAAAGACAGAAGAAGTGGGAAAATTGCTATAATTTTCCCTAAAGATATCGGATTGGGGTGTTCTTTAGATGGTTTCGAAGAGGACTTCAAAATCTACAACTTTTATGAAGACCTCAAAGACAAATTTTATCGTTTGAAGGGTCAAAAAAGGAACATAATATAGGCCAGGTGAAAAAGTAGAAGAAGCAAAATATAGAAGAAGATGACGTCATCACAGAAGAAGCAAAAAGGCAGAAGAAGCAAAACACAAAAGAAGATGATGTCATCACAGAAGAAGCAAAAAAGCCGAAGAAGCAAAACACAGAAGAAGATGACATCATCACAGAAGAAGATGACGTCATCACAGAAGAAGCAAAAAGACAGAAGAAGCAAAACACAGAAGAAGATGACGTCATTACAGAAGAAGCAAAACATAAAAGAAGATGACATCATCACAAAAGAAGAAAAAAGGCAGAAGAAGCAAAACACAGAAGAAGATGACGTCATCATAGAAGAAGATGACGTCATCATAGAAGAAGATGACGTCATTACAGAAGAAGCAAAAAGGTAGAAGAAGCAAAACATAGAAGAATACAACTTCACTCTTGAACATCTTCCCTCATGAGGACCATAACTTTCAGGTCAGATGTCCAAAATTTTCATCCTATACACCGTTGGAAAGATAAAAGAAAAACCTACAACTTTCTAAAAGACACATTTGCTAAATCAGTCTAAATTAATCCAAATTTTCCCTCTAACTCAAAACACGAATTTTTCCTTATGAAAACTTTAAAAAACAACGTACAAATTTGAGAGAGTCATGAACAAAAATGCAAGTATATCCCATTAGTATCAAAAGATAAGAGTTTTACAAAGCTTTAATGGGCATTTGAAGCCGCAAATACATTAATACATCCAAATCCCAAAATACAAAAGATATATGAACCAAGATTTGCTCAAAATGCAATTAAAGCCTTGCTTTCAATTTGAAATAATCAAAACTAAGAGTGCTGCCTTGCCCCTTGACCTACTTGATATCCTGCTCATCACCTGAATGTGTGGGAGGAGATTGGGGGGTCAACTTAGAGCCCATGGATAACAATTTTATAGTTTGTAACAAGCAAAAACATTTATAAATCATTTTCAATGCAGAAATTCATATGTATGCAAATCATGAATGCATCACTCATATCAACTTTTCATGAACACATAAACATATTAAATGGTTTGGGTAAGTCCAAAACCTGACGCACTACACATTTCCAATGAAATGGTCCTGTGTAGTCGTGAATTCTTGAGGGAGCTACATGCCGCTAGCATGTAAGTGAGAGAAGCCTATACGTGGGTCAACGTGCACATGATGGTTCTTGAGGGACTACCACAAACCCACATAACATATAGATTTCAAAATCTTGTAAGTTCGATGCCCAAAAAGGCACATTCTCTTGAAAACTTGCTTTTCACATGCTTGTTATATCTTAAAAACCTTTACCAAAAGTATGGTTTCATAATCATGCATCATTTCAAAGAATCATTTAAAAAAATTCATAAATCATCACACAAATCATGTATAAGCATCTTGCAGTATTTAACAACATTAAATGCACATGAATGAGGTGGTTGCAAAATTAATTACTGTCATTTATTGACAGAAAACTTTTATTAGCTTATCACCTAACTATAAAAGTGAAACCCACCTTGAAGTCCTTGATTATGGCTTGTTCAAATATGCCTCTCCTCTTGCTCTTCTTGTCCTTCCTGATTCCCTTTTTAACATAAATACAATTCCCAAAAATCAATAGGAATTTCCAAATGAGAACCCAAAGAAACTAATGTATAAATTGATCTTAGAACACTTAAACCCATACATTTACTATGCTCTTGAAGCCAAAACCTTTTTAAAAATCCAAAGCCTTAAAATGCTCTTACCTCAAATATTTACCAAATGAAGAAATTCTTAGTTCAAAAGAAAGCTCTTATCTTCCTCTACCTTTTTCCCTTCTTATACCACACCTAAATCTCCCTAGAAAGCTTAGAAAAGATGGAACCCTAGCTCAACTCTCTTCTTTCCTCTCAACCACTGAAACTTCTCCTCTCTCTCTCTCTCTCTCTCTTTGATTTTTTTATTTCCCTTCTTCCTTTCCCAATTTCATTTTCACCTCTTTAGGAAGAAAACAACACTTCTTTTTCTCCATTTTACCCTTAATGATAGAGAAAAGTCCACCTTGCCCTTTCTTCAATGCCTTAAGGTTTTTAAACTTAAGTGACTTGTCAAAATTGGCCTTACAATCTCCCTTTACTTTAATAGTTCAATGCCTTTAGCCCATGTCATATTATCTTACCCACATAACATGTTAATTAATTCCAATATAAATAAATCTAGCAAGACCCAAAAATTAATCTAATCATGCTTATAAAAAAAGATTCAGGGGCTAACATTTCTCCCACTCTTAAGACAATTTCATCCTCAAAATTCTTACCTGAGTCATTGAAAAAGTGTGGATACTTTTCCCTCATAGCCTCCAAGGGCTCTTATGTGGCCTCTTCAACATAATATTTTCTCCATAGAACTTTAACTAGCTGACCCTCTTATTCCTAAGCACCTTTTCCTTGGTGTCCAAAATCTCCACTGGCATCTCCTCATAACTTAAATCATTTTTTTAACTGCACCTCAGTGGTCTGATTAATATGAGAGGGATTTGATCTATATCTCTTCAACATGGAAACAAGAAAGACATCATGAATCTGTGATAATTCCGGTGGCAACGCCAACCTATAGGCTAGCAGTTCAATCCTCTCTATAATCTCATATGGACCCACATATCTCGGACTCAACTTGCCCTTATTACTAAACCTCATGACTCCTTTCCAAGGAGATGTCTTAAGGAAGACTTTCTCACTGACTTCATACTCCATCTCCTTTCAGTGTGCATCAGTATAACTCTTCATTCTATCCTATGCTGCTTTAAGACGTTGCTTAACCAGGTTAACCTTATCGATTGTCATCTGAAGTAACTATGGCCCTATTAGTTTCCTTTCTCCTTCTTCATCCCAACATATCGGAGTTCTACATTTCCTTCCATACAGTGCTTCATATGGAGCCATCTGAATGTTCGAATGGTACGAATTATTATAAGCAAATTCGACCAATGGCAAATGCTCGTCCCAAGCTCCTTTGAAATCCATCACACATGCTCTAAGCATTCCCTCAAGTGTCCGAATGGTCCTCTCAGATTGACCATCCATTTGGGGATGAAAAGCCGTGCTAAAATTCAACTTGGTTTTGAGAGCTTCTTGTAAGCTTCCCTAGAATCTCGAAGTGAATCAAGGATCCCTATCAAAGACCATTGAATCCAGAACCCCATGTAATCTTACTATCTCATCAATATACTTATTGGCTAACACATGCAAAGAGTTAGTGTGCTTAATTGCCAAGAAATGGACTGACTTCGTCAACCGATCAACAATGACCCATAAGGCATTGTGCTTCCTACTAGTCTTAGGCAAACTCATTAGAAAATCCATAGTTATCCTTTGCCACTTGCACTCAGGAATGGGCAATGGCCTTAACTTGCCTGAAGGTGCCTGGTGCTTAGCCTTGACTTACTGACACACTAGACACTTGCTCACATATTCTGCTACATCCCTCTTTATGCCTTTCCACCAAAAATGTTCTTTCAGACCTCTATACATCCTGGTCCTACCTGAGTGCATGGCATAAGGTGCATTATGTGCCTCATCTAGTATTTCATCCTTTACTTCCTTGACGTTCGGGATACAAAGTCTATTTCCTATAACCATAAGTCCATCATCCCTCACTACCACTTCAGATTTCTTGCCATTCTGAATTTATTTTCGAAACTTACTCAATTTTGCATCCTGTGCTTATAACTCCTTAACTTTCTCCCTAAGTATCGGTCTCACTCTGAAAATAGCAACAATACATTCAGGTTCCTCCTGTTTCAAACTTATCCTAAGCTTAGCCATCTCCTCTAACAGCGGTAGATAAACTGTTTGAACATGAGGTATAGAGAATTGTTTACTCAACGCATCCGCTGTTGGACCCCGCTTAATTTCAGAGTCCAACGCTTGCTTTGATATCACAAATGTTGGGTACCGACTTCCGGAGCCCAAATTTGGATCACAAAATGTGGGCATCTTACCTTGAAGGGTTATTTCCAAGAATCCTAATTAGCCATCATCTGTTCACCTTCATTCTCATA
>JANVCL010000214.1:22528785-22541022 GCA_026546855.1 Erythroxylum incrassatum | reverse complement strand
CTTAATTTTCCCAAAAATCCAAAAAAATATTCATTTATACTTTGCTTAATTTAATTTAGTTCAACCATTCAAAACCCTCTCTTTAATTGCTTTAATTGCATAATTTGACTCTAGGTTAGTTTTAAAGATCAATTTCTAACGGTTACAACGAGAGAGACGACCCGAGGTTTAACTTGCTGCAATCTTGGATTAATTATTTTTGACCGGTTTCTAATGTCGATTGCTTAATCGAACGACAAAGCCGCGATCACAGTCATTATGGACTAAATGGGTGCATGAATACTATATCAAAGGTAAAAGTTTATGGAATTTTAAACTCACAAACTCGACCTCTAGCACTATGTAATATATTGTCAAAATCAGAAGCAAAATGGGATTACAAGTATTAAAGCAAGTTAGGAATGATAATGATATCAATTTTTGGGATGATAATTGGACTTCAATTGGTACTATGGAGAATATTATGGAGCTTGCTCTACTAAGAAGTCTCATTCAAGGTAATAATATTGTTGCTATATCCCTTAAGCATAAAGTTGACATTCTTAATATGGTTAGAAGTCCTTTCCTGCTTATTAAGATCAACAACACCAATATTTGCATGGATAAATATGATATGAATATCTAGAGAACAAGTACATTTCTCCAACCTGTCATGTAGGAAATTCCAGCAAAGGTTCTTCGCTAAGGTTCCTTGGTTTAAAATGGTGTGGTGTGTGTATATGCCACCCCAAGCTTCGATTACTTTATCTAGGGCTATCAAAGAGAAACTCCCTACTATTGATAAACTCAATAGGTACTTGGCTATCCCAAATTGGTGTGTATTGTGTAAGTACCTAGGAGAGTGTATCACACTTATTCTTCAAATGAAATGTTGTCTCAAGGATCCTTCTATTGATTGGCATCAAGTTGTTCTATAGAGATCTAATATGTCACACAAATATGATGCACTCATGCATCATATGGTGTTACTATATATCCATATCGTATCTAGTTCAGGACATTTGGGATGAAAGAAACAAGCAAATTTTCTACAACATAGATCAAAATAAAGACCTTTTTTGTAAGGAACTGCTCAATAGGATCAGATTTCACATCAATCTCTTTAGAAGGACTTCTGATATTAACTAGTTGTGGAAGATTTAGCTGGAGTAATGGTGGCATAGTTTGTAGTTTAAATTGATATACAGTAGCTTGTTATTCTCAACGATTGGCTTTGTTTTCATCGTCTAGACCTTGATTGTCCTTTGTAACTGTGTATTCTAACCTTATTGGTAGGCTTAATTTAACTTTCATGTTTTTCAAAAACAAAAGTTTATAAGTTATTAAATGGATACCTTTTTTTAATTAAAAGTGTTTATACTTTTAAATCATGAAATGTATAAATTTATGAAAATAAATAAAATATTATAAAAATATTTGTGAGTTCATTTAATAAAGTGTATATAATTTTAATTCTCTCCGTTCCCATCCGCAACAATAAATGGAGTGAACGGCCGAACGGGAAATCGAAGTGGTCAAAAGGTACTCGTATTCCCCCTCAAAACAAAAAAAAGGTACTCGTATTGGGCTGAAGTGGGCCCTTGTGTCATTGTGAACGGGCTACAAATCTGTGGGGTTTAGGGAAAAACAAAACCCCAAGAAACTAGAAATGACAGTGATGAAGCCTCTCAAATTTTCCGAAGCCATGCCGATACCCGTCATCCCTCTCTCTTCTCCCACGTATAATTTCCCTTCTTTTGCTCGTCCAACCCTTCAAAACTGTAACCAAGCCATCATATTTGGTGCTTCACGGATAAGAACCCAAAAAGTCAATCCCAGTGCATTTACGCGTAAAAGATTGTTGCCTTGGCATTTTCGACAACCGGGTTTTTGCGTCAATGCAGATAATGGAGAAGGGAAGAACCAGGGTGGTGTTGATGATGTTCAAGTGGTGGCTCCAGGAGAGAGTACTATGCCTGAGAGGTTTAGGTACTTGACTAAAGAAGCTCCTGACCCTCCCTTAAGGTGGCCTTGGTTTTTAGGTAATGCTTATTTTAACCTGGATAGCCTCTATGGTCTTAGCATTTTCAAATTGAAATCAATTGTGTTATCTGTATTATGTTCTAATTTTCGATGATCTAATTAAAAATCGGATATATGTTGTTTGTATTACTTGGCTGAGTTTGACAGGATTTCAAAATCAAAGAGCTGTTATAATTATTTTACTCCGGTAATTGTTAGTTTTCAGCAAGCATTTCATAAATATAAGGCTTTGAAGTCTTTAGGGAATTAGTTGCCCCTTTTGATATGGGCTATAGAACACGGGCACCCTGAATTACAGGGTAACTACGGCATCTATGTATGTGAAGTCCTAATTATTACCAAGATGTTTTTGGTTTGGGAAAATGGTCTTTTTATTCTCCATTTTAGTAGCAGTATAATACGTTGTTATGAATAAATAATTTCCTGGGAGAAAATACTGGATGATTTGCACCACATGTACTTTTGCAGTTGAGCATTTGGAATTGACGATATATGAAACTCAATCAATCTTAAAGGGGAAAAAAAAAACTTAAAAACGTTATCTTTAAAAGAAATGTTCAATTGTTATGTAATGAAGTGACTATGTTGTCTACCCAATTTGTTTTAAGTTCTTTGATATTGTTATAAGCATACGATCAGGAACAGAGGAGGTGAAGCAACGTTTTGATTTTCCATTATCTTCTTACGTTTTTGAACATCTCAAAGTTTGTCCATTAAATGAACCCTTAATACTTGCTTTAATATGGTAGATGCATAACCTAAACTTTAGAAATGTGGAAGAAAGAAAACCCTTTAGAGGTAGAACAAATTTATAATATGTCACCTTGTTAGGATATACTATTTGTTTGGAATTTGAATATCTATTTGCCTCTCTAATTTGATATTCTGTAGCCACGCAGACAATATTGCTCTCCTGCATTTCTTAGCTATTTCAAGAAGAGAAAGAAAAGAAAAAGTACATCAATTTGGTTTCATATAATATTATCATCTCCTTTGTGAAAGGAATTCTGTAAATTGTTCAGAGATGCGTTTCTTGATACTTATCTTTGTTCTCTTTTGGAACTAGGAATTCATTAAATGTTTTGACTAAATTCCTTCTGCTTCATACAAATGTGCAGCATTGGGTTTCCTCATCTATGCATGGAGAGCAGTTTTATTTGAGCTGGGCAATTGGAAAAGAGCTGTGTTGTCAATAGTTAGTTTTGCAGGATACCTCTTAAAACTTTTGTTGGCCATTGTCTTCCATTTTATCGGGGATCCAATCACTTCTTTGTTTAGATTTATAGAGTATTCTATATACGGCATTCGAGCTTTCTACTCTTCGATTGTGTCACATGCTCCTGTTGCAGAACTTATGACAGTAATCATGCTTTCATCAGCTATTCTTGCCTTAGCTCAAGCTGCTGTTCCAAGCTCCGTAAGTTGTCAAAAGCATCTTCTGACATTGTCTGGCCTAATAGGCTATGCAGCAGTGAAAGGTTATACATCGGAGCCAATTTTCTGGACACTGCTAGTGGGGTTGTATGGTTTCTCAAAATTGGTTAAAAAGAGGGATGATGTTACATCTGGATTGCCTGTTGCAGCTGTATTGGCAGCTGTAGGAGAACCATGGGTTAGAGCTTTAGTGATAATTTCGTATCTGGCTCTTGCTATTTATCAGAATTCAAGGAAATCTTCAGAAGGAAAAGAGGAAAGTGGAGTTAGGGAAATAGGTGTAGGGGTTCCAGTGCCATTGCTACTTGCAGCCATGGCCATTGGAATTCGACTTGCTGCTAAGTGGGCAGGATACCGTCACTTGACATGGATGATAGTATGACAGCAGCTAAGCTCCTACTGAATCGTGAAGAAATGATAAAGAGGTTTCTATATTATGTATAATTCCCCTTTACTGCATCAAATAAAAAAGTTTCACCTCCTATGCAGTTTGTAGAATATGATTTTGTGACAAGAATTTTTGGTACTCCGTTCTGTTGTGGACCTTGTGGTGGCGCAATGCTGCGGTTATTATTTGCAAAATTTTAATTGATCGGAGAGTTTGCGTTTTTCATCTCCCACGAAAATTTCCGTGCTTTTGTTTATTATGCCCCCTGTTGAAAATATTGTAAGATGTAGACACAAAGGATTATGCCAGAGCTATTCATACAAAGGATTTCTTAATCTCGATTACATAATACCATAAATGAAATAATATCTTAAAAATATTAATTTAGGAAATAGTCAATGGCATATAATTGAATCCAATGAAGCGATAATCAAATCACATTAATAAAGAATCAAAACACAAAATTCATCCCAAAGTTCATCCCACTTCGGCATTAAACAAATTTAGCTCATAAAAACAGAAAACATAGCCAAAGATTCAGAAGAAGAAATAAAAATAAGAGAATCCATTGTATATCCCCTTTTCTCTAGTATAATCCACTAAAACTTTGATGGAAATATGCTTTCTATCCATCTCTAAGCAAATATCCAAGTCTCTACTGCTCCAAATTTTTCAAAACTGTAATTAAAACTTGAACTTCTTTAGTTGCCTCTTATACTTTAAAATTAAGGTTTCTACATTGGACATAGTCGTATATAGTGACGATGTCCTTCAAAATCACCTCAAAACTTAATATTTGTATAGAAACATAGTTTTAACAACTTACTCAATTTTAACAACTTACTCAGGTAATGGAAACAACTGTGTCCTTCACAACATAGGCATGTCTAATCTTAACATAGGCAAAACAACATCTTTCAATCCTGTACACGGTCACAGGAACTTACATGGTCCCTCATATAGGCGTGTCCTCCATCATCACGAGTGTCTCTAACAAAATTAGCTTTAATTTTTCATTTTTCCACCTTAATTCTACCTTACTTCCTCTCCTTTCGATTTGTGAAGACAATTAAGGCCAAAAACACGCTATAAATGAATTAAGTACAAAAAAATGCTAAAACTGTTAAATAAACAAGCAAAATGCACTAAACATGGGATTAAAAGCATTGATTGTCATCAATAAATCATGATCGAAGTCATTAAACTTTAAAAAAATCCATCCCTTTTCAATCTTAACTTGTCCATCTACACCTTAATTAGACATCAAATTAGCATATAATTAGACATCTAGCAATCCTAGAACAAACTTCCATAAACCAAATAGCAATCAAATTGACAATCTTTCTAAAATCAAAAGCACAAAATTCTACACCCTCATAAAGGTTTCACTCAAGTTGCCCAAAGTGTTTAGGGTGGAAAACATGATAAAACTCTTAAATCAATATATAAAAATAATCTTAACGATAAGCTTGCAATACAATCACATATGCACCATTAATAAGTAAACTAGAATAAATATCAAAAGCTCTTTTAAATAGGATGTAATGAGGCTTAGGTAAAGATATGGAAAGGATAATCAAGAGATAAAAATGTGAAATAAATTTATGTAAAGAAGACTATAAAAACTTGGTTCTTCATAGTATAGGTCCTTTAAGTGAAAATTTCAATTGGCGTATTGATAATTCTTCTCACTCTCCAAAAATATCACAACTTTTCTTCCTTTTATTTCAAAAACTTTGAGTCCCTGTAGAGAGAATATAAGTTTGTAACAACAATCGAAAATAGTTTCTCTACTTGGTAGGGATAAGGCTGCATATTATTGGACCTTCTCAGACCGAACGTTTCAACGGGATTGTCATTAGGTGTTTTTGTTATTGTTATTATAAGATTGTAATGATAATGCACTAGAGAAGAGATAAATTTAATGATTAGTAAGCACCATCAATCATAAGCACAATGGAACTTCTCTTTAAAATTCTTCAATATAAGCTAAGTTTCGTGCAATTAAGTAAATAAAAATCCTTCAAGTTTCAAAAACATATGAAAAGTCTTTAATAAAAACAAGGCAATTGGCTATTAATGTGCTATTATCAATCAAAGAAAAGGCTAAATCTCCAAAGTAGTTACTCCTAATGGATAGGGTAGGTAAGAGTCAAAGAAAAATAACCTAAAACAATTAGTTAAATGTAAATGTCTTTATCATGCTAATGCCTCCAGTTTGACAATGTGGTCTCAAAATAGGTCAACTTTTGAGGTTACAATGGGTTTGAGAGTAGCTTTGTTCGATTATCCCTCCTTCTTCATACTTTTCTCCTTCCCTGACTAAACTTTTTCCTTACATCTTGATTCTGATTCAACATTTTCTTCTCTCTTCCTCATTTCTTTGTTCTTCTCAACATCTTGGTTTTTTTATTTCTTAGTAAACCTTGCACCTCTTCTCTATATACTTTCTCTAGCTTCCTCCTCCAGTTCTAGCTTAATCAAGGCTATTTGTGTCTTTTCTATCTTAATTTGTTCCTGCCTTTGTTCTTTTTACCATTTTTTGTAATGGTAATTTGTCGCTCAATGCGCTCCTCTATACATATAATACATACACATATCACAATATTGCACAATTATGTATTCATTAATGCACATTCATGTATACTGAATATGTACAATGCATGTTTATGACAATTTTGAGTTTCTAATCATTAATCTTATCACAATAATCATTTGGATATCCACTTTCATTTGATTACAGATGTGTCTAAAGATACACTTTTGGGTTCATTTTTCACAATTATTTTCATCAGGAAAGTAAAGGAATTTGGTAACACTTTCTTCTAGCAAATTATTCCCCTATGTCTTAAGTCTCCATTAATGCTAAGATCATTCAATTTGGTTCATTATTCTATGAGTTATGCTTAAAATATCACAAACTGTATACATTTGAAATTTTGACAAATGCATGATCATGCATTCAAGTTGTACAACACATATCTCTCAATTCTAATATCCAAAAATTACAAAATTTATGCCAATTTATAGCTAAGAGAATAAGATACAAATTTGGTGTAGACACCTTAGCCCAATTCAATCTACATCAATACAGTTTATTTAATAACAACAGGACATGGTTTCTTTCCCTAATAGTACTATAGCCTAAGCCAAGACTTAGTTTCATGCCAATTTTGAAAGTTATAGATATAGAATTAAAATTTGACTTCTTCAAGAAAGTTTTATACATATATCTCTAGTTTAACATGAATTAAGAATCAACTCATTTAGAAATCTACAGATCAAGTTATAATCAGAATACCAAAGCATGTTCATGAAAATTCTCTAGTTCATAACATTCCAGCAGACTTCCACATTTCCTCCTATCAATCATTTTCAAACCAATTCAGATAGCTCTAAATTTTTATTCAGAGAAAGAAGAATGTCTTAGGAAGCTATTGGTTCAAGTTTTAGGTCATTTAGAGTTCGGATGAAAAAGTTATAGTCAAAAGACTTAAAGCATTCAGTAAAATACTCTAGTTCATAAACTCATACATACAAACCATCACCTTTTCTCTTTCTAAAATGCAAATCTTCATCTTCTTCACCGAAAACCTAGATTTTTTCCACATTTCTACTCTTTCTTTTCATTCCAAACTTATAAATTCTGCATTACTATACCCATTACAATTGCTAAACAGATCAAATGTGAGTTTATATGGTAATCACCAACAACCCGAAATCTCACTTTCACCCTTTCTCTCTACTACTTTTTTTAAAACTTCTGCACTTTTCTATTTTTGTCTTCCCTCATCAATCCATGTTTTTCTATCATCTTAACCCTTCTTAAAACACAACACCACATTGCTCTATGTTCTCTTTAAATCTAACCTCAGTTAAATCCATCACTAACACAATACCTAAACATTTACACATGCACAACGAAAAAAACAGAGCATGTTCATCAACTTTACTGCATATTTGTTTCTGCGCATCATTTAGTCTCCAACAACAATCTCATTTCATCACAAGTTTATCATTTTATCAACTCTATATAACGACCTCACCTACATCTTCATTTAAATCCATTTATACTAATATGCAACAGATATATAGTACAAAATAAGCCTTCTACGTATTTATCGGTACAAAACAAGGTATATTTTACACATCAATTTTCATAACTCTGTATCATTCTCATAATCAGAGACTAGTTCCATACAGAACCTAACTTATTTCCTAGCAACTCACCTACTATTCATATAGCTCATCTCATCATCACTATCATCGAGCTACTTCTTACATAAGTCATGCATGCATTCACTGATAAACCGTAAAATATCATCAAAATCAAAAAACCTAAACCTTAAAATTTCACTCACTTGATTTAACAAGCTTTCGACTGTGTTAGTGAATCACGTATACAGGGTAAACAGCAATTAAACTCCCTATCAGTAGACTGTTAGTCTTACTCTCGTATCAGAATCAATATCCACACTTTCCCACAGAACAAGTTGGTGTTTCAGATTGTTTTTGTCTAACAATACCTTCGGTGTAAAGAAACAACAACAGAGGAACCAAGTTCTTACTCTATGTGGCTTTTTTCATGTTTGATACGTATCACTATTTAACACTGCCACTTATCACAATTTAACTAGTCTATTTATTTTTCTTAATTTTCTTAATCCAAAAATACCCCAAAATTTCAGAAATTTCCCCAAAATTCACCAAAAATCTGAAATAATCTAAATGTTCTCCAAATAAAATTTCAACTCAAATAATTCACAATTCACATTTTAATTGCATTTTTAACATTCAATTATATCCTAAAATGTCAATGAATGCATATACAAATAATTGTAATGTGCAAAATCAATAATATCGTGCGTGTGTGTGTATGTCACATTATGCAAAAGCATGAATTATGCTTCCTAATATCTCATTAATCTCTAATAAACACCATTTAAACCCTAATTCAAGTGGCAAGATGTTACACACGATCTAGGAGACGTGCACTGGATGATACATGATCGTGCATCTTTTTTGTGCTTTGAATCTTTGTTTTGTGTAGTGTTTTCATTCGAATTCTTCTCCTTTCTTCAGTTTCCTATTTCCATATACTCACAAACACATGAAACATAAAATTAAGATCCAATTCTTGCTTTAAACCCAACAAACACTTAGAATACATACAAACACTCACATTAACATAATTCTAAGCTTATACATATGATAATCATCTAATAAACACCTAAAAATACATTAAAACACTTATCAAAACATTGTATAAACTACACCAATCATGAAATAGTAATCCCATCAATCTAGCCAAATTATTGATCGCTTTGCGATCAATTTAGAATTCAATTGTGTTAAGGAGGAATTCTACCAAATTTGCACGTAACTTCTTAATGATGATATAAGTAGGTTTTAGAAAAATTCTAGATTAAAATTCTAAGCTATCAATATGCTAAAGAGTATTTAAATAAGATTTGAACTAAAAAGATTTGAATTAAATAATATTTGATTTAGGCAAAAACAAAGTACAAAATATAAAGAGAATTTCAAATAATGTTAGGGTTTGGTTGTTGTTGTTTTTGTAATGCGACTGTCTATCCTAATTATGTGTCTTGTTGTTGTCTTTATACTTTTTCCTAGATGTAACTCTATCAAGTAGTTCTCTTAGAACTTTCCAACTCCATCAAGTAGTTCTCTTATAACTTTCCAACTTCCAATTTTCCATTACTGTGTCCTCGTTCTGACTAATTGTCCACTACACATTCATTGTATCTCAATCGTTCTACTTCCCACGTTTTGCATTTCTTTACCACTTCTCGCGTCTAGGAATGTAACCCTACTCCCACAAGACACGTACCCAACATCTATGGGTGATATCTAAGTCTATGCCCCGCGAGGATAGCATGCTAGAGCATTAAATCAGTCAAAACTCTATACAATTTTTTTTGAAACCACAAACATAATATGTGGAAATCGATAATCAATTCGGGCCCACTTTATTTGTAAAATTTTTCAATCATAACAATATGATCAATAGAATTTTCAATAGCCATTTGGGCCCTTTCATAAATAGTTAACATTTTAGTCATAATGTCTTTACATTACAACACAAATCATATACAAATTTCACAAAACTTTCGGAATACATAATTTGATACAAAAGTTGCAGAATATCTAATTCAGTACAAAAAAATAAAAAATATAATGCAAACGCAAATTGATCCTAACATATATCCCTTACTTCTATGCTTTAGGGATACTCCTGTTTGCCTAACGGAGTATTCTTCTGATCCTAAAAAATATTTGCAAATTTTAGGTGAGTTTTACGAATTCAACGAGTGACCATCATCGATGGCTCACCCAGTCACATAACACATTATTCACATTCACATCATTTCACATTTCACATTTAATACAATTTAATCGTTCATATTATGCATATACAGTGCACATGAGACCCACTTTCTATTTGTTACTTTATTGTGACCGAGTGCCTAAACTGTCTCATATCCATTGGATACCAGGCTCATTACTAACTATACCTTATCCGATGGGGATACAAGGCTCATTTTACATAGTGAGCTTTAGGCTCTTAATTACTTTTGAGCTCGAGGCTCTTTTTCACACTTTGATCTTTAAGCGTTGATCGGTAACTCCTCTGGTCACAACTGCTATTATGTTTCATGCATTCATGAAATGGAATGCATTAATTACAATTGCATATTCTCATTTACTCACATTCACATATCATCAGACCTTAGTCCAACATTCAACTTTAAAGTTGAGAATCACACTTTCATTCATATGCAAATGCACATTCAAAACACATTTATCATCTGACCGTGGTCCGACATTTAACAATCATATTATGTACACTTATTTCATCTCATTCACATATAAGCAGCACTTCAATATCCAAATCAAACATCACAATCATCGGACCTTCATTGTCCGAAATCAACAATTAAGACACATTCATTTGATCATTCAGTAGTCAATTATTACAAAAATTCAAACAAAACAAATAATGAAATGAGACCATTTAGGTCTACTCATAGTACGCTCTAGGTTAGCATTTGCTTCCAAATTCTAGAAATGCCTGAATGCGGACATTTAACCTGCACAACCTATTTATGCAAGATACACATTAATAATGGCACAATAATAAGCATTTATTCATGCACAACTATGTATAATGCATGCTCAATGACAATCCCGGATACTTTACTAACTTCATAACTTAATCACTCATCATTTCTTTAAATCACAACCTCTATGCTTTGGTAATTTGATATCAAAAACTCTTCCATAAATTTTTCAATATATACCCGTATGTGACTAGTGAAGAGGAATTCCTCAGTGACTAGTGAAGAGGAAAAACATAGTCTTTATGTGTGTGTGTGTGTGTGTGTGTGTGTGTGTGTGTGTGTGTATCCAATATATACCCGTATGTGACTAGTGAAGAGGAATTCCTTAGTGACTAGTGAAGAGGAAAAACAGAGTCTTTAGATATATATATATATATCACTATCAACATTTGCTTAAAACTTAATATTTCCTCTTCATTCCTATTTCATTTCAGCTCACAAATCACAACCAAATAAAAAATCTATCATTTTTCATAATCATCAAAACCAGAAACACTCATGCATATTCATCACGTACACCTATCTCTTAACCCTAAATTCATTTTTAATCAACTCTAAAACACTTCAAAACTTGCGTATATATATATATATATATGAATAGTAAAACATCAACATGAACAGAGCATTCACATGTTCATTTTTCCAAATTTTTTCTGCTCTCATCACATACACATTTTCATTGATCTTTCAACTCTAAAAACTAGTTTAACAATATCTCATAACATTTCGGTCATCAAATCCAAAGAAAATCAACATGTACATCGTACTTAAAAACTCCTCACTCATTTTCCAGCAAATAAGAATATCACTATTCTTAACCATTTAGCAGTAAGTTAACGATGCATGCTTCATTCATACAAAAATGCATAATCATAATGAGCTTACTTGTTGAAGCTCTAACAACTGCAAAAAAATCATGTAACCCTAATCCCTCATGCAACCACGTACATAAACTTGAAAGTTGACAGGGGGTATGGTTTTTCTTGGGATAGAGGAAAGAAATAACAAAGAGGAAGTGGTAGTGGGTAAAAGAAAACAAGATTTTTCTCTGTTGGAGATTTGATGAAAAACTCTATGTTGAAGATAAACTAGAGAAAGAAACTTTGAGAGAGATAAAGACAAGTACAATAAGAGCGTTCACTTAAAGTGAAACAAAACCTTGAGGTCATGAGTTCGAATCGTGGATTCCACCCATGACCAAAGAGGACAATACTGATTTGTGTTGGATGCCGCGGTATAACCCGCAAA
>JANVCL010000214.1:22502018-22512547 GCA_026546855.1 Erythroxylum incrassatum | reverse complement strand
TTCACTTGCGATTCGATCCGTTTTCGTTTGGTTTCCGTATTCGTTTCACTTTGTTTCGCTTTTCGTTTTCCGTTTTCCGGTTCCCGGATCGGGTCCCAACACGCGGTATAACCCGCAAACACACGCCGCAGTATAACCTGCAAATACCTTCGGGTGGGGTGTGGGGTCCAACATGTCCATTTCTTAACCACTTATCTACTTCCCTTTATTAAAACTTACTTAAGTATGATTTATACGTAAGTTTATGACTTAATAAAACCACTGAAATCATAAGTCATAACCTATTAAATCACTTCCAGATTTTTCCATAAAAACATCATTTTGGATCAACTTTAGATGTTCTTTCTGACCCTGATACTGAAGTCATTTTGCAACACTTTCTTCTAGAAACATGTTCCCCTATGCCTTATGTTTCTATTGACACTAAAATCATTCAATTTGGTTCAGTGGTTTGAAAGATATACTTTAAATACTTTCAGACTGCTCTTGACCAAAACAATATACTATACACATATTCCATCCAGAATTTAAACATCTTAGAGACTGGTTCAAAATTTAACTTCTTTAGATGATTTGTAGCCCTATGTCTCTAGTTTACTCCAAATTAAAAATCATCTCATTTATAATCCTACAGATCCATATATAATTAAAATACCTAAGTATGTTAAGTAAAACAACACCAATTCACATCATTCCAACATATTCCCTCACTTTTGTTCAATCAATCTTTTTCAAATCAATTCATAATGCTGCCAATTTTTGTGGAGAGGTAGAACAATATCTTATGAATCCAATGGTTTAAGAATCAAGTCATTTGGATGTCTAAAGAGGAAGTTATGGTTGAAAGAAGCAAAACTGTTCAGTAAAAAAGAAAAACTCAAATACACGATCGTGCTTAAGCATGACGGTGTAAACCGCCATTTTTAAGCACGACGGTGCAAATCCATTATACTCAAAAAGTCTCATTTTTGCTATTCCTCAAGGTCACCATTGTGCTTTTACGCGATGGTGCAAATTGTCTAACTCTAAAAGTCACCATCGTGCTCTCCTTCTTCTCCACTGTACTTCTTCTTCCTTGAGTCTTCATTTTTTTTTCTTTTCCAGCTTAAATTCCTATGGCTTTTTGATAATGCATTTCATTACTCCATTCACTTTTTAAACAAAGCATAATGAAACTTATACTCCAAGGCTTAAAAATCTGAAACTTATATTCACTATCTCTCTCTACTGTATTTTTTCACTTTTCCATTTTCTGTATCTTCCCACTAGTCTTTCTATTCCTAATTCATATATTAAGTCATTCCATAACCATTACAACCTCTAAGCATATCAAAAGAAAACTTATATTGTAGTTGATCAAAATCGAAACACTCGTCATTAAGCCTCCAAAGTCACCGTCGTGCATACATTTTCATTAAAAACATCCAACGTCGCTTTTAACCCTTCCAAAGTCACTATCGTGCCTCCTTTGAAACACCACATGCACGATAGCGACATTCACTCTTAACTCTCCAAAGTCGCTATCATGCAAATACAATCGCCCCTTCATTCCAAGTCGCATTCCCAATTTCTAGCTTCCATAACTTTTGATCCAGAACTCCAAAAATTCCAAATTTTATATCAATGGAAAGCTAAAAGAAAGAGCTACAACTTTCATGAAGACAATTTTGTCAAAATCTTCCTAGATCCATACAGTTTAATCCAGGAAGTTTCATAATATTGCTAACCTTTCTAGCTTCCCTTCTTCATTCCACTTACGTAAATTTTTATCAGTCACTATCCAAAATCCATTTAATTCAGCTGTAGACCATTCTAAATTCTCAATCCACCATCTAAAATTATTTAACATCGAATCCACAAATTTTCAACTTATCCCATTACAATTCAATTGTACTCGGAATGTCAATGAGTATATGTACAATTATTTTCATGTGAGCAAAAATTCAAATCCACATACATGTATGCTGACATTTTGTTAAGCATGAAATGCAAATTTTTTTAACTCTCACATTGCTATTTTCTCCATTATTGAAATCTAAGTTCTAACCCTTAATACGAGGATGGAATGTTACAAGGAATTCTTTAGTAAACTAACTTCCAAGACTTCCAGTATTCAAGTATTTTTCCCTTTTGGCCAAATGAGATTAATTCTTCTCGTATTATCAACAATTATGTAATAATATTCATAACTAATAATTAATTTATCATTTTTACTCACATTTCATATTTCATAAATCATAAATCATAAATTGATATCTTTATTTAATTATCCTATTAATAAATAAAATTATAAATTAATTTATTGATTTGTCATATTTATATTTCATTACCTTTATAAAAATATAAACAAATTATAACATGTAACATTGGTTTATTTTATTAATAAATATTATATAAAATTAATAAATACATTATTATCTATTAATTAAATATGATAAATAATATTCAATAATTATTAATAAAATGAATTGAAATTACCTCTTAATATTATTATCTATATAATATAATTATTTTCAAAAAATCTATTTAATATAATTGATATTTAATGAATAATTAATAAAATAATTATAATTTTTAAAATAAAAATTAAATTATTGTTAATTACTTATAAAATAAATTAAAAGTAAAAATGAGAATCTAATCTTCTTATTGAATAATATTATTACACAATAAACTAAAGTATTAATCAAAGACTTAATTTACTATCATATTAAATTAATTAATAGATTAATAAGTTAATAACAAAAGTATGCTAAATTTACATACTATTAATTATTAATAAAACAAAATATGTACTACTAATTACATTAAAATTTTCTTTATAGAAAATTATGATATTATCACTATGATAAATCAATGATGCAACTTAAAATTTTATTAATTAACATAAAAAACCAATCAAGTTAATTATTAATTATTTAAAATATGACTTATATAATAAATATGTCATTTTATGTATTAGTAATGTTGCATAATAAATGAATCGGTAATAACATATTTAATTTACTTTCACATTAAATATATAAATACTTTCTAAAAATGAAATAATAATATTATATTTTTATAAAATTAGTTAATATTAAATATTTTGTATAAATATGATGAATAAATAAATTAATATAATTCGACTGTCTATATGAAGTGTAACTTATCTAAGAAATATTAGATAAACAAAATTTAACAGAAGAATTAACTGAATTTTAAAACTTTTACAAAATACAAAAACAAACTTCTTACAAAATTATGACATAAGAAAGGTTTGTATGTTTCAGTGGATAATAAATTATACATAAATTTCAATTTCGTCAAACTAAAAAATGAAAAAAGTGATTGACGGACATAGAGATAACAAACGAGCTCGGACGTGGAAGGTAATCGCATCTTGGGCTTAAAAATACGTCTGAAGGGACGTATTGTCATCTTTTTTTTTAAAGGGAAAAACGTCTACACAAATTACACAGCTACTCTGGGGAAGCACATCCTCAAAGTGTCCTCAAAGAGGAAAGGTTGGCACCCTGTAGGTGCAGAGTCATAATAGGTAATCCCTACATCAAAATGGGTCGCCTGAGAGGCCAGCCAATCAGCGCATCTGTTGCTCTCGCGGTACACGTGCTGATGAACAACAGACCAATTCCGGGAGAACAGCTCCTGAATACCCACCACTATAGGGTTGAGCCCCTGAGACCGGTTGGCCGAGGAGGAGAGGAGAGTGTGCACTGCCATCGAATCCACCTCCAAAATAACATGGCGGAAGCCGAAGCGCCAGGCGAGAGAGAGACCGGTGAACACTGCCCAGAGTTCCGCAGACAATGGAGTACACCATCCTAGGTTCTGCGTGAAGCCGCCAAGCCAGTTGCCGTCACTATCTCGTAACAGGCCACCTGCGGAAGCGGTACAGTGACGATGATTGCTGGAGCCATCGGTGTTTAATTTGACCCATCCCGTCGGCGGTTTACTCCATTGCATCAGGATCTCGTGACGGGGCCGAAGTCTGGCGTCAGTCCTACTGCTCCGCTCGAAAGACCTGCGAATTTGATCTGCATAAGACAAAATAAGAAGGTCAGGAGAGGAAGGCCAAATAAATTGTGGATCAAAAAGGGACTTATTCCTCCACGTCCAAAGGAGCCAACAAGTGATGCCAAAAATGACCGCCCAGTCCCTATCCAGAAGCCGACAGCAGGTATGGATATTGGTGTAAAGCCAGTCGCGAAGAGCGAGATTAAAGAAATCAGTCGTTGCAAGGTGAGGCGCCAACGTGTGCCACACACGCCGGGCCCGGAGACAATCCCGCACGGCGTTCAGAGAGGTTTCTTCAAGCGAGCAATGAGCACAAGAACTGTCCGGAGTGATCTGCTTTCTAGCGCGGAGTTGGTTCGTGAGGAGCCGATCATGGGCAAGTAACCAAAGAAAAGTACGGATACGTTGCGGTCCCGGCCACTGCCATATAGCCTTCCACAATCCATGAGTAACCTCGTCGGACTGATCCATCAACAGGGAATACGTAGACGCCACCGTGAAAAGACCACTATCAGAAGCACCCCAAACCAGCTGGTCGGGGCCTAGGTTGGGGTTCGAAGGAAACGTGCCTGCGATAAGACGGCAAATGGACGCGGGGAGCCAAGGTTGGAACGCAGGCCAATGCCAGTTGCCAGAAGGATCCACAAATTGAGGAACACAGAGGGAGTGCGTGGAGTTGGGAATGGGCTGGGTGGCGTGGTTAAGGAGGGGCCCGGTGTCCAAAATCCAGGGGTAGAGCCAAAACCGTGTCCGAGCGCCATCGCCGATCCTCCACTTCATGCCACGGAGAACTATAGGCTAGATGGCCTTGATGTTGCGCCAAACCATGGATCCCCCGGAGGTAGGGAAGGATTGGGGAAGTTGGTGACGATCAAAATTGTACTTGCCCGAAAGCACTTGGACCCATAAAGCTTTCGGGTTAGCAACTAGAGACCAACCGAGTTTGGCTAGGAAAGCGTCATTGGTTTCCCGAATCTGCCCAATGCCGAGCCCTCCCAGGCCTTTGGGCTTGCAAACGTTCGACCAACTGACAAGATGGATTTTTGGTTTACCGTTAGAAGAACCCCACAAAAAATGCCACATGGCTTTTTCCAGATCGTTGCACAGGCTACGCGGAAGACGGACAATTTGCATAGTATAGCTGGGAATAGCGGCTAACATAGATTGGGTCAGAGTAAGACGACCAGCAAAAGAAAGGAGTTGGGCGGACCAGCCGGATAAACGGTGATGAACCGTATCGAGAATGGACTGATACGTACGACGGCTAACACGGTGGTGCAAGAGAGGGACCCCAAAGTAGCGACCGAGGTCGTTGGTCCAGCGGAAACCTAGACTGCTACTTAAGGGAGGCTGTCATTTCCTCTCCCTGTTCTGTTGTAGGCATATTTGGGTAAACAAAATTTGCTCACGAACTATGTTAATCTCATGAACTCTGGTTCGGATGTCTTTAACTTTTATTATCGGAATATGATCTTGAATCTGAAAGAGTTGCTTGTTTCTCCAATTCCATAATTGCCAGATTGTAACTCCAAAACAAATTTTCCATCCCCCACTCTTTCGGATGATGGAATCAACAGTATTCATAGCAGAAATAACCCAGGATCAAAAATATAAATATAGGCAAACCAACCACAAGAATTGAAACAAGACAAATTTGTTGAAGCACGGAATCGCTAACTGATCTTTTTTCCACAAAAACTTTTTTCCGCAAATCTTCTTATCCTTACAACCTTCTGTCGTGTAATCTTAATTGTTTCTGTAACCCTTATTTCTGGGTAGCCAGAAAGCATAAATCATGTGTTTTCAGAGAGTTTTTGTTTTCTCTCTATGTTTTCCAATAATAATCAATAATCCCTCTTCGATAAGAAGAAAAGCTTATATATCTATTTAAAAACCTCTTCTTTCTGCATAAGAAGTAACCGATAAGATTATACGGTTTTTTCTTTTATCATGCAGTTTGTAATTCAAATCAATAGAATTTTCTATTTAATTTAAAATAATCTGTTGCTTATTTAAATTACAAATAACGTACGTGTGGTCCAAACAATTAAGGCACGACAGGGACTGCAAAAAGAAAAGACAAAAATTATAATAAGAATTTATATAGGACCAGTATATTCTTATTATAATTAAACATAAATTATTCCACTAAAAATTTATGATTGAACTCCTTATTAATTTTAATTTTCCATAACATAATAAATTTTGTTCCCTATTTTAAGATTACAGATACTTATCAAATAAAATAAATTATTGACAATTTATTTAAATAACAATTTTAATTTTTAAGATTGTCGCTCAACTTATTTCATGTGTCGGATTAAAAATCCACCTGCAGGGTTTACACGATGAAACCTTATAAGCTTACTTAAAGTGAATCATCATTTTCTATACCGAGACATGGATTCCATCATTAATTAATATTTCACAAATACAAATTGCCTTTACACAATTCACTGAGTATTATTATCCCAATAATTGAAACTCACTCTTTAATGAATTAAAGCACAAGACAATGTATGTTTGCTTATATTAACTAAATGAAGATTAAGAACATAAATCTTATTTCTATCAGCTGATTCCATATCAGTTTTGCCTATCGGCAATCCCTTAATACATGAATCAGCATCTCCCTATCTTCCTCACACCGTTTGCATCGAGTATCCTGTATTACAGTCCTCCTAGCTAGTTCCAATCTTATAGGGAGACAATCCTTGGCTGCTAGCCACAAAAATAATTTAATCCTTTCTGGCCGCTTCCAACTCCATATGTTCTTCCACTCAATTATCCGTCCATGCACTTTCTCTTCCATTAAAATTTCATAGGTTGATTTAATTGAAAACATGCCATTATCTGAGTGTTTCCAAAAGACTTCATCTACACCATTTCCTAACAGTGGACGCGACCCTTAATTGAGGTTCAGGAGCTCGGAAGTTGCAAAGAGAACATGCTCCAATTCCAGCTTCCATCCAAATGTGCAAACGCACTTACTGATTCAGACAACATGTCCTCTGAAATAGCACCCGTCACGTATGTCACCAATAGATGTTCATTTGTCAACCATCTGTCCAACCAGAACCGGGCTAGGTTATTATTGCCTAACGTCCAATCCATTCATTCATACAAGTTATCCCATTTATCGTTGATTGCTTTCCAAAAATGGGACCCTCTTTTCTTAATCCTGGTCGACACTACTTCCTTAACTCTATACTTTGCTCATATCACCTTAACCCACAATTTATCAGAGTAATAAATCAACTGCCAACCAGCTTTCATGATAAAAGCTTTGTTCATTACGCGGTGATTCCAAATGCCCAATCCTCCATTTTCTCTTTTGCAACACATATCTTCCCAGGCCACTAAGTGCATCTTCCGATGGGTTGAGCATGAAACCCATATAAATTGTCGAACCTGCTGCTCTATCTTGTCGCAGATGTAATAAGACAACTTTGTTGTTTGCATGGCGAAGAAAGGAAGACTTTGTAACGTCATCTTTGCTAATGTGGCTCAGCCTGCTAACGACGAACTATTTGCAGACCAACCCGAGAGTGTCTTTTGCACTTTCTCTAAGATGCCTTCATATGTTTTCTTTGTGACCTTACCATAAAAAATTGGCATACCCAAGTACCGTCCTAGATTGTCAATGTCTTGGAAACCTAGTCAATTGGTCAGGTATGTTTTGACCTATTTTTCCACATTACGTAAGAAGTAGATAATTGTTTTTACTCTGTTAACTTTCTGCCCTAATTGGGAACAAAAATCTTCCACCACCTTCTTTACAACTCTAACTTGTTCTTGTGTGGCTTCCGCAAACAAAAGGATATCGTCCTAAAAAAACAGATAGGAGATAGGAGGGCTCCGTCGATTAAATTGGAAAGGAGACCAATGACTATATTCCACAACCTTTCCTATTTGGTGAGCCAAGCGCTCAATACATAAGACAAAAAGGTTGGGTGACAAAGGATCACCCTGTTGTATACCTCTCGTCGGAACAAAAGGTTCAGATGGTTCCCCATTAATTAAGATTCTCATG
This sequence comes from Erythroxylum incrassatum, assembly GCA_026546855.1. Taxonomy (NCBI): domain Eukaryota; kingdom Viridiplantae; phylum Streptophyta; class Magnoliopsida; order Malpighiales; family Erythroxylaceae; genus Erythroxylum; species Erythroxylum incrassatum. Next base: position 22,504,497 of record JANVCL010000214.1, on the reverse strand, counting down.
TTGGACGATGTCACACACTCCATGATCAGCTTATTTAACTCCTGGGGAATCCTCGTTTGCTGTAATGTATCATGGATAAATTCCTATGATAGTATGTCGTATGTTTTTTCTAGGTCAAACTTGATCACCATGTAACCTTTCCTCCCATAGGTACGTCGTATAGCGTGGATTACTTCTTGAGCAAGAATTATGTTGTCCGTAATTTGTCTTCTAGGCACAAAACTTGTTTGTGCTGGACCGATAAGTGATGGAAGGATGCTCTTTGATCTATTAACAATAACCTTTGAGATTGTTTTATACAAAACGTTTCAAAGACTAATGGGGGCAAAATAATTGGATAGTATCTATAGGCTCCTTCTTCGGGATAAGCACTAGAACAATTTCATTTAACTAACTTGGAAGTTTTTAGTGTTAAAGGTTTCCCGCATTACCTGATAGATTGCTGAGCCGACCACACTCCAACACTGTTGGAAGAAAATGGGGCTTATGTCGTCCGGTCCGGGGGCTTTCATCTGCTTTATGTTGTATATGGCCCTCCTGATTTCCTCCTTATCCACTCTCTCTACCATCCCTTCCAACACCTGCATATCAATGTGAGGAATCCACGTGATTTTGTTTTCTGAATTAGAAGTGGTTTGGTCGCGTGCACAGATCAGTAAAATAATCAACAATGTGTTGGCGCATCTTCGACTCTTTAAATACATGTCCTGAACCATCCTTAAGATAATTCAATCTATTGGTTCTTTTATGCCGAAGCACCGTACGATGAAAAAAGGAGGTATTTCTATCTCCATTTGTCATCCAATCTATCTGAGATTTTTGTTGCCAATAGACTTCTTCTTGTGCCAGTATAAGGTCTAGATCCTTATTCAAATCTTCTTATACTTGAACCAAGTTCGACATCTGATGCATGGCCAAAGCTCGTTGAATGCCTCCCAACTGCCGCATTATTCTTGTTTTTCTTGTAAATATATTGCCAAAGGTTTCTATATTCCACTTGAGACTTCTTCAACAAAAGAATTCATGTTGGTGAAAAAATCTCCAGGTATTGACCAAACATTGTTGAGAAGGCTCCTGATACTCTGGTCCATCAACCATGGTGCTAGAAATTGGAACCTCCTCATAGGCCTACGTTGTGTCATGGTGCCTGTAGCGCCACAAATTAGGGGTTAGAATATTTAGTACGTTTTATGCTATTTGAATATTTGCTAAATTGTGCAAAAGCATTTTGGCATGCATTCATGACATTTTTCGGGTAAATTGGTTTAATGAGATTTCTGATTTATTCGGCCTGTATTAAATGTGATGTAGCAATTTTTGTACATTTCGAATATTTTTAGAACTTGTTGATGAATGAATTTTGAGTTGAAAATTTAATTGAAGAGTCATATTATTATTTTAGAATTTTTGGTGCATTTTAGGATTTTTCAGAAAATTTTGAGTATTTTTCACTCAAGGAAATTAAGGAAAAATAAATGGATAAATGAATAAAAATATTTAAGAATGAACTAAGGACATAGTGGCATGTGGCAGCTTTGATATGCGACATTTAGATAGTAGTATGAGTCAGGTTTATAATACTTGTCTTACATGCAAACTAAAGAAACCCACGTTATCACTTGCTTGAGTTTAAAAATATGAACAAACCTTTGGAAGTTGTTCTTATTGCTTGAACCACCAAAAACAATCTAAGCTCACTCTCACTGTCGGAATTTTCTGAAACAAGTAAGTTGTGTTTTAAGTTGTTATGGATTTTTGTAAATGCTTTGATGAGGTATTAGCATTGTTTTTATTGAAAACGCATACTCTGTTTTTATAGTGTTAATATTAACGTGCATGCATGACTTTGAAAACTTGAGATATATATATGTGGGTTCTGTTTTATGTTAGAGAAAATCTGTCTATGGTTATGTTGTTAATTTGTTTTGCATGCTTGGTTTAAAAGATTATATATATATAAGGATATATGGTTTGGGATATGCTCTGTGTTCCTACGTTGTAAAATCATGTTCTGTTCTTGCTATAAATATATATGTTCTGTTCTGGGTTGATGGTACACGTGAATTATATGCTTGTTTTTGTCACTGATCACGCATGGTTTATGGGAGATGAAACTGGTGAGGTTTTGATCTTAGGTTGAGTTAAAAGAAGTGTAAGAATAGGTAAAGAAAATGAAAGGAAATACAGTGGATAAAAATATGAATTTTCTGAAAGTTTACCGTAGAGAGAGAGAGAGGGAGAAAGTGAATTTTTAGATTTGTAATATTTGAAGTTTAGGATTTATTTTGAATGAGTTAGAAGTTTCAGTGAGTATAACTAGCTTAATCGACTATTTAGAAGTGATTAAATGGGAAAAGTAATAAGAAGAAAATTTGAGCAGTTTCGGAGAATCAGAAGTATTGAAGAAGAAGCTTCTCGCGATAGCGACAACTCGCGATCGCGAGAATGATGACGAAGAAGCGTTCTCGCGATCGCGAGA
>JANVCL010000214.1:22487697-22500835 GCA_026546855.1 Erythroxylum incrassatum | reverse complement strand
AGAAATCATTCTCCAAATCAACAATTTTCATAGGTCCGGTGGGATGCCACAGGGAATGGAGGCGATCTTTCAGCATATTGAAGCCCATTTTGCGTCCCAGGAGTTTCACCACCACAGCATGTTTCCAGACAAGTTCTAGCTGAGCTTGAAAAGTGCTGGAGATTTCAACCCCGAGGTCGTGGGAGCCTTCCACGAAGGTAATGTCTCCTTCATTCGGCTCGAGCAACTCCTCCTCCGGCCAAGGTAAGTCGGTTGGGCGCGCTGATGCACTGCCGGTGCCAGTGACCACGGCATTGTAGCTCTGGGGAGGATGCGTGTTCGGTGGGATGGATGGTGGGGGGGTCTTCCTCACGTTCGCGAAGGCGGACTTTCTTCGCTGTACGTCCGGCGGCAGGAGGGTCGGAGGGACCGGTGGTAGCAGTGGCAGGGAGAGATGGGGGTTCCATGACGCCCTCAACGGAGCTATAGCGATCGATGTACTGTAGCAAGCGGTAACCGTTGAAGTTGCAGTGGGAACACTGCTTTTAACGTTGCTCGATGACGTATTGTCATCTTTGGTAAAGGCAAAGGAGTCAGTTCGGTAAATAACTTATCCAACTATTTTTTAGTTGATTGACTCATTTTTAAAAGTTTAATTATATTTAAAAAATTATTTTATTATTTAATTATGAGTTAATTAAATTGGGTGATTCAACTTAATAAATTATTTTATGAAAAGTTCTAGAAGAGAAACTTTTAGACCAAATAACTAATTCAACTATTTGGCAATGACTATTTTGCCCCCAATTTATAAGTGTTGCTCGTTGTACCGCAAAAGTGACAATAAGAATGGATTATTATAGTTTATAACGCTCATTTATGTTGCTGTAAACTTATAAGTAACACTTGTAAACAATGATAGCATTATTACAGTATTAGAAATATATTCAAAATTATTTCTCTTTTATCATAAAAATAATTTTTTTAAAAACCTTAAAGCATACAATAAAAGAGATAAATAATCTACATAACAAATTTTCTTCTCTTCACCTATTGCTATGAAGTTTTTTCTATCGCTGTAAGTTCTAACTTCTAAAGCTTCTCACGGAATTCTTAATAATTAAAAATAGATAGGTAATAGAATACCAAAATCAAACATATTATTAGAGTTATAAACTTAATTTTTATAAAATTAAATATCTAAAATATAAATTCTTATACAAATATTGATCGAAATACTAAAATATATAATATTCATATCCTATTTTTTAAGTCATATCTTCATAAGTTATTTTATACATAAACAGTTAATATTAAATATTTAATTTTACCAAACATCTTTAACAAATAACTAATACAATTTACTGACCAAATCAACTAATAGAATCAACTATTAGCTAATAATTATACAATCAACTAATAAATAAATACAATAAGCCAATTGTCAAACAGTAAATAATTTTTAGCCAGCCCATCGCTAAATATGATTCATGCGTACTAATCGAGTTCAAATAGCAATCGTATATATTTTGGTTGAAATTTAAATAAAATAAATAAAATATACTAATGGATAGTAATGATGGGTCATTAAAAAAACCCAAATACGAAAGACTCGGATCCATTTCACCGGCAAGTAAGGGTTTTCAACTAGGTTTAGTACTCTCTATATATAAGAGCAATCGAAGAAAGAGCCGTGTTCGTCTATGTTTGCTATCTTTAACTTAGGGTTTAATGCACGAAGCACCCGGGGCGTCTCTGAGAGTTTGTATTGTAAAAGACCTGGCGAAAGTGAAAGCCCCGTTGCTGTGATTAATCAATCTATGCCGTTTTGTGTTGCAGTTTAGCCTGTTTCTCTTTTCTTTTTATTCCAAGGTTGATCTGTGTCAATTTAACGGCTACATCTCCTTCTTTTGTTTATTTATTTATTTATAAATTGATTGGCTGCCTCTCTACACCTTTAGCTTGTTTTCCATTTCAGATTTGCATTGGAAACAAGGCTAGTCCTAGAGGCATATAGTAATTGGCGGTGTTAACGTGGGGGTATTTGATTTTCTTTTTCTATACTTTTACCTCTAAAAACACCCGCTACAACAATCTTCAAGTTATTGGTAGTTTGGAAAATATTTTGGCAATGATTTGATCTTTATCCGCGCTTTTGTGAAGCACAAAAAGTAATAATGGTTGAATTTCTTGATTTGAGCCAGCAAATCTAAAATAATCTATGGTGTTTTATTGTATGATTTGGCAGTGAAGATGAGATTACATCTTGAGATGCCAGTTCTGCTTGAGAAAAGCTGTTACAGTTCTGAGCCTTCAATTTTAGGAGGCTTCCTGCGTATGTTTGAATCGATGAAGAAATTTCCAATTCTTTGACGTGTAGTACACTCCCAAATCCCTGTTTTCAGGGAGAACCTACTTGGGGTCGCTGCATTAGATCATGAAATAACTGGAATTCTCAGATCTTACATCATTTTTCTTTGTTTATACTCATGATTTTCTACATACTAATCCGACTGAGGCTTGCATTTACTTGTGAGCTTGGTACATGTAAATTCGGATCATTTCTGAGAATTAAAACGTATTTAGAAATATGCTTTGAGTTAAATATCCCCTAATACCAAATTAAAACGGATTGGGGTCTGTAAAACTCAAGAAATTTGTGTGTGTAATCAGCTTCATGTCCTCCGTAACTCCCGAGATTTTGAACCTTCTGCGAACCGTTTTTACATTTGCCACTTGAATTTATCCGGAGTTTCTGCGGTCTTTTTTATGGAAATTTGTAACTGATTTTATTCCGTTGTTTTCAGTTTCATAACTTATGATCAAATTTGATAAAAATATTTAAAGAATATGTTGTATGTCACAAATGTGTTTAAAGAAGTGTTGCCGTAAAGATTGTTAGAATTTTTTAAATGTCAAGTTTTTATAAAATTAAGAATATTATAATTGAAATTTTACATGGGGCCATCCATTTTTTTGGTTTTTAGTTTTTAGTTTTTTTAAATAAAATTTTGTTTGGTTTTTATTGTGTAGTTATATATTTATTATAAAAAATAATTATATATTAGATAAAATTCAAAAATAAATTATTTCCAATTGAATAAGTTTATTTTAATTCTTATATGTTTCACTTTTATAGATAAATAATTTAAAATTAATTTTTATTTATAAATTAATATTTATTTTGAAAATGATATTTTATTTGAAATTTATATATTTCGAAAATGTTTTAATTTTAGCTATATTTATTAATAATTATTAAATTTAATTTGATTAATTAAATATATAGTATTAAATTAAATTATTTATAGTTTTTATTAATAATCATATATTAAATAATGAAATAACATATATTAGTTATAAATTAAATTATGAAAAAGTCGACAAAAAAATTATACATGTGTCACTCGTTCAGTTTTCGTGTAAGGTTGATGTGCCTCTTAACCATGTATAAAATTGATGTCATTTGTTGATGTTATCACAAAGTTATGAATACTGTATTGGATTGAACTTTGAAACGAAATTGTAATGGTATCGGGTATCGTTTTGGATAATTTTATAAATTTATGAAGTAGTCTTTAAAATTTTTAAAAATTACAAAATAGTCCATATTGGTATATTGTACAGTTGTATTGTATATTTTACTAGTTTACTGTTTACATCAATTATGTTTTCAAAAAATTTAATAATAAATAATAATGACAATTAATATGAAATAATAATAATTTTTAAATATTTTACATATAAATAATAACTTTTATTTTAATCAATTTCGAACAATTTTTAATTTCTAACAATTAGGATAGGATTTTATGCATAAATTCTATATTGAGAGTACTGCTCGGGAGGTAACAATCCCTCATATAGGTTGAATCATGTTTTAGTTGTAATATCAATATACTATATTGAATCAATATGATTGTTTTGATCCATTAGATTCATTTTATTCTAGTAACTCATTCATTTCTGAGTGAGTTCTATCAATTTTCTTCCTATTTTTTACAATAAACTACAAAGACAAAACTGAAAACGGAATGTAGGAAATGAGACTTCACATTTTCTTAATTCCACTAAACAAATTTTGTCAAAAACTGCCAAAACCATAATTGCTGAAGTTCTTGAGCATCAGTGCTACCAGGACCTAAGTGCCCAACACAAATTAGTACAACCTTTTTCTAAATTTTTTATATTGATAATAAATAAGATTTAACTCTATAAAAATTTTAATAAGGTTAATAAAGTTATAATCAAATAAATTTTTTATGCAATTGATTTGAAATAAAGGAGATATGTGTGATTTTTATATCTCATATGGTGTATTATTTATTTGTATTTCATGATTATCATTTTATTGAGATTTTTTGTGATTAATTTTGCAATAAAGCTTGTTGATAATGTTTTTAACATTAATATGTAGGTAAATTTGTCAATTTTGATCTTAAGTTTTACTCAAGTTAACAAGTTTAATCTTAACATTCTAGCGAGAATACGTATGTCGTTAGTTATGTGTCAGGTCAGTGTTGACTTGGTGGCGTAAATTTATAATATTTAATTTTAAAGATGGGTTTCACATTGTCATGTGACAGTGTGACCCACGTTTTTAAGTTATTGTTGTCTCTACACTCGTTGGCTTACAACACATTTGGATCACTAACCTTTATCCCTTCCTCTCTTACTTTTCGTGCATATGTGTGTGTGTGTGTGTGTGTGTGTGTGATCTCTATAAGATATGTTCATTGTGGTACCAAAACTAGGCGCTCTCTTGTATAGGGTGTTGTTTTGGTTGCCTTCCATTTGCCGAGAAACATATTGTGGGTTGATGATTGGTTTTTCTTCTCTATTGTCATCCACTTGCATGTCATGATATCATCCACCTGCATAGGTTTGCTTCCAAACTACCACTTATTCTTCATGTCTTGCATAGGTTTGATTATACATTTATTCCATAATATTTAGTGATTATTGCTAAGAAATTCTTTGTGAAGACAAGAAAATGTCAAAAGAAATGAAAAATGATAAAGTCACGTCATAAGATGTATCTCACGACCATGACAAATAAGTGATGGCCATGAGACACTTCTTATGCCCATGACAATGTGTCACGCCTTCTCACGCCTATGAAAAATGTGTCATAGTGTCATGGACATGACACACCAAGTCACGCCCATGACATTTTGCGAGCGAGCTCACTCAAAACCTTACTTTTTAATATAACTAGACATAATGTGACGACAAATGGGTATGAAAGGTTTTGATGAAGCATTTTTGGAGTCATAAGGTCTTAGTTTTGAAGGAGAATGGGCAAAGCTTTATTTTTGTGGAGACCCATGAAGGGATAAGATTCCTGACATCGGTTTGGAGGTGATATCGACACCGAAGAATCCTATTAAGCATTCTCTCCATTGTGTTTGTTGTTCTTTCTCTCTTAGGGATTGATTATATTATTCTATGTTTATTATTTGGGGTGTTGTGAAAGAATAATTGAATGTTTCTATTTGATTGTTTTTATGTATAAACTCATTACTATAATCGAATACAATACGTAATCGTTGTGTTTCTGATTCATTTGTGGCAACTAATGGATTCAAATCATTAGAGATATCATAATCTAGGTTAAATGAATCGAGCTTATATAGTTGTTGCCTTGATTAATCTATTTTTCTAACTCGTAATTCAGTTGTCCAATTAAATCTAGAGAGCTTGTTCTAAGTTGTTTGATAATTAGGTTTAATTAAAGAGCTCATCTTAATTAAGCACGACCTAAGGGAAAATCGGGTTTAACAGAGCTTGTTGTTAACATACGATTAATAGTTGCTAGGAGGGGTATAAAAATAACAACTCAAAGAAGTATGTTTAATTGTGTGTAGGTCGAGATTGAATCGATGATTGGGCCCTTAACGTATTAATCACTTTCATCATTTTTAGATTGTTTTCTTTAATTTGCTTCGTTAGTTTAATTCTGCTTTATTTTGTTATTCAAACAAAAACCTTTCATAACCTAAACACAAATTATTTTCATTTCAAAAGCTCTACACACAGCCTCTATGGGATTAACCTAGACTCATCACTGCTATAATTTTAGGTCTAGATTTTTTGAGTAATATTATGACACGCTATGTCATCCCTATTTAGTGTAATTTGTTATAATTGTATCAATTATCACCTAGAGTGATTACACATTCTATTACTTTCAAAAGCAAGCTCCAATTCGTTGTACCACTATTTTGTTGTTTCACCATAAAATGGTCTTCCCAAATAACTCATAAACTTGAAGAGTTCCCATAATTAGCACATTTTTCAATTTCTTGTGCTTGAAAGAAGCAAATAATAGTTCCCAAAGCAAGAATATCTTGAGAACTTTAACACTCATTATAATGATTATAATCAAAGAATATTAGTTCTTTTTATGTAATTATTATAATCAAAGAATCTCTATGCTTTTCTTTCCAAACACAATCAATTACATAATATTTTCATATTTTTTTCTCGAACTCAACCATGTCTTAGTTCTTGTTCTGTAATGTTCATAATCAAAGAATCTCTCAAATTCAACTACCACGTTTGTAGTACTTTTCCTTTTCCAACGCTAACAAAGTCCATTACGATTTTTATATAAATCCACAACTCAATCTCGTAAACTTTGTATATCCTTAAGAACATCACTTTCTCCAACTTTTCTCGAAGTTATTGGATCATCCAAATCATGAACAAGAAAGGAAGGGTTAAAGGAAGGTGTGTTTTAGTTTTGGTTTTAATGTTGTTTATTAGTTCTTGCAGTTTAGGTTTGTCTCAAGACTATTGGATGATGTAATATTACCAAAGAATAGAGGAGGGGGATTGAGCTTTGGAAGTTATTTTGATGGAAGTAATGTGATTGTTGTATACCAGAATGACATAAGAGATATAGTCCCAGATTATAACACAGAAAGAGCCAAAATCTATATTCTGCAACATTTCAATCTCTCTGTATCTCTCACTTTGATCCTATGCATGTTAGTTTTTTAACTCAGTATAGTTAACTAGCTAACCTTTATGGTAATTCTACCACATTTTTTAGCTTTTTCTAGTTTCTTATGTCAACTTTTATAGATGTTAGGGAGGAGGTATATGTGTCAAACCACAAACCTTATTTCTCATTTAATGGGGATGTAGATTGGGTTTCTGAAAGCATGTTTCACATTCCTACACCTTCCATCCACGAATCTACGTAAGAAAGATCCAATACTTAAGCTACTAATTATCAATTATGGATGTAGATTAGTTGATAAGAAGTGTTCTAGAAAGTGAAAGGCTACTTTTAGCACTGACTAAAAAAGTTATCTATGCAATTAAGTCAATTTATAGAGAAAAGCGACTAGCGATAGTCGATAGCGATAACAGGTTCTTTGAGGTGACGACGATTAGTGATAGTGGCAACAGAGTCTGAGAGTCAAGGGGTTAAGAAATTTTTAAGGAATAATTTAAAAGAGTGGGTCCCATGAATATAAAATAAATGAGATTTTAATATTTTAAAAAGGTCCCACCTTGCCACGTTAAATCTGAAGTAGTAATGTGGGGCCTGCAAATGAAATAAAAATTATAAAAATTGCCAAGTCAATGCTAACATGGCACATAACTGACGGTGTCATCAAGCTATATGTAATTTCATTATAATGGGGTTAAAATTTAATGTTTTCTAAACATTAGGGTCTTAAGTATTCTCCATGGAATGTTAGGATTAAACTTGTTAATTGGTGTAAAATTTAAGGTCAAAATTGACCCTTTTTCCCTAACATGTGACAATGATGATGTGCATGAGGATTTTACATTAGTTGGTGGTAGGTTGTCACATATTTATGTCCATATAGATGAATGGAGGATAATATATAAGTGTATCTCTTATGTTTGTGGATCAGTTAGGTTTTAATGAAAATATAGTCATCACAATGACCTTTTAAGTCAGTATTTGAATTGCCCTGCGTACATATTAGGGGGTGTCTTTGGTCTTGTCTTTGTTTTTTTTTGCCCATAAGTATTGACCTTATATGAGATTTTAAGACATGCATAAAGGCATTTGATAGAGGATAGTCATTGCTTGAGTGATCTATTTTTTCACAAGGGGTTAGAATTGCCAAAGTCAATGTTATGTACTCTGAACATTTTTTATGTGGAGATCTTATCTATATGGATTATGTATTTAGCTCACAAGTGTTTTATAATAATATATATGATAAGATGCTCATTATAGGTATTGTTTTGTAGATTTTAGTATCACTGTTATCCTATATTTGTATTGATCATTTACATTATCAATTTTGTAATCGTTATCTTTGTAAACAATAATAATAGTGTCACAATTGAAAATCTCACTAGTTTCAATTTTAAGAAATGGAAAAAGGATATATAATTTATGTTGGAGATGGTAGATATCAACACGACTATGACCAAAGATAAGTTGCCAATAGCTACATCCAGGGTTTTCAAACCCGGACCGGACCAGCCGGTCCGGTTTAAGCTATAAAATCGGACTCCAATTGGATCAGTCTAAACCGGTCAAAACCGGTCAATTGACCAGTCGGACCAGACAAAACCGGACCGGTCCGACCATTGGTCCATCAATTTTTATTTATTTATTTATTTTTATTTATTTTTTAAATATTATATATAATTAAATATAATTATTGCATAATTATGACGTCACACCGGTTCGACCGGTGGTTGAACCGGTCGAATCGATCAAACTAATAACCAATAAAACCTCTGATTCGATGACCGGTCCGATTTTAAGAACACTGTCTAACACCTTCGAGCCTGTTTCCATCTTCACAAAGTTTAGTCACGTAACGATCTACAATTTCTAATACAGGCATGTCTCAGCCCATACTTGCTCGAAGTCGTATTTAAAGGGTGCTTCTTTTCAGTTTTGGGAAAATTTTGACATCTTTCTTTATTGAGAACCATGAGTGCTTTTTCTTATTCATCGTTGAACTTCGAACTTACCAAAGAATTTTTTCTTTGTGACATTCAATTACATAATGAATTTGACTTTAGTTTCCTTATAATTTCAATTTGACTTTAGTTTCCTTATAATCAACAAGTTAATTGTCTTAACATATTTGATTAGCTTTATTGTGTTTGGTTTAAACTTGATTCAAGGGTTCTCTAGAGTTTTAATCCTAGGTGGATTCGCATCAGTTAATATAATACCCGCAAGTTTATTGTTATCCTTTTATTTTTTATTATTAAGCAAGTTTTATATATAATAAAACTTTTAATACTCACAAGTTTATAGATCGTATCTTGTAGTATTAGAGGTTATTGTTCCAACGAAGATTATGTAATATCTGACAATTTGAACCTAACTTTGTCTAAGGTATTAATAAATTGGTTTAATTAAAAATAAATAACATAAAGTAAAACAAATAAATAAACAAAACAATTAAACAATAAAATAGTTGAGCTGCCAAATTGAATGAAAGTTGATCAAGAATGAATACTTAGGATTTATTCTTTCATCATTGTATTCCCTTAATTATTATTGATCCAATTATATGTTGATCCTAGATTTCCTAAGGAATTGATTACTCTATTTGATGGAATTTAAAAATTCCAAATTTTGCAACCTCTCCATTCACCAAAATTTCCTAATGTTTTTAATTAGATCTGAACCAATATCTATTCGCCATCTCATGAATAGAAGAACACTTTAAATGAAAAGAAGCTAATACTATATCATATACAATATGTATAAAATCGATTATGAAAAGGGATTAATATAAGTCATAAGATTTTAAATTATATTATAAGAGACCTTAAAGGTTAAACGAGTCTTATAATATATCTTTTCAACTCTTATTTAATTCTTAAAAATTAAATTTAAAGTTTGTTACTTTAAAGTGGTACTAAAGGATCATGTGTGATGTGGTCTTTTAAAGCAAATCTAGATTAAATAAAATTTTAGAAAATTTAGAAGATTATTTTGATTGGTAACTCATACAAAAAATTGTATTCAAACATGACCATTGTCTCTTAAAGAAAGAGTTAAATACAATTATTACTTAATGAAACAAATAAAATAAAACAAAAATAAGCATGCGAGGTATGATTTAGAGTGTATCATATAAAATCTACTCAAGGATCTATTTATTAGTTAAGATGTTATATACCTAACAAATTTAAAATAATAAACTCTTGTCATATATTGGTCGTATGGATTATTAGACAAATATGAGAATTACAGAATTCTAATCGATTAATCTCATCATATATAAGTGAGAGATAATATATACAAATACCTATCATGATATGAATAATCAATTACACATTATGATAACTACTTAACAACCAAGACAATTTTAATAGTTTCAAAAACTATAATACATATGATATGATTTTTAATAACAAAATAAGTGAGAAAATCATAAGAATTCTGTATGAAAGTAAAATTCATTTTATAATATGTGAAAAGATAGAAAAAGTTATAAATACTTTTACTCTTATCAATAATTTAATTATCATGTATCTAAAATTTTATAATCAAATTCTTTCATCTAGTGTCTTTGGAATCAACTGAGATTATCGTGATTGGAATCACTCAAAAAAAGTGAGTCAAATTTTGTGCTTTAGGAAGGAATGTTTGAATTATATTTAAATAGATTTTTTTTTGGGGACAAACTATGTTTTTTCATTACAAACTCCTATCAAGAGATCCAATACCAGATATAACCAAAAGTTACAATAACCTTACTTTTTGATGCAAATTGGCTTTTTACTTTACAAATATATTTATGATGCCTTGAACTTTTGATTAAAATTTCTTACAACTTCATATATGTTATGCTACAAGCATTACCATAGTTGAGCTCCACATAACTAATATGCTCCTTGCCAATCTGTTTGACTTTGAACATATGGACATACATTACCATTACTAAAATGTTCTTAAATTTGGACAATAAAGAGATTTTAACTCGTCAAAAACTTTGTTACTATTGAATTATTATTGTCTACACTTATATTGTTTAATAATAAAGAAGAAATTAAAATGTGCAGCTCATCTCTCTTTTAGTTTTGTTATGCACAACACTTTCCTTATCTATATGAGAATTAGGATTAATTATGAAAAATGTAAAAGTTTGAAGTTAATATGATAAAAGAAATGTTAAAGGTCAAAAGCTTAAGAATAATAAAATAAAACTTTTTTCATAAAAAGGACAAAAGGGTTAAACTAAGTCTTAATATTTTCACCGTAATCCAATTTAAACTCAAAAGTTTTAATATGTTAAAAAAAACCCCAACATTTCAAAAAATTCAAATTGAAATCCAACATAACATTTCTCTTAGCTCTCCATTACATAAGAATGTCAATGGTTGGACCCATCATTGGATGGTTCGCAGGTCGGAGCTGGCTAGTCAGCCTGTGCCCCACCCCGTCCCGTCCTTACTTTTTTACTAAAAAATTTACAAAATGATGTTGCTTTTGTTGTTCTGGTAGGTCACGGGCTGGCCCGGCCCAACCTGACTTTAGCCCATGACCCTATTAGGCTGAACTGTTTGAGCGCGTAGCCTGTGGGCCGCCTGCTAAAATTGCCAAGCCTACCATTACAAAAATTATATCTATTATTTTCTATGGACTCCTTACATCTATATGACAAGTGGAGTCCAAAAAATTAAAAAAATATTTATAGGCAATGAACCAGATAACAATGATTGGGGATTTTCTCAAATGATGTTGTCTGGCTAGCTCAAGTCAGACGACAATTTGGGAAACACCAAAATGTTTCCATCTAATTCTCAGTCTAGCTCAAACCAAACAATGATGTTGACTCCCTCAAATTCTCGATCCATAATCTCTCTATGCATATCTTTATTCCTCTGGCAATCCTCCAAGCTTTTTCTTCTCATCTTTTCTTCTTTGTTGCTCTGGCAGACATCGAAACTTGTCTTCCAGTTTGTTCTTCTCTATTCCACTTGTAATTTTTAGTACTTGGCTTCTCTCTTCCTATATTTGGTGTGGTTTCTCTATTATGTCTTGGTTAACTCAATCCCTTCACTTCCTAATTTGATATCGTTGATTCGTGTTCTTCTATGTTTCTCTGCCAATTTCTAATCATATTATTATTGACAAACTCTTTTGTTATCTACTTTTGCTAAAGTCTACAAAATTATATATTTTATTCGAAAAAAAGCATAGGTATAGGTTGTTGATAAAACCTAACATTACGCTTGTTAACATGAATATCATTTAGTAATGTGCTTACCTGACTGATAATTTGATTCCTATAAGATTATATTTATGTCTCAAGTTATAGTTTAATATAAAGACTTCGTTAATAATTTGTTTGTTTCGAAATTATGTTTCACATTTTCAATTGACACTATATAATTTTGTACTCAAGATAGACAAGGACATATTTGTTTTATTGAGTGAAAAAGGTTGAAAGAAGGAGAAGCATAAATGATACAAAGGAATATGATGAGCAATTAAAAATTATGAAGTAAGACATTAAGATGTTGAATAGAGAGAAAAAGGAGATGAGGTTGATGTTATTTAATATAATTGTAGGATTTATTTTAGTTTTTGTTTCATTGATCATCTTCTACATGGTTATAAAATTTTAGTATGACTAGTATGAATGTAAATTTTCTTTTATTATTAAATGCAATGTTGTCCATTATTATCAATAATTATACTTATTCATCACAATAAACATATTCATTCAACTGGTTTACAAATATAAGATAAAGTTACAAAATACACCAAATATAATGCTGAAATCTAGGCAAACATTGATTATCATAATACAAAATAAACATGTTCATTTAGTAGGTTTTCGAAAAAACATATTCATTAAGTTGGCTTAAAAAATAAACTTGTTCATTCAGTTGGTTTACAAATATAAGATATAGTTACAAAATATATTAAATATGATGAGTCGACTTTAGTTAAACAACAATTGTCATAGTACAAAGTAAACATGTTTGTAACATCCCGGCCCCGCATTAGGGATTAATGTGTTTGTATGTGTAACCGATCAATTGACTGAGTTTGTAATGGCCGATCGGTAGAACCGATCGACTAAACTGTAGTATGTGAAGAGTGAGGCCGAGCGATCGCGTTACCGAGCGATCGCATTGACTGAATGGTCGCACTACCGAGCGATCGTAGTGGTCGAGCGAT
>JANVCL010000214.1:22445210-22473609 GCA_026546855.1 Erythroxylum incrassatum | reverse complement strand
GATCGCTCGGTCTACTCACTATTCACATACGACAGTTTAGTCGATCGGTTCTATCGATCGGCCATTTCAATATCAGTCAATTGATCGGTTCTAGCAATAGGTCTCAGTCAATACACATGAGCAATCAGTACAGAAACTCAGGAAAACAGATAGTAAGGGAGACCATCTAGGTTACTCCACAGTACGCTCCTCACAATCCCTAATGCGGGGGCGGGATGTTACACTTGAACAATTAGAAATGTAGGTCTTTTTCTCCAGAAGAACCTTACTAGAGCTTAGGACCATACAAAAGCTCCAGCTTTGAGTAACTCTATAGGTGGTGTGATAACACCATCCACCATGACATCCTGGAAGTGTTTTTTTCCTTCATGATGTTGAATGTCTATTTTGTTTTTCTAGGCTCCAATAAGTTGGTGAGCTAAAGATTCCCTATTTGACAATTCCAACATTTTAATTCACTGGAGCAAAAAATCTACCATTCTTTACACCTTGAACAACACGAGATAACTTTAGGAACTCTTCTTGAGAGAGGTTTACTCCATGTGCTTCATCACTGACATCCCTAGGGGATAGTAAGGCTCTTGAATGGACTTTCATGTTAGTAAGACCCTGTAAGGATTGCACTAAGAGCTCGTACCAAGATAGCAACAAAACACTTACAAAGGTTAACTTTCCTAACTTTCCAAAAAACAGAAAGTTTCAGGAACAACATGGCAATATAGCTAGAGAGAAGGTAGAGAAATTTAGATTACAAGATTTTGCCATCTTGAAATTTTTTTCATTAAGTCTTGTTACATTGCATGTTCTACTGTTGTGTCCACAAGCACTATATTTCCCACATTTTTGCACTTAACCAATTTGTGACACCTTACTTGCACTTAGAACAATCTTTTGTTCTTTTTTATCTATCCTTTTTTTTTACCCTTTTTGGCATTCTTAGCATCACCCTATTAGATGGTAGATGTATTTCTTTATAATCATTCAATGGACAAAAGACCACTCCTTTAATAGGTTGTCACACTTAAACATAAACTTTTAGAAAGTTACTCTGATGTGAACCTCAAGGATGAGCTTTGAAACCCAACAATCACACAATTGGAAAAAGATTTAGCTCATATTTGATTTTAGGTATATTTCATAAATAAAGGAGCTAAAGTGATCCGAAAGCATACTCTTTGAGTCATCTTATCAATGTTCATACTCTATAGTTTTCATAGAGTTAGAAGAAAAAAATAAAAGAAAAAGAGACAAAGATAGAGCATAAAAGTGGAGAATGGTGCCTGGTGGCTCATGGCTAAGCTAAAAAAATGTCACAGTCGTGACTTATGACATGAATTGCATGGATATTCACCTATGTAAGCTAATAAAATGATGTTGGGTGTGAGACATCACTTATCAACATCAATTAAATGGATAGCTATCCATTTAACCCAGCTGTCCATTTAACCTAGCTGCCACATTGTTAATCTAGCTTTTTAAGGTATAAAGAACATGTTAGGTGACGGCAAAAAGGGGGGATGGAATAACACAACAACAGTGGAAACAACAGGGGAGAGACCTCCAAGATCCTATTCATCAATAATTTTTCTTGGTTTTTCAAAATGGAATGAGGAGACAGCAGTGGAGAGACCATTCATCATCATCTTCTCATCAGTTTTCAAAGTAGGGAATAACAAGAACAACAAAGACAAAAGTGGACAACAACTATTCTTCATCATTTTCTCTTAGGTTTTTTAAGATGGAAAAAGGCAATAACAACTATTCTTCTTAGAGATTAATGGAAAAAATGCAAGGCTAACATCCTGACTTCGATTCGAAGGTGAAATCGACACCTAAGTTACTGTTAAGCTTATCTCATCTTGTTAATGTTGAATCTTTCTTTTCGAATTGTTATCGTTGTTTTGTGTTGATTGAATTGGGTTTGTAAAGATGATCTTGATACATTTATTGGATTACTCTATTACGAACCTATTGCTAGAATGTTGAATATAATTCGTAATTGTTATATTTAATGTTCGTAGTAGCCACTAATGATCTTGAATCGTTATAAACAACATAACTTAGGTTAAATAACCCGATATGTGAGATTACAGCCTATATTGATCCATTTTTCACTTCATAATGCAACTTCCAAATTGAATCTAGAGATCGTATTCTACGTTATTTGGTGGCTAGGATTAATTAACGAGCGCCTCTTAATTAAACACAATCTAAGGAAAAACTGGGATTAGCAGAGCGTAAAGTTAATCCACGATCAATAATTCGAGGAGAGGTGTGAAAACATTATAATGATGAGATATGTTTAATTGTGTTTAGGCCAAGATTGATTCTAGAACTAGATTTTACACAAATTCATCACTTTTATCATTTTCAATTGTTTTATATAATTTGTTTTTGCTAGTTTAATTTTAGTTTATTTTCTCAATTGCATTAAACCCAAAACCCCCTTTTATTTCCTCTGCATCAATTATTGTTATTGCAAGAATTAAAAGAAAATTCCTTGTGGATACAATCCCAACTCACGACAATTACATTTTTTTAGCGTGTAGAGTTAGGTAAATTTTACAATGCACTCGATACGTGCTATCATATCTCCTTCAAAAAGTTATCATAGGAAGGTTTTTTTTCAAAGCATCAGTGAAAGGAATATCAATGTATAGCTTTTAAAGAACATCTAAAAACTTCCTGAATTGCTCATCTTATTTTGCCTTGGCCAATCTTTGGGGGAATGATATGGATAACTTATATAACATAGGGGGAATATATTTGGACTCTTCTTCTTCGCTTTCCTCTTTCTCATAATTATTCTCATCTTTAACAAGTTTCTTCCTTCCCTAGTCTCCTTTATTTTCAATCTTCTCTAGATTAAGAATCTCAATTAGTTCATCACTCCTCAACATTACAACATTACAGTGCTCCTTAAGATTCTTAGGTTTGCCAAGCAACTAATTAGGTGGTCTAATGATGAAACTGGCATACTAAACTATTTCAGACTCGAGTATCTTGTTATGTATAGCAACAAAGTCTACCTTTGAGTTGAGCTTCCTAATCTCATTCTTGAATTCTTTGTTATGTTTGGGTTGATTGGCAAGGAAGTTTTCTAAAATGGACTCTAAGTTTGATTACTAGGGAGGGTTTCAATGGTTTAGGCTGGAAACTAGGGGGTTGCCTATTCTAAGTTACAAGGTTAAACATTTCTCCATAGAAAAGATTGAGATGATTTTTCTAACCAGGATTATATGTGTTTGAAAATAGGTCATTCTTTTAGCCGGGATTACTAACGAAGTTAACATGCTTTAAAAAAAGGTCACGTACAAACCAGTTCTCAAACTAGCTATCTGTAGCTAAGTGTCTTAAGGATCCATAGATGTTATAAACCATGTTATTATCATTGACAACATATTATTAAACATTTTAGGACAAATTATCCTATTGGGTTAGTGAAAGACCTCTATATAAAAGTAGGAAAATTCATCTTCCTTACTAGTTTTTTGTAATATTTTTATAATGGAGTATGGCATTAGAGTTTCTATTATTTTAAGAAAACCATTTGGGACCACAGGAGGAGCAACAATTAATGGATGAGGGTAAGTTGATACTTAAAGTAGGCAGGCAGAATGTGCAGTTCGTTATCTTTAAAGCCTTAAAAGACATGCCTTTTTAAGGATGATTTTTATTATAAGATGGATGCTTTTGATTTTATAGTACATGATAAAGTACCTAAAGTTATTATGTAATGAAAATTTAAAAGCACGTAGACTTAATTAAAAAAAAAGGAGGTCTGTTTGAAGAAAAGCCTAAACCTTTACCATTAATTAAATAAACATATAACCTAGAATTTTTGAATTTGCCAATTACAAACGTTTAAGAGATAATAATAATAATAATATTTATCCTATTAATATTCATCTTACCTGAATTGCTGATCAGTCTAATATTTAAGTTACCATTAAGCACACGCAAGAACATTAAAAATTTGCGTGGTTCACTTCAATGATAATAAGAATTATAACGAATGTTGAGTTATAAAATATTACTTAAAAAATATATAATTTTTTTAATTTAATTATAATATATTATCTATTTTTTTCGTACCAACTATCCAATCATCCTTAATATTAATTTCTTCATTTAAAAAAGCTTTGTCCATTCTTCCGCCGGTATGAAAATCGTAGAAGCTGTGCAGTTGAATGCTGAAGTTCTTAAAAGTGGCGACCCATTTAGTTAAATACCTAATAAATTAAACACACCAATTGTCTCGTTTATTTTTTTTCTTCTTTGGTTTCGTTCTTCTGTTAGTGTGATATCCGATCGCCAGCCCCTCCGGCGATTCCCCATATCATCATCCTCCAAGACAACGATCATTACTCTCACACAGCAAAGGCGCAATTAGTGAACGGTTCTCGTAGAATTGGAGAATTTCATAATAAATTATTATTATAATGATACCTATGGAGCAAGCGAGGCAGGTGTTCACTGTAGATCTTCTAGAAAGATACGCAGCAAAAGGAAGAGGTTCAATCACCTGTATGACTGCCGGAAATGATGTAATTTTGTTGGGAACCTCCAAAGGTTGGGTCATCAGACACGATTTCGGCGTCGGCGATTCTTACGGTACTTTTCCAGATTTCATTTGCGTTTTTTTCTGTACTGTTTGTCTTTCTTTCTTTTCGGTTCATCCTTTTTTGAACCCTTCATGATTGTAGATATTGATCTATCTGCTGGTCGAACTGGAGAGCTATCGATACACAGAGTGTTTGTTGATCCTGGTGGAAGCCATTGTATCGCCACCGTTGTTGGCGGCGGAGGAGCTGACACGTACTACACTCATGCCAAGTGGAATAGGCCTCGCCTTCTTGGCAGATTGAGAGGTCTTATTGTCAATGCTGTTGCTTGGAATAGACAACAGATTACTGAAGGTAGTTTTCGTTGTTGTGTACAGTATTCGGTGGCATTTAAATAGAAGGGAACGCTTTGATTCTGATTGAGTATTCACGTTGCAGCTTCTACAAAAGAAGTTATTCTTGGAACTGAGAATGGCCAACTCCATGAGATGTCTGTGGATGAAAAGGACAAGAAGGAGAAGTATATAAAGTTTCTGTATGATTTGAAAGAACTTCCCGAAGCTTTCATGGGTTTGCAGGTACTTTCTTAATGTGTAGTGAACCACTCAAAGCATTTACTTTTTTTTAAAAAAAAACTTTTGATTCGGTTTAATAACTACTAGAACTTCCATTGATTATTCAGGTTCTTATCCCCCATTTAATTTATTGATTTTTTTACTTTCATCCTCTTGATGCATGCAGATGGAAACCGCTAACTTAACCAATGGCACCAGATATTATGTCATGGCTGTTACTCCTACACGACTGTATTCGTTTACAGGAATCGGATCATTAGAGGTAACTTAGTTCATCGTGGAGTTAACTCTCATGTATTGCGTAACTTTTGACTACATATTTGGATTACACTTGTAGTAAAAAAATTATATTTCTTCATTCTTAGTAAAGACTTGAACTTTGTGCTTAGAGTTCCTTTTCTTCCTTCTTTCTTGTTCCAAGAGGGTTTTACTATAATTTTATTTGATTGGGGGGCACTCTTTTGAAATTTTCAATTTTGTCTGATGTGCATTTTAGCCATCTCAGTTACAATTGCAATGGATGCTCACGTAGTACTTACATGTATTAATCATTAATATATGTGGCTATGCTGAATTCATGCATGCAATTTGAATGTAATTGTTGGTAATTGAAAATCTTTGCTATTGGTATAACCCAATTTTTTTTGCAGTTATCCTTCTTTAGATTTCACTTGGAAGTAAATTATTTGTCTTCTTGTTCAGCAGTTTTTGCTAGTAATCTAGATCTTGCAGTTCATTTTGTGTAACTGCCAAGGGAAATATCAATCAAGATCTTTTGTTTAATGAAACGCTAATTATTTCTTATTGAAAATAGTAGCCTTTCTTCTTAGTTCTAACTCTGTTCACTTGACTTATTTCCTTATGTACTTTCCTGTTTCATATAGTTTCTATCTGCTTGGTGAAACTTAGTTTGAGTTATAATTTGGTATGATACAAATTTTAGAAATTTCAGATATGATTGCAACAGATACAGTCTACTTATCTGTTTTCTTCTATTTATGTGCCTGTGTGGAATTTGTGCCTGAAAATGAAAGTCACCCAATTGATTGAAAATGTTCCCCATTGGTATAACCTAATTTCTTTATGGTTATCATTTATTGGACTTCTTGAGGAAGTTAATTAGTTGTTCGTTGTTCTCAGACAGTTTTTGCTAGTTATCTAGATCGTGCAGTGCATTTTATGGAACTGCCAGGGCAAATACCAAACAGGTAAGTGCTTTGTTCATGCAGAAACTGTTTTTAGCTGTTTATTGTGGAAAAGGTTAGGAAATTTAACGTTAAATCTAATAAGATTTTGACAAATTGTACCCTTTTTCTTGTGCTCCAAAAAAGTTATATTCTTATATAGGCTTGATGCTACTCAATTTTGCTAATCATTTTTGAAGTTTCTGAATAAAGTTTCCTCCTCATTTGATCATTTTATCAGTGAACTACATTTCTTTATCAAGCAAAGAAGAGCTGTACATTTTTCTTGGCTTTCTGGAGCAGGTATCTATCATGGTGGCCTTAATTTTGGGGCACAGCATAGGTAACACACTCTTGGCTCATTTGTTCCTGTATATTTATAGATTTTTCCATATTTTTGCACCTATTTTAAATGGTGAAAGTTTTTGTTGCTTTTTCATCTCTTGAGCATCGTCTGAGATATATGCAATGCCTTTGATATGTTAGGGTTTGTGTTATTAAATTTTCTCAATATCCATTTATGAAGTGATTCATGTATTTATTTCTTGGAACCTTTCTAGTTACCCCAATGGTGATGAGAATTTTGTGGAGAATAAAGCTCTTCTGGACTATTCTAAATTAAGTGAAGGCTCAGATGCAATTAAACCTAGTTCCATGGCGCTTTCAGAATTTCATTTCTTGCTTCTTATAGGGAACAAAGTCAAGGTGTGTGCTAATAATACTCACAGCATCTCTATTTCCCACTGCTTAATTCTGTCATCTCTTCTCTTTACAACCACTTTTTCTTATTTATATGGTTATATCCAATGAAAACATTTCCATTTATGATTCTCGTTTTTGAGAACAATCTTGGACTAGTAATGAGACCTATTATTGTGCTGGGCTTCCTTGTATATGTAGATGCTTATGATCCTTAGTAGCTGCGAGTTTTTTTTTTAACATTAGGTTGGTTTCTGTTAATATTCATCTGAGATTTGCTCGAGTGAGTTATTTCATATATCTTGCTATTTGACCTGCATTGCTATTTTATTGAAAACTTTTTTAGGTTGTCAACAGAATTAGTGAGCAAATTATAGAGGAGCTTCAGTTTGATCAAACATCAGACTCACTTTCAAGGGGTATTATAGGACTATGTAGTGATGCTACTGCTGGCTTGTTCTATGCTTATGACCAAAATTCTATATTTCAGGTTCATTTCTAATTACAACTTAGTCTTCCGTTTCTATGTCCACCTGAGTGGAAATTTGTTCATTTGACTCATGGGATGGAAATAATATAGGTAACTGTTACTGATGAAGGGAGAGATATGTGGAAGGTGTATCTGGACTTAAAAGAATTTGCTGCAGCTCTTGCAAATTGTCGTGATCCACTCCAGAGAGATCAAGTATATTTAGTGCAGGTACGGGTGATAGCTGCCTCAAATATTGATGTATTTGTAGGTTCTAAACTATACTATTTAGAATCATGTCACTTGAAAACCTAAGAGCATCTACAGTGATATTTTATTAATGTAGTAGTTTTACATGCAGGCTGATGCAGCATTTACCTGCAGAGATTTTCAAAGGGCAGCATCTTTCTATGCCAAAGTATTTTTTTTTCTCGCTTCATTTTTTATGCAACACATTTCTTACATCTTGTGGGCAATATCTTTTTCATGTTAATACCGTTGATCACAAAAATGAAATATCCTCAAGAGATGCTTCGATGTGCTCTACGTCCTAAAGATTTGCAAAAGCCAATCAGTCTTGAAATTATCTACTTTACTCTTTTATTATGTTATGACATCATCTTTGCCTAACAAGGAAGATACCAACCTTTGCCACAACTATAAATAGAACTCCTCTTCTTTGAAGCAGGAAGGGTGAATAAAAATGCAATCAATGAAAGATGCATCAAACTTCTATCCTATTCCAGAAATTGTACATGTATCTACTAAATGCTTACTGCTGGTTGAACAAAATTTCTGCAACCATAATGCCAAGGAAGATAGGAGACTTGGCAGCTGTTTCGGGATATGTATTTCTTGATGAAGTTCTCTCTTGTTTTGAGATTATTGATCTTCAAAACTTTCTTAAATTGTGTTCTAACAACAAAAGGAGAATTTCTCTCTCATTGTTGCCGGCATGGCCTTTACATTGGAAATTATCCTTGTAATCATGAAATATCCTCTTCTCATGCTGCACAATAAAATTTTTGTCATCTACAGCATCCCTTTTCCAGCTTGATACCAATTTTCTTCCATATTTCTCTTCATCTTATTACGTTGAGATCTCTTTGTAAAGAATGCCTTACTCTTTACAAATCAGTGCTGTTGGTCATAAAACTTATTGTGGCTTTTAAGTCAAAATGTAACTCTTCCGACTTTATTTTTTCCCAAATTCTTTGTTGATGAAAATTTGTGGAAACTAGTAAAGCCCATAGATTATTTCATCTATGATGGTTTGACAAATAATCCTTTTTCGTTTATGAATTGACACGAAATAGTGACGTAAGAGCGTATTCATATTTAGTATTTATATGTTTTCTTATTTAATTAGTCTTCATAATATTTTTCTTGTGGGTAGGTTTCCTTTCCAATAAGTTATGTTGTTACAATTGCGATTTGTTTTTGCTATTACAAATTGGAGGGCTGCTACTATTGGTATAAATTCGGAATCATGCAGCCCATTACAAAAGATTTGTTATTTTTTAATTTTGTTGAAAATGTTTTCTAAACATTGAAGATGTTTTCTGAACTCTAATCTTCTTTTTATATTCCTAGTCACAATCACCTAATTCTTACCCTAATTTGTTGAAACTTGTGACCTTGCTTTACATCACATCATAACAACCTATTGAGGAGAGATGAATTCTAGACATAAGTTTATCCCTATTCTTGCATAAAAGAAGTGTGTCCAGCATCAACTGCTATTGAAACTTATCCTCTAGTTCTCCCTTTTTGAAATTGTTTTGAATATAACTTTTTGTTCCATTCATACTGTTTATCCTAGAAAATAATATCAAACATAGTAAAGAATATGAATAAATTAATTGTTGGACTCTCTTACTCATCATAATCCTTGTGGGCATGATGTTACATGTGGACTACTAATCTTCACTACTCAACTGAATCTTGCCATATCTCTCACTTGTGTTTTATCTTCAAGATTGATTTTGCAACCACAACAATGTGTTTATTGATCATGAGGACAATTGACAAATATATTAAGTGTTTTACTTTCCTATTTCGATACCCAATGCATTTTGTAGATAAAGCTCATGTCTTGGTTTTCCACATTGATTTATTCATTTTAATGAGTATCTATGTAAGAGAACAGTGAAAGTAAAGGATTATGATTTAAGAATACTTAGGTTAATGCATTATTTGCATGGATGAGGTCTCTAAATTTAAGAAAACACATCTAAAAATTGGAAGACTGATATCTTCACACTGTTTTGTGTACGCAAATAGTGCATATTTAATGCATTGGTGAAACTATGTGTTTTGAAATTTCAACTTATGGTTGTCTTTTTCAAAATGACCTTGGACTGATAATTTGTTTTGTTTTGTAGATTAGTTATTTGTTATCCTTTGAGGAAGTCACTCTGAAGTTTATTGCTGTAAATGAACAGGTAAATTTATAAAATGTTAATTTTTTTTATGGCAATATGATTGATGCAATTATTGAAATATGAGATCATATCAATCTCCCAACTTTTATGTCCTTCATTTCATATATGACTTTACTTTTCTAAATATTGTTGTATTTAAAACCAAGCTATTTAAAATTGATGTGAACACACTTAAAAATAAAACCTAGAGAACCCACAAATAAGATTGAAGTATTACTAGAAAAGCTAAGTCAGAATTTTGAAAAACTTATCCATTGATTATGAAGAACCAAGTTCATAAAGTGTGTCGAATGCCGCAAAGAAGTAATTCTTTTATAAGTCGTGAAGTTTGATGAAAAGCTAGACATAAAGCACTCACAACTCTTAATAATTTGTAACTCAATTTTGTCTTTATTGATCACCAACATTCTCTTTATATATGGGTGAACATCAAAACAATATAAACGTCCTAATTGCAAGTCTAACAAATATTCATACTTAAATTAAAGCACTAACAACTAATACTTTTTGAATTGAAACTCTAATAGTTCCTATTTGACTGGGAAATTAACTACTTGTTCTACTTTAACTAAGACTCTAATAGAATACTTGAATGATGATTCTAGGAATCCTATTTCAGTTTAGATTCCAAAGGTGATAAGGAAATTACCACCTTAGGACTTTTACTAATTAGATTGAAATTAGCCCTATAACAAGTCTTAATCCAAATGGGGAATTGAGAACAATTGCAAAAATATATTAGACCTGTCTTGGGATTTATGTTTAAATAAAGGATAGCCCACTTACAATTAAAAAAAGAATAAAACACTAAATAAGCAATGATCCACAAAATTAGCCTAGTGCCATCGGTTTATACGCTCAAATGTTCTCCAGGCTTAGTTTGGATCATGTTAACTAGTGCTTGGTGGTCTTCTTTTGGGTCCAATAAAATCCCTCAAATGGCTTTTGATGTGCTCTTTGAAACTTGATGATGTAAAAGAAATTAAAGTTTAGAAGAAGGAAAAATTAGTCGACCACGAGCCTTAATTTGGTGGGCTGAGGATTAAGAATTGTGTTGACAACGAAGATAAGGACTGAAATTTAGATTATGTTAGGATTCCTTATTAGATAAATAGTAGTAGTGAGTTAAATATGTTATTCTATTTTAGATGTATTATCTTAGTTGTTTAGGACTTAAATCTATAGAATTTTTATTAGAATAGGATTTAAATTTGTTAGGAACCCTTTCTTACTAGAATAAAGGTTTTAATATGAAAATTTTCTACAAACTTGAGTTTTCAACTGCATGGTGTGATGCCTTTTTTTTTTGACAGTGATTCTTAGTTTCTTACCCTCCATTGTTTATGTTTCTCACTAAATTCTAGTCATATTAAATCTTGAAATTTTGAGCCTAAATTTTCAGCAATCAAACCCTAAAAACTCAACTATAACAAATTTGAAATTTCAACATTTTTGGTCGAAATCTAGACCTAAAACTTGATATTCTAGCAGCTTAATATCAGTCAGATTTTCTAATTTTGTGAGTTTTAGCTACTAGTTAATACTTCTTCTATTTGTGCTACATCATTTTGGTATCAGAGTCTTAGTTCACAATGAAGAAACATAGTGGAAGGGCATATAGAAGAATTCAACAAGCAAGAGCTAGTTATGAAATGATTGGACGTTAATGACCTTTAATCACAAGGTGCTCCAAGAACTAGTCCATAAAACAATGACGAACAGTAAGCTAGAATGAATGTGGAGGGTGGAGAAAGTGAATCCAAGATAAAGAGGTTGAAACTAATCAACGAGTGGGGTTAGGAGATCATCGCCTACCGAGAGATCCAAGACAAAGACACCTACTAGCAGCACATGAAGAGCGCATGCGAGCCTTTAGAGGCCATGAGCTCATTGCAGAAAGAAAAGGCAACGACAATGTAATTGGATCAATTGAGTAGGAAGTTTTCAGTTCTCCTGGCTTTCTAAGAAATAGAGAAAACTTAGAGTTGAAATGCACAATGAACTCAATGATATTACTAAAGTTTGTGTTGAAGCCCTTGATTTTGTGGAAAGATGGATCCACACTTGCTCTTAAATTGGATAGTAATAATGGAAGATTTCTTTGACTGGTACCACATGTCAAAAGATCAAAAAGTTCGATTCGAAAAAGCGAAGCTAGTTGGACACGCTAAAATATGGTGTAGGTAGAGGATAGACTTTGAAAACAGGATAGTCACCAATTGTTG
The DNA here is from genome assembly GCA_026546855.1 of Erythroxylum incrassatum. NCBI lineage: Eukaryota > Viridiplantae > Streptophyta > Magnoliopsida > Malpighiales > Erythroxylaceae > Erythroxylum > Erythroxylum incrassatum. The sequence continues at coordinate 22,461,448 of JANVCL010000214.1, read as the reverse complement.
ATTAGGAATAGATGAATCCAAAATTATTGGAAACATATTTACTAATAACTATCAAGATCTTCAAACTTAGCTCACAACCCTTAGACAAGGGATTATGTCCGCAACTAAGTACATAGGACTATTTGATGAACTTTCTATCCGATGTGAAGGTATGGAATCAGAACGACTAATATCTCACTACAACAATGACTTAAGGGTATAAATTCACAAGGAGTTGATAATGCAAAAGATTTACAACCTTGAAGATGCATATCACTTAGCTTCAAGAGCGGAACAATATTTAGGAAAACAAGTAACTAAAAAGACTGAAGCTATGTTTAGTTGGACGTAAGGTTTTTAATGGAATTAAATGGAATGAAATCGTTTATAGTGGGATGGAAGGTAAATGGATGTAATATTAGAAAATTGTTGTTTGGGAGGGATGAAAGAGTTCATAATGTAATATAGTAAAATATTGTTTGAAAGAAGGATTTATAATGTAATATAGTGAAAAGTTGTTTATTATTTTACATTCCATCCTAAACCTCTCAAATCTGAGGTTTCTCATTTTTACTATTTAGGATAGAATGAAATGTAATATGAAACCCTTCTCTTCCATCCCATCCCATCCCATCCCATTCTATTATAAACCCTCCTCCTAAGTGATGGAATAATATTATTTTATATTCTATTTCATTAATAAACTCTCAACTAAACATGACCTTAGCTTTAAGAGTGGAACAATATTTAGGATAAGTAACTAAAAAGTTTCAAAGTCAAGTCGGGGAGTTCGACGTGAAGAGAGTTATGATGGTGCAAAACTTTAGACCAACACCTAATAAATCAAAATCTGTACCATAGAACAACTTCAAGACTTCTCAAGGAGCTGATCCTAAAGGCAAGGCCATAATTGAGATTGGGATGAAAGGAGGTAACAGTGACAAGAAATACGTCTGATGCAATTGGAGGGGCCACTTTGCTTATGAATGCACAAATAGAGGTTTGCACATAATGTAAGAAGATGAGGAAGAATATGATGAATATTTGTGTGAACACGAAGTTGGAAAGGAGTTAGAAGGAGACTTTAGTGATGAACTAGCTAGTCTTACAAATAAAAAGTAGTGAGGCCCATCCTTACAAACCCTAAGGTGGAAAAACAAGAAGAGTGACTTCATAGTGCTATTTTCTTTATGCAAGTTAGATTCTGAGATAAAATATGCAAGCATATCATTGATGGAGGAAGTAGTATGAATGTGGCATTGGAGAACATAGTGAAGCAATTGAATTTACTTTTGGAGAACGTCCACTTCCCTATAAAGTTGCTTGGGGGTAGATGATAGTACTATCCTATTTGTTTGAAAGTACGTGTTGTCTTTCAAATTAGGAATATATGAGGACTTTATTTGGCGTGATGTCATTCTTATGAAAATATTTCACATTTTAGTTGGGACCGTGGCTTTATGATCAAGATATGCAGCACTTTAGAAAAGCTAACACTTATAATTTTATATTTTATGGAAAGAAGATAATTTTGAAGTCTATTAAGGTAGACAAGGTAGGGAAAAAAAGGGAAGTAACAAGACAACCATAAATGCCAAAAAAAAGTCTCTTAACATCTTTAAGGAGAGAGAATTTGAAGCTGTTAGTAAGGAGAAGGGAATTGTGTATGTAATGGTAGGGCAACACCCCTCACCTTACTAAAAGAAGTGGTTGCTAGCTAATTTTTTAGACCTTACATCGAATGATTTCGAGTGAACTACATCCTTTACAAGATATTCAGCACGCTATTGACTTGGTACTTGGATGTACTCTACCAAATCTTCTAGCCTATTGCTTTGATCTTATTAAGAATGAAGAGCTCAAGAGGCAAGTAGAGGAGTTGTTGATAAAAGGATTTATTCAAGAAGTCTTAGTTTGTGTGTAGTTCTAGTACTATTCTCTTGAAAATGATGGAAGTTGGCAAATGTGCATTGATTGTCGGGAGATAAATAAGATCACAATGAGGTATTTATTTTCAATACCTCACCTTGATGACATGTTAGACATGTTGATTGGAACCAGTATTTTTTCCAAGATACACTTACAAAGTGGGTACCATCAAATTAGAATCAAACTTGGAGATGAATGGAAAACGACTTCCAAGGCTAAAGAAGGACTTTATGAATAGTTGGTGATGCCATTTGGACTTTCTAATGCACCTAGCACTTTTAGAGTGATGAATCAAGTGTTTTGACCATTTATGAGCAAATTTTTCTTGTGGTATATTTTGACGATATATTAATATACAACAAGATTAAAGAAGACACTTGTTATATCTACAAGTCTTGCGAGTTTTGAAGCAAGAGTAACTTTATATCAACTTAAAGAAGTGTTCTTTCATGCAATCTAAGTATTGTATTTTTGAGTTTTATGTATCTTACCTTTGAGTGGAGATGGATCCTGAGAAGGTTAAGGTCATCCTTGATTTGCCTATTCTAAAGGATGTATATGAGACACGAAGTTTCCATGACTTAATGACATTCTATAGGCGATTTATTCTTAATTTTAGCATCATAATAACACATATTACTGATTGTATGAAGAAGGGACAATTTACTTAGACCAAGGCAACAATTAAAGCATTTGAAGAAATTAAGAAGGTGATTGAATTTCCTGTTTTCCAACTTCCAGATTTTTCTAAGGTATTTGAAGTTGTTTGTGATACATCTCATTTGGGAATTGGAGGGATAATCAGGCAAGAAGGATACCTTATTGCTTACTTTAGTGAGAAGTTAAGTGTAGATAAACTATGATACTTGGACCAATGACAAGGAATTTTATGTAGTAGTACGTGCTCTTTATAATTGATGTCACTATCTCTCATACAAGGAGTTTATTCTATATTTGGATCATGAATCTCTTAAACACTTGAAATCCCAGAAGAACTTGAACAAAAGGCACTCCTTATGGAGTAATTTAACTTTGTTATTAAACATTAGACAAGAGTTAAGAATAAAGAAGCACATGCATTGCGTAGAAAGAGTCATTTGGTTAGCACTTAAAAGTTGTGGGATTTGAAAAATAAAAAGAGAATATGTTTTAGATTGAGATTTTGGAATAATCTATCCAGAAATTGCAACTAGGCAAAGAGATCATCATTTTCCTTTTATGTGGATGACTGTCTTCTCAAAGGAAATTGATCTGGCCTACCCAATACTTCTATAAGGGAGTGTGATTTGGGAATTACATTGAGGGCAACGTTAACACTATAGAAGAGATGAAACTATTGCAATGGTCAAAGATAGATGACTTTTATTGGCCCTCTTTAAAGTAGAAGTGCTAAGATCATATGACATTGTCAAACATGTCAATTAGCTAAAGGAAAGAAACAAAATTTTGGATCATATACACCATTGGCCGTGCCTTATGAACCATGGTACAACATAACTATGGATTTTGTCTTTGGAATTTCTAAAACTATACGAGGTTATAATTCTATTTTTGTGGTGGTGGATAGGTTTCTCAAGATGAGTCATTTTATTCGATGTTCAAAGACTTGTGACGTTTTCCATATTGTTAAACTTTTCTTCAAAAAGGTAGGACATCACTATGGATTACTTTTAGCCATGTCTAATCTTGATGTGAAGTTTATGAGTTTTTTTTCCGAGAACTCTACATAAAACATTAAACACTAAGCTTCAATTTTTAAGTTCTTTCCATTCCCAAACCGATGGACAAACGGAGATGGTGAATAAAAGTTTGGGAGAGTTGTTAAGATGTTTGATTGGAGACGATGTGAAACATGTCAAAATTTTCATAAAATAGTTTTACAAATAGGTTAACTGATAAGTGTTCTTTGGAGATAGTCTAGGGAGTTCAACCAAAGAAGCCCATTGAACTGGTTCCTTTATCACAAATAACACGGGTTAATGTTAATGTTGAAGGTTTTGTCGAACATATGAGGGACATCTTTGATGAGGTATGAAGAAAGATAACAACTAGCAATTTGTCTTATAAAGAATTTGCTGTTCAACATCATTGATTGGTGGAATTCATTGAAGGGGATATGGTGATGTTTAAGATTCATCCAAAGAATTTTCTGAAAAGAAAATATAAGAAACTTCATTCACGAAGTGCCAGACCTTATTATAAGATCATCAAGAAGATAATGCTTATGTTTTGGAATTACCAAGTGACATGGGAATTAATCATTTTTAATTTTGCAGATTTAACTATTTATCATGGATATTATAATATGCAATCTCCTACTATAACTTTGAGAATTCCAACCATTCTCCATCTTAAAGAAGAGATAGAAGATGTTCTTGATGAACAAATTGTAGCCATAAGAGATGGAGGATATCGACAATGTTTTGTTAAGTGGAAAGTAATACCAATTTTTGACAGTGCTTGAATTTTTAAATCCAAATTTCAGAAATTGAATCCGGATTTTTATGATCAATATTTGCCACATTATACGCCAATGATGAATTTAGATAAGTTGGGAAGAATTGATGCAGAAGAACTTAAAATCTATAAAAGAAATAAAAGAGAAAAATTAATCAACCACAAGCTTTAATTTGGTGGGATAAAGATTGAGAATTGAGTTGATAACAAAGATAAGAGCTTAAATTTATATTATATTAGGATTATTTATTAGATAAGAAATAATATTGAGTTAAATATGTTATTTTACTTTAGATATGTTATCCTAGTTGTTTTGGACTTAAATCTATATAATTTTTATTAAAATATGATTTAAATTTGTTAGGAATAGTTTCTTACTGGAAGAATAATTCTGATAACTTCTCTATGAATATGTGTATACTCAGCCCTCAAGAATAACAGTATGAAATTTTTCTACAAACATGAGTTTTTGGAAGGTGTGATGCTTTCTTCTAAGAATGATTCTTAAACCCTAGGAGTGATTCCTAGTTTTCTACCTTCCATTGTCTGTGTTACTCATTAAATTCCAGCCATCTTAAACCTAAATTTCAGCCATATTAAACCCTGAAATTGTAAGCCTAAATTTTCAGCAATCAAATCCTAAAAAATTAATTATACCAAATCTGAAATTTTAGCTTTCCTAGCCAAAATCTAGACCTAAAACTTAATATTTAAGCAGCCTAATATCAGCCAAATTTCCTAATTTTGTCATCTTTAGCTGCTAGTAAGTACTTTTATTTGTACTACATCACAAAAAAAAAAAACCTTTAATTTGATCACAGAATGTAGAATGTGGCTTTCCAAGTAAATGTTATATTTTTCATATTACAATTCATTTGTGGCTTTCCAAGTAAACATTATACTTTTCATATTTCATTAGTTTGTCTTCGGGATTTGGAAAGAAATAAAAGGAGATTGAGCATGTTAATAAATTTTATCTCTCAGTTGTCGCCATTTGGAGCCTTGACTCTTGCTTCTAGCAATTCATAAGCTGCTTTGCTCTTTGTAGGATGCTTTGAGAACTTTCCTCTTGCGGAAGCTTGATAATCTTACAAGAGATGATAAATGCCAAATAACAATGATCTCTACATGGGCAACTGAGTTGTACTTGGACAAGGTAATGATTACTTTTGCAAACAAGGCTTGGATTTGTAGGCAGTTATCAATTTGATTGCTCATACTTTTTGTGCTAGTTAATGTTTTAAAGTTGAAAATATTATTGGTTCAATAATGTATAGAGGGGGTGCTTTACTTCAATAGAGTACATATTTTGGAGCCTTAATGACATCAAACTTACATGTCTATATCATTATGAGTAAAATAAATGCTAAAAATTAACATACGGGGTGTGCAACAAAATTCTTGCTACATTGTGGAATCATTTTCCTCATCATTTATGACATCTATCTCATTTATCTATATCATTAAGAAGTAAATAAGTGCTGAAAATAAGCTGGATATGCAACAAGTTAGTTTCCTTTCTTCATTATTTTGGGCAGTACTTTGCATGTTAGCTGTAAATTTCCTTTTATCAGTTGCACGTGGACTCTTTCTCTTTTGTGTGAATCTATGTTTCAAGATTGGAGAAACCAACCACATGTAGCTGCTTCTATTTTGCAGCACTACTATGATTTGGCATTTTGTTTTGTTAAACAAAGAAGTTGAGTTGTTGAATGATTTATTATATCATAATGCAAATTAATGCAACAAATTATACAACCATTATTTATAGTTGATAAAAATAATATTAGATTGACTTATAATTTGTAGATAAATCGTCTACTTTTGGAGGAGGATAATGCTTCAGAGTATCGTAGTTCTGAGTACCAATCAATCATACAAGAGTTTCGTGCTTTTCTCAGTGACTGCAAAGATGTCTTAGACGAGGCAACAACAATGAGACTTTTGGAGAGGTAATCTACCTACAAACTTTGGTAGTGTCTGCATTAATTATTTGGTTAATAACCTATGAACTTAGGTATTGACAAAGTCTTTCCAACTTTTGTAATCCCTCCTCCCCAAAACCCTCGTGTTATGAATGTTGTCAATGCTTAGCGTACATATTTATTTTGATAAGCATACACATGCATGCACAAAGGTAATCATAGACAGTATACATGCATATCAATCACACGACATTGTTAAATGATTCAAAAGTTTCTAGTCATTCCACCTTTCATTGCATAGTATGGATGATTAGTCTCGTGTTAAGTGACCACTCTAATTCATGAGATTGTGTGGTGCAACATCCTACGGTCCCAAGTGTGGAGCCCATTCTTCTGAGAAGCTCAAGAAAGAATTAGTTTGTAATATAGGACTCTCATACTTTTTTTAAGATGAGGAAATAACAACCAAATTTGTGGTTCATCAATCCAACTTTGGGATTTGGATCATTTTTCTACCACTGTAACAAATATATTTTGTCTAGAGTTATGCAAATTTATGCCATTGTAATTAGACTTAATCTTGAACAACTCGATGTTGGTTGCTTGTCTCTTTGAGGTAGTTTAGTACCTTGCCATAAGTTGCATATATGCTCACACAATACAAGAATTAAGTCCATCTACTTAGGGTGTATTTGTTTGTATGGTTGCATTTGGGCCAAAAACACAAGCATTTCGTAAATTTGTAAAGATGTGTTACTCAAACTCAACACAGTTCCAAGTGAAGGTTTGGCAATGATAGCTATTTAGAGCGGTGGGCAACTTGAGGTTGAAAAATGAATTCATTTAGAATATAAAAGTTTACAACTTTTAAATATTGAATCTAATTCTACCAAAATACATTAATTTTAATTCACCATCTTTTTTTAATCATTAGCTAATGACCAAATCTTATGATTATGCCTATTAACAACAATTTTTCAAAGTGCAACCATAAAATTTAATTGCAATATCGAGCAAACCTTGGGTTTAACCAACAAAAAGCGATCGTGATCACTAAATTCTAATCCACAACTATGCAGTCACTGTAGTACATTGTCCTTTAATTTTGGTCACCTATTCTAACCTCTCCAAATTATTCATGATATGCTTAAAAGTGTGTAATATATGTGTCTTGCAGCTATGGGAGGGTTGAAGAACTGGTTTATTTTGCTAGCTTAAAGGAGCTGTATGAAATTGTAGTCCATCACTATATTCAGGTGCATTCTTTCCTTTGTGCCTGATCAGTGTAATCCATTCGTAATTTGAAATTCTACATGTTTGTTCACTTAATAATTCAACCATGCAGTTGAAGTTTTTTTTTCCCATTTCTCTTGAACATTTTGTTGCATAATGTTTTTCCTCTTCTTATATGCCAAATATAAGGTTATCTTAGACATAACATAAGGTTTTTTTCTCTTCAGTTATCCAAAACTTGAGGTTATATATGACAACTATTTATTCAAAAGCTTTCAGCCTTTCAAATTCTACAAACATTGTTCCACACATTTTATTTGCTTCAGTATTTGAAATTGTTTGAAAAGTCTTTCCAAATATACTTATTCTGTAAACTACATTGGCTTTTAATAATTTTTAACATGGTAATGAGCGCTTTGTATATGTCAACAATTATTTAGTTAATGTTGTAGTTTCCATACCATCTCTATTGAGATTCAATTTTACCTTGTCAACTTGCGAAAGATATTGAACTTCCAATTCTCTCTCTGTCTCTCTCTGACACTTGTTGTGTCTAAATTTAGCAAGCGGAAGCCAAGAAAGCGTTAGAGGTTCTTCAAAAACCTGCTGTTCCCATTGATCTCCAGGTATCAATTTGATCAAACAAGTAGACTAGGTCTTTTGTTTTCAGGTATTTACTGGTTCCATGTGCATGCTTTTTGTTAAGAAGTGATAAATGAAATAGTTGTTGCCCTGCAGTATAAGTTTGCTCCAGATCTTATTGTCCTTGATGCGTATGAAACTGTGGAGTCATGGATGTCAACAAAGAACCTTAATCCACGGAAATTGATACCTGCTATGATGCGATATTCAAGTGAACCTCATGTAAAGTAAGACACATATGAATTTGAATCTATATGCTCCTACTAATCATGAAAATTCTTTTTCCACTAAGTACAGTAAACCATTAAATATGTGATATAGGACAAATAAAAAAATTATTAACTAGCAGTTACAACATACAAAATTAAGAAATATGACTGATATTAGGCTGTTAAAATATCAATTTTCAGGTTTTATTTCAACTGGGTATGTTGAAAACTTAAATTTTATATATCTGGATTTTAGGGTTTGTTTGCTGGAAATTTTAAGCTTGGATTTTAAGGTTTTGATTGCTGGAACTTTAGGTTAGAATTGTTGGAATTTAGTGAGGAACACAAACAATAGAGGTTAAACTAAGAATTACTCCTAGAAGAAAGTATAAAACCTTTTAGTTGAAAATTCAAATTTGGGTTGAATATATACATATTTATAGAGAAGTTCTTAGAATCCTTGAGTAAGGGGTTTATAACAAATTTAAATCCTATTCTTATAAAATTCTATAAGTTCTAAACGACTAGGAAAACATATCTTAAGCTAGAGTAACTTAGTTATTTTACTAATACTTGCTATTTAATAAGGATTCTGAACATAATCTAAATTTTAGCACTTGTTTTTGCTATCAACTCAATTCCCATCCTCATTCCCACCAAACTAAGGCTTGTGATTGACTAATTCTTCCTCTTTTATTTCTTTTATAGACTATAGGCTCTTTTGTGTCAATTTTCCCCCGACTTGTTTGAAGTCGTCATCGACATAGAATGTGATAAATACTGATCATATAAGTCTAGATTCAACTTTTGAAATTCAAAATTTAAAATCCAAGTACTATCAAAATTTGGTCTTCTTTTTTACTTAAACAAAAAATTGTCGATATCCTTTATCTCTTGTAGCTACAATTTGTTGTTCATCAAGAACATCTTCTATCTCCTCTTTAGGATGGACATTGGTTGGAATTATCACAGATGAAATGGGAGATTGTGTATTATAATATCCATGATAAATAGTTAAGTTCACAGTGTTATAGATAAGACTAATTTTCACGTCATTTGGTAATTCCAAAACATAAGCATTAACACTTATCTTCTTGATGATCTTATAATGTCCTGCATTTCGTGAATTAAGTTTCTTATATTTTCCTTTTGGAAAATACTCTGGACGAATCCTAACCATCACCATATTCACTTCATTCAATTCCACCAATCGATAATGTAGATCAATATTTTCTTTGTAAGACAAGTTGTTGGTTGTTATCTTTCATCGCACCTCTTCAAAGACGTCCCTCATTATGTGCAAAACCTTCAACTTCAACAATAACCCCTATTGTTTATGGTAAAGGAACCAGGTCAATAGGTTTCTTTGGTTGAACTCCTAAGACTATCTCAAAAGGACTCTTACCAATTGACCTATTTACAGAACTATTGTATGCAAATTTTCACTTTTACCTTGTCTCCAATCAAACATCTTAACAAATCTCTTAAGTTTTTATTCACACCTTCGTTTGTCCATTGGTTTGGGGATGAAAAGAACTTAAAAATTGCAGCTTAGTGTTTAATGTTTTTCATAGAGTTCTCTAAAAATAACTCTTATACTTCATATCATGATCATAGAATGATGGTTAAAGGTCACCCATAGAGATATACAACCTCTTTAAAGAAAAGTTTAACAGTGTGGACAGTTTCATAATTCTTGACTATTATATTTGCAAATGGTTTCATAACAAAACCTCGTGGCATCTCTACCACAAAGGCATAAAAAACATACATATTGTTGCTTCTTGTAGTCAAATCCTTTAATTTTGTAATTGCTGAATAATTTCACCATCCATAATTAAGACTTCCTCTGAGATAGTGACTGTTAAATTTGACAAATGAAAATCAGAATATGATTTTTCAGCAAAGATGTTCCCTTGCACTATATGTTGTTGATTAATATCAGTCCCTTCATCTTGCTTATTACCACCTTCTCCATGTTTAGCATCAAATATAGCTTGTTGATTTGAATAATTTTTTCATGTGGGAGTTTTTGACTTTTAGGGAATGTATGTCAATGCTGTCTAATCTCTCCAAAACTTGTTGAACATACTTCCTTGTAAGAGTTGCTACATGGAAGTTGGATTTTGGAGCACCTTGTGACCGAGGATCTTCGATATCCAAATTTTGCGTAATTCTCAAAAGCATTTCATCTTGCTCTTGGTCATTAAATATTCTTCTATACACCCTTCCTCAACGTGTTGCCATTGTGAACCAAAGCTCTAATACCAAATTGATGAAAGAAAAATAGAAGAATTATTAACTAGTAGTAAAAACTGATGTTAAGCTGCTGTATTTCAATTGGGAATGCTGAAATTTTAAATTTGATATAGCTGGGTTTTAGGTTCGTTTGCTGGAAATTTTAGCCTAGGATTTTAAGGTTTTGGTTGCTGGAACTTTAGGTTAGAATTGCTAGAATTTAATGATGAATACAAACAATGGAGGTTAGGAAACTAGGAATTGTTTCTAGGGTCTAAAAATCAGTCTTAGAAGAAAGAATCATACCTTCTAGTTGAAAATTCAAATTTGTAGAAAAATTTAGGATCCATCATTATTGAAGGGCTGAGTATATACAATATTTATAGAGAAGTTCTTAGAATCTTTATTCTAGTAGAAATGGGTTCTTAATAAATTTAAATCCTATTCTAATAAAAATTCCATAAGTTTAAGTTTTAAACAATTAGGATAACAAATCTAAAATTACAATAACATAGTTAACTTATTACTACTTCCTATCTAATAAGGAATTCTAGCATAATCTAAATTTTAGCCCTTTTTGTCTTTGCTATCAACTCAATTCCCATCCTCCATCCCACCAAATTAAGGCTTGTGATTAACTTTTTTCTCTTTTATTTCTTTTATAGACTTTAAGCCCGTTTTGCATCAATATGCATAATATTGAAAAGTAGGACAAATGTGTTGTCAATGGACTTGGTTGATCAAAGTCAAATGCTTCATATTCAAAAGTTAGTTCAAGTTTTCTTATGTATGATGTTCATATATTCTAACACATTTGGTTCTCTCTTAAGATAACCATAGTTAATATCCAAGAGATACCAATGTCCTTTTCCTATCAGGAATTAGAAGTTGACCAGATTTTGGAAGTTTTGTTTTTTTTAATTCTTGATGTATGGATATTGGGACTAGTTTGTCATCTCTTAGGATTTTGGATCTATTTGATTGTATACATACCGTATGCAGGAATGAAACCCATGAAGTCATCAAGTATTTGGAATTCTGTGTTCATCATTTGCATAATGAGGATCCTGGAATTCACAATTTACTTCTTTCACTGTATGCTAAGCAGGTAGGTTGTGTCATGAGAATTCCAAAATGAATTTAAGTTGGATCTTCTTTTATATAATAGAACTGTATGACATGACAATGTTGTAGAAGTTTTCAATTTTCTTATTGGGATATTCACTACGTTACTTGAATTTTCATTATCTTATACAAATGTAATCAATTAACCGTAAATCCTTTTATCATGTTTTTAAATCGTCAAACTAATGAAATCTTTCTATTGAGATAGTCTACTTTCAGTATTATTGCTTTCCAGCACTATGGTTTTCCATGTCATATTGAGTTTGGTTTGAGATGATGGATTTTGTTTTCATTTGACAATTTCTTGTGAGAGATTTTGTTCTTATTTTTAACCAGGAAGATGATGGTGCACTTTTGCGTTTCCTGCAATGCAAATTTGGAAAAGGACACGAACATAGCCCTGACTTCTTCTATGATCCCAAATATGCCTTGCGTCTTTGCCTCAAGGAAAAGCGTATGCGTGCTTGCGTTCACATATACAGCATGATGTCAATGCATGAAGAAGCAGTTGCTCTTGCTTTACAGGTGAAGATCTACTGTAATATTTTACAACATGATATAGCATTGCAGGTTTCATGTTAATTACATTTACTCATTAATGAATTGCTTAGAGGAACAAAGAGACAGTAAAGAATTTAGCTTATTCTAAAATCAATTTCCATAAGTCAGCCATTATAAAATATGTTTGCCTGGCTTTATTATGTTGAACTGCGAAGCACAAAAGGTCCCTATTCTTTTGCCAGTTATGTTGCTGGGGAATTATTTAACTGAAAATCATATGTGTTAGTCTTTTGTTTCAAGATCATACGAAATTTTGAGATAGAGATAACCTTCTGAATAACTTGTAGAAATACTTGCTTAAGCTACATTTCATGAAGCTAATTGAGATTTCAACATCTTCCTACTCAGAAACTTCTGTTGTATTAGAAAGGTTTCGTTGTTTCGTCAAGCTATGAAAGATTAATGTTTCTTAGTTCATTTTGATGACTTCAGACTTTATCATCATGGCGTGATTCTTCCATTTGTTGTTCCTCCTCTCTTTCACTAGTCATTGCAATTTTTTCTTTGTTGGTTTCTCCAAGATCATTTGGGATAGCCATTTGAATGCATTCCGAATTGTCAATTGCTATTTCTTGCAACTGTACACTCTTTCTAAACTTGGTGTTTTTTTTTTGGGCTTCGTTAATAAATTCTTGTGGAAGCATTTTTATTCTATGCTTACTGTTATGTATTAGAGTATTTAATAAAGTTCACCATTATCAGGAGAAACTATTTCACTTTCGGTGCAGTTTACTTTTTGTCTCATCAAGCTTAGGCATTGGAAGTAAAAGACACATAATTTGTAACCTTCACCGAATTTTCTGCGTTGTAATTTTTTTTCCCTGAAATCAAGAATAAAAAGATCCTAAAGTTGAATCTGAATTAAAATAACTTGGGAAAGATAAAAGCTTTATTATTTTCTCCTTGTTGAAGATCATGTAAATTTAGTATTTAATATAAAGATATTATTTTATATCCCATAAAGGAATATATTGTATATTTCATAGTATAATAGTTTGTGAATTATTTAGTATGAAAAAATATTGTACATTAGTACTTTTAAAAATAGATGGTTTAAATTTAATTAATAATACACAGTAAAGCCCTTTATTTGGAAAAGTTGTATTTATATTAGGAAAAGTTAGATCTATATGATTTCCTATCTATTCCTAAGATCAACTTTCCCTATGTAATTGGTAATTCCCTTATGTAATTGGTTTTTACAATTGTATAAAGGCTACAAGGGTCTTGAGATTGTATCAAGCTCTCAGTTGACATTCTCTGATATTGTCTTTGACATAGTATAAGAAAACTTTCTAATTTGTCCAAAACTCTTATCTCCACTCACTAAAACCAAAAACCAAACACACAAAATCTACCAGAAGTTGCCAACAACCATCACAATACCGGCAGTGTTGTTGGAAAATTGTCCATGCATTAGTGCATGGGTATCACACATCATCGTTTAGCTACCATTGGTGATGATAGTCTAATGGGTTAGCTTGCCTTTTTATCGCAAACAAGGTTTTGGTCGTGTTTTATGTCAAATTAGACCAGAAATTTGGTATCTTGTCATTAGTGTAATCTTTCATATGTTCTAGAGAATTGTCCATAGTGTTACTAGTGTTTGTTATTCAACAGATTTGTCAAATATACCAGGTGTATGTCAAACTCCAGCAATAAGTTATTGACGAGTATCTCAGCAACTGGCTCAACAATATATTCTTCCAATTTACAAACCACCAAACAATTTTTAAATGATAACATCTATTTTTTCTAGTCCAAGAATGTAGAATTATTCTTCAGAGGTTAGAGAAAGTTGTCCCATCTCACATCTGATCCCCCAACTGATAAGAAAATATTGGAAAATTGGCAAGCTGATGATGCACAATTACTACATATGCTTTTCGGTTATATGGAACCTGAAATCACAATTACTATATATATGCTTGTAAGCAAGCTTGGGACTAGCAGCTTCTTTATTCCAATAATATGCTTCACATGTATGACATCTTTTTCAAGTTATTTCAATCCAGACAGGAAAGAAATTTGATTGAATATTTTTGGAAAGTAAAATTTGCATTTGAGTTGAATTCTCTACTGCCCATTACGATTGATGTTAAGGAGATGCAAATCTAAAGGGAGCACTTGGTGACTATGATGTTTCTAGCTGGATTGAAATTTGATTTTGAGGTTATACGAGCACAAATCTTGGGAGTAGACCTTCCTTTGTTGAAGTATATTTTAGACTCTCTTGATCTGCGGCTAAGGAGACTCCACCCGAGAACAACACTGATAGGTTAACACTTGGTGCCGTAGTCTGGTTTGCAAGCTAGTAACTGATGGGGATGTGGTGGTCGTGTAGGTAGAGGAGGACATGTAGAGGCTCACGACTTCAATGCACACACATTGTGATAAAGTTGGACATGATGAGAAGACTCATTTGCGTGCACATCGTTTTGGCCGTTAGTTTGGGGATGGTAGGCGGTGCTGTGTCGTAGCTGAGTTTGTTGTAGGCAAAATAGTTCCCTCCAAAAATGACGTATAAGAACCTTATCTTTGTCGGACACAATAGATCTTGGAAATTCATGAAGTTTGACCATGTGTTGGACGAATTATTCAGCCACGATGGATGTAGTGTAGGGATCTTTGAGAGCGACAAAATGAGCATATTTACTGAGTCTGTCTACCACCACCATAATTGCACTCAACCTTTCTGATTTAGGTAGCCCTTCTATAAAATCCACGGAGATATCATCCCACACTTGTTCTAGAACAGGAAGAGGCTACAATAATCCTGCTGGAGAAAGTGACAATGTTTTGTTTTGTTGACAAATTGCACAACTGTCCACATGTTTCTTTATATCAGCCTTCATCCCTTACCAATAGAGTTCTGTAGTCATTCGCTTGTAGGTCTTCAAGTAGCCCGAATTCCCTCCCATCAAGCTGTCATGAAATTTAGCTATAATTTTTGAAATTAGTTTTGAGGTTTACCTATGTGCTTCTTCCTGGCGCTACGTTCATCCATGCATAAGGGTTTTCCGATGTAGCCGGCTAACGAGCTTAACTCCTAAGTAGTCCAATACTCAAGCGGGATACTATAGAAGTTGATCCAGAGGGGTACGTTTTGGACCTTGATTGAGTCAAACCGTAAGCTAGGTTGCCATATTTGCAAGAATATAGGCTGGTTGCCAAAATGCCAATGGTCATCTTCCAAAACTTTGTTCATTTTAGAGGTAGTGGAGAAAATTAAAAGAATGAGGTTATCCTCTGAGGGCAAGACATCGGTGAGTCCTCTTTGTTTCTATAGTTTGTTGGCCGAACGAACGTTGGATGAGAGGAAAAGTTGGCCGATGATCAAAAAAGAACCCCACAATAGTTGTTTTCCAACTCCTGGCGCCTTCTTGAAGTGTTTCAAGATCCGGACAAATCACCAGCTTACCGTCAATCTCCTGGGGTGGGCTGAAGGCAAGGGAATATTTAAGTTTGTCTCCGAAGACTTGCTTCCTTGTTTTCTGGGTGGGAGGTGCAGTAAGAGATGGTGAGGAGGAGTCATGTGCTGGGGAGGGATCAGAGGTGAGGGGTAGGGGTGGAAAATCAGTAGGATGAGGAGTGGTCATATTGCTGGAAAAGGAAGACAGCAGATTTGCAGGGTGAGGCACTGTAAGGAATAGTGGAAAGAAACGGTAAGTAGTTGTGGTGGGAAAGAAATATTGTGGAAAGAAATGACCAGAGAGCCCCTGGATAATCCAGAAACGGGGTAAGAAGAAAGCTAAGAAACACAGACACGGACACGGACACGGGACACGACACGGACACGGACACACACCAATTTCTAAAATTTGGTGGACACGGACACGGTGTATATATATATATATTATAAAATATATATATATGAAAATTTCTCTTTTCATCCAAAGGAGAAAGCTTTCAATGGCAAGACTACACTTGGGCTGCACCA
>JANVCL010000214.1:22428516-22445110 GCA_026546855.1 Erythroxylum incrassatum | reverse complement strand
AGGAAGATATAATAGGTCAACTAAATAAAATTTTTAATAACTCATAAAAATATTACGAGCCATATTAAGACGTGTCCAAGCCATTTTCACCCGTGTCTGAGCCGTGTCTAAGCCAATAAAAATGATTTTTTATTCCGACACGTTTTGACACGTGTCCACCGCGTGTCGGTGTCGGAAACGTGTCGGACACACGGACACAGCTCCATTTTGCCGTGTCCGTGCTTCCTAGGAAGAAAGTAAGAATTGGTGGAGAGAGAAAGTGGGGTAGGATGAGCCAAGGAGTGTAGTGGTTGAGAGTGCGCCTACAGAGATGGAGGAGCCTCTCTCTCTAGCCCTTGAAACTTGAATCCCCAATCTTTGTTTCTTCTTTTTTAGATCCTCCATTTCTTCATTTGCTATTGCTACATTCTCTCTTCCATATGACATGTTTCTTCTATCTTTCCTTTTGATAGCACATTGAGGGTGTTGTACATTTTTTATCCTTTCTTCTGGTAGCTCTTCACGAGTGTTATTACTCTTCATCCTTTCTTCTGACAGCCCATTGACAGTGCTGTTATCCTTGTGTCTTTCCTTCAGTCAGTGCATTGAAAATGATGTTACCTTTATTCTGTTTTTTGTTCTGACAGCTGATTGAAAGGTTGATTACTTATATCAGGTCATTCCTTTTGGAAACCCGTTGAGATATTCTTTTCTTTTTCTCTAGTTTCTATCATATTTTCCTCCTTTCTTCTTTTCCAATGGTCATATTTATACTGTCTTTGTTTCAATCACTTTGTCATCGTTGCTCTCCCTTGCCAAGGTGTCCCCCTCTGGAGCAGTCTGTGTCCTTACCATCAAGTTCATGTTTTTGTGTATATTATTTTAGGTTTAAGAAAAACAGCCAGGAAAAAAATCAAAATCAAAAGAAAAAAAATTATATATATTGATTTTTTCAATAATAAATATCTATTTGCAGTTCATAATTCATATTGGATAGACATGCAAAACATTCATATAACAACATAAGGAAAAACATTGAAAATTATGAAATTTAGTACATAAATGTAGGAATATTATTATGTAGTGTTCCATAATATAATAGTTTAGATATCATTTAGTGATACTGTATTCTCATATCATATAATCTTTCTCATGAATGCATGGATAAAATATAGAGGAATTTCAGCACATATAATTTAATTGCTATTTTCATTTGGACATTTATTTAACATTTCTTCCAAAGATTAACCACAATAATGTGTGTGAGAGCTGTAGGAAAACTAGTATGTATGAGCGTTGTAGGGAAAGTAATGGTTGTCTGCATGGGGTATGGTGTTGTCTCCACATTTCTCCACTTTGTGTCATCCTAAACAGTTGATACAAGTTTACAATTTGTAAACTCAAGGGCATTATACCTATGGATCGATAACAAGGATATTATGATTTCTTGAATTGTTCTGAAGTACAGTCTGTTGCTGCTATAGGCCGACCCTGAACTTGCTATGGCTGAAGCTGACAAGGTTGAAGATGATGAAGACTTGAGAAAGAAGCTCTGGCTTATGGTGGCTAAGCATGTAATTGAACAGGAAAAGGGAACGAAAAGGGAGAATATACGCAAGGCTTTGGCTTTTCTAAAGGAAACTGATGGTCTTTTGAAGATTGAGGATATATTGCCTTTCTTTCCAGACTTTGCTTTGATTGATGACTTCAAGGTAAGCCTCGTTACTCTATTCTTCGTATCGTTTTAAGGGATATAATTGATTACGGTGTAGCTCTTACTCAACATTCTGTAAAGAATTGCTCTGTTTAGCTTTACCTGATGTTGCTATTTGATAATTTAACATTCTCCTGGTATAATGGTTCTAGATGTAGTTATCTTAGGCATTTGGATTAATTTGGGAGCAATTCTTTGAAATTTAGTATTCTAGTAGTGCCAAGTCTCTTCTAATTCTGTTTCTTCTTTCCAGCCGTCTAGAATGAAAGGTGAACTATAACTTGCAGTATAGAGTAATTGGTCTAACTTATTTACTGGTTTGATTTTGTTTCCTTCTCTTGCAGGAAGCAATATGCTCATCATTGGAAGATTACAACAATCAAATTGAAGAACTGAAACAAGAGATGAATGATGCAACGCATGGTGCAGATAACATCAGAAAGGATATTAATGCACTGGCTCAAAGATATGCTGTCATTGACCGTGATGAAGAATGCGGGGTATTGATCATCCAAATGTTTAGTCGATGAAGTAAAAATCAAATTCTTTTTAGATGATTATTTGTTACCGTGCAATATCCTTTATCTATGCTGCATGGAAGAAAATGAATTCCATTTGCTACTTCTTGTCTCTTAAAGTGCTCCTTTACTTTCCTAGAACTCTTGAATTTAAGAGTTAGGTCTTGACTGCTACAATGTGCCTATTTTCTTACACAGCCAATTTTGGCTAGTATAGTAGACATTTAATTATCATGCTTTCATGATGAAAATCTGAAAAGAAGTCTTCTTTCTGTTCTTTAGGTTTGTAAGCGCAAAATTTTGGTTGTGGGTGTGGATTATCGCATGTCTCGAGGCTATACATCAGTGGGAGCGATGGCTCCATTCTATGTATTTCCTTGTGGTCATTCCTTTCACTCACACTGCCTGATTGCCCATGTAACTCGTTGTACCACTGAAATTCAAGTAAGTGTTTGTTTTGTTTCTTTTCACATTGATTTTTATTCTGCCAGGTGTTAGCTTCATCTCATGCTATTATATTACTTTTGGCTTTGTAGTCAACCTTTTTCTTGTAATGATGTTGAATAATTCCAGCCTTAGATTAAAGCAAGAACAATAACTCTAATTAGGTTTCAACCCATCAATTTATGGTTGGAAAATACAAGCTATCAGTCATATTCCAATATAAGAAGCATCATATTGATAGTAACTCTGACATCTTGAAATTGTCCATATTATGGTCATGATTTTTCTGGCAAAACCACTAAGAGATATTTGCCAAAATGCCATGAACAGTTAATTCAGTTGAAGAAAATGCCATTGTGAAATCTGACTGTTATTCATATAACTTCCATAGCAATTTTTTGCTCCATCCATGTAATTATATCAGCAAATTTCTATTATCAAAGTTTAACCGAGAAAAAGAAACTGGAGGCCTACAAAAGGTTTTATGTTTACCTTCTGGGGCAGAGAATATAATAGCATTATTAGGGGGTACATTTATGAATCCTACTGATCAACCAAATAATGACCAGTGATGAGCCTTGATTTGTTAAAATCGAAGAGTCTATGTCATGGTGCAATTAGAGAAATCAAAATTTTTGCAATTTATGATGGAAAGTAGAGGCTGTCCTTGTAGCTGCATCAAGTGTTACTAACTAGATGTCTAATATGATGGAACCGACAGCTTTTCTGGGGATATATTGAAGCTCCTCTTTTATATACTGAAAAGAATTGAAACTATTTCCTTCAGATGCTGTTAGTAGGATAATTCACCAACTTCAAATTTTTAAATTTTCCTCGTATTTGAAATAAATGTTGCAGGCTGAGTATATACTGGATCTTCAAAAACAGCTTAGTTTATTAGGTGATGGAGGGAGGACAGACTTGAATGGTGGTTTAACTGAGGACTCCATGGTTAGCATTACCCCTGCAGATAAGGTATTCTCAATGTTATCATTAGCATGGTTTTCTTTCGTAAATGTGAATGTTTGTACTAATTGAAACAAAAGTTTGTATCACCTTTCATAGGTTTTCCATTAGTTTACTTTTCATTTGGCCTTTGAACATAAATCTGGCAAGTGATATTAGCACTAGTTCTTTTCAGTAAGATGAAAACTTCAAAACATATAAGAAAGCAAGGTTACAAGTTCAACTCAGAAAAGCAACAAAACAAAAATCTGGATTTGGATTTACTCGCAAGGAGCTATAAAGTCTGAGTTATAGATGCTTGCTGTGTACTTTTGGACATGAATCTGGCTTCATCTCAATAACCTCATGTTTACATTTTGTTACTAGCGAGATGTCCATATTTGTTTTATGCTCTCGGTGAACTGTGGTCCTTGCTATGCTATGAACTCTTACATTTTTAGCAAAGCAGCTGTTAAACATTGGGCAGATCTTTTTATTGTCGCGGTGAACTGTGGTCGTTCCTATGCTATGAACTCTTTATCATTTTTAGCGTAAAAGCAGCTGTTAACGATTGGGCAGATTTTTTTATTGTCATTAAGATCCTCGAGATCCTTGTCCATTCAATAGTATAAACCAAGCATTCGAATGATGGTTTTATTAGAATGTTTTCAAGAGAGTAGTTTGTTGCGAATATGTTACTAGAGTTAGTATAGGTTTTGGCATTGGTATGATACAATACCGGTATAAGTCAATATCGGATATAATTTTATATAATTAAAATTTTGTCCTTTATTGTAATTATTATACTAATTTTTATTTTTATTAGTTAATACTAAATAGTTTTAATTTCTTTAATAATAAAATTAGATTATGAAAATTTAAATATAAAAAACTAAAATTATTCCATGTTATAAAACAAAATTAAACCTACATGCTTATGTTAGAAAATAAAATAATTATTTAAAGAAACACTCAAAAGAAATTGAAAAAAATATATAAAAACAATGTTTGAAGGATGAAAGTGGCTAATAAACGTAAAAAAGATTAGTTATATAAAAATATAGTTCCCTGTTAAAATTTAGTTCTATATTATTATTAAAATTGAAAAATATTTCAATATTTGACCCAATAACTTTTAATTAAAATTGACATAAAAATAATTTTGAACTATTTTAAATTTTTTTAAAAATATTTAAATATAAATTATAAAATTCAAATTTTCTTAATTCACAAATTTAATGAGGTGTTGTTCGGTATTTTAGTATATTGGCCAATATTGGTTGGTACAATGGGTGTAACCCAAAATTCTGGTTCAATTTGACGCAGTAAAAAGAAATTTGGTATCGATGTGTGACTGGATCTGCCCGAAATTCAATACATTGGATTGGATGTAATTTAACAAATCCATAGTATGATATGTTTCCAATCCTAGTGGGAATCATTTGGACATAATCTGTATAGGATTGTTTGCTACACCTTTGGTGAATGAACGTTTGGAAAAGAGATGCCCATGGTTTTCTTTCTCATGGTTGCATAAAGGATAGTATTTGTCATTGATATATGACGTGTCCTTGATTGTAAATTTGATGAGAACATTCATCCATAGAATGAAACTTAACTTTGGGAATTTAATGTTCAAACCATAAAAGGTTAGACCATTGTACCTTTGATACTTCTGCTTTAAAGGGATTCCAAGCTGATTGTTGTTGAGTGCCTTAGAGGAATGCAGAAGTATCAAAGGTAGAATGATCTAACCTTTTATGGAAATGCTGAGTCCAAATGTTTTTTTCGTGTCCATTGTTGCTGTTGGGAGGGGAGGTATTTAATTCCTAATGTGTGTCAAGGTTCTTGAATTTTTAGGAGGCTAATTCCAGTCTTGATTACTGATTATAGAGCTGACTTTTGGCTTTAATGATTGATAATTTCCAATTCTAGATATAGGTGATGATTTATTAGTGATCATAGGGGAATACTATCAATCATTCCCTAAAGAAGTCTTGTTGCCATTTATTTTATGAAAGTTGTATTTTTTATTGTTGACCTTAACTTGAGAAGCTTCTTTTATACCCATAAACTGTCTATTTTTGGATTAATGACCCAAATCATCTTTGAGTATATAAGAGTGGATCCATTTGACCAAAGAGATTCTTCATATGTGAACATCCAAATACTCTTGGAAAGTATCGCTAGTTTTGCAAGAGATATATCTAGTCAATTTCATCATTATAAGATATTTTTTCAGAAATTGCTACTTAATGGCATATAGTTGATTTATTATTTTGACTTCACAGCTCCGTTCACAGTTGGATGATGCAATAGCTAGTGAGTGCCCATTCTGTGGTGAATTGATGATCCGTGAGATCTCTTTGCCTTTCATCCTCTCTGAGGAAGCACAGCAGGTTAACTCCTGGGAGATAAAACCGCACAACCTAGGAAACCAAAGAACCTTTTCTTTATCTTTATAATCATCCTCTGTTTTGTTTATGAAAGTGATGTTATTGGAATTCGTCATGTTGGGTAAAACTTTCTGGCATTGGTTGGGCATAGATAGTGGTCTTCGTTCACGTTTGAATGTTCTTTTCGTGCAAGGCTTGTGATACATTTCTCGGCACCAATGAGTCTTCCGCTCAATGGGAGAGGTGGTCGGGTTTCAAATCTTGATTTGGGACACTGCGAGTTTAAGTAGGAAGTGTACAAAACTGGGCCGAAACGGCTCCCTCTGGATCCAAAACATCATAAAAAAAAGAGAGGAAAATAATGGATTGTGACTACTGATTAGTTAGTGTAAATAGTAATTATGGTGAGTGCCTGTAGTTGGTACGGAGAACGCAAGATAGAATGAAGAAGAGAGAATGAAAAAAAGACGAGATGGTTTTATTCCTGAAGTCCATGCTGGTTGTTATAATGATAGGACCGTTTAAAATATCAAATAACAACTATATTTGATTACAACGAAAGATGATATTTGACTATAACTTAAAACTTTCGTCTCAAGTATCATTACTTGTGGGGTTATGGCGATTATATTTGATTGCAACGAAATGTAATGCTTAACTTTACGATTTTAGTATCGCTCCCGTTGTCTTCCTTCATTTTGCTTTCTTTGCAACTACGTTTTATTTATAACCTTAGTAGTAGTTAATTCTTTACTCCCTTAATTCCTTGCAGAATTCATCTGGAAAGCGCTTTTGTAGTTCTAATAGAACCCTAAGTTGCGGCTTTACTTGAGCCATCTATTTAATGCAAGAATCTTGTTTTTGTGTTTGGTTGTTGTTGGCAATTTAGTGGAAACCACTTTCCTTCCGCGTAAACACTTCCTGAGTTGGGACACTTAAAATGTTGGATAAATGGATGTCTTATTGGCCACCTTGTCCAACTCCTCTATAATTTGGTAAGAACCATAATATAAGGGAGAAGATTTTTTATTGGTCATCCTTGTAGCGAGTGTTATCAATAAAGTTGAAGCTTATTGATATCACTCTCTGTTCTTTGTCGATTTTTTATTGGTCATCCTTGCAGCGAGTGTTATCAATAAAGTTGAAGCTTATTGATAGCTCTCTCTGTTCTTTGTCGATTTGCTGCTTGTTTCATGTGATTTTGAGTGTTGATGGAATTCTGTTGAAGTACGAGCAGTCTTTCTGTTACTCGTCACTTGATCTACCACCGAGTTTTTGGAATTCTTAGCAACATATGATAAGTATATTGGAGGAAGTTACCCATATAGTATCTCAAATGAGGGGGTGATTACGGCCATATGACATGATTTATATCATCATTAAAATGCCATTAAACCAGGTATATGATCCCCTAAGAAGGAATGCAGCAACCTTGAAACTTCAAATGGAAACTTGTTATTAGACGAGCTTAACATTCTCAAACCTTAAGACAAGCCACGATAAGATTAGGTTTATGAACTTTTCAACTGAGGCAAAACGTGTGCCAAAGGGTCTCTGATCTTGATCATAACTCACTATAAGCACAGATCATCATCGACACACCATATACTTGTTCTTATTATCCTATTCTGTAATATGAGCATCCATCCATTCTTTTAATAAGTACGACCCACAAAAATTGAATAAATAAATGCTCGTAAAATAGGATACCAACAAAGTAATGGAAACAGAACATCTGAACCCAATACAATGATGTATTATAATTTCCATATCTCAATTAGAAAACAAGGCATTTTAATATTAAATAAAAATAAGAAAGTAGTATTTCTCCTAAAAAGATTTTTCTTTTTCAACTAAATCAAGAATCAATCTTAGAGCAATCATACAAAAAGCATGAACGAGAGTTAAAACTTTCTTCAAACGAAATGTTAGGGATAATTTCGTAATTTATTATTTATAATCTTAAAAAATTATTCAAAACAATATACCATAATCGATACACATATAAGCTACCAGAATTAAAACTGTTACCATAGTTTCACAATCATAATTATTAGCGTAAAACTAAAACCACGGGCATATATATTCTTATGCTCAAAAATCATAATATGCATATGTAAAGTAGAATATAACCACATATAGCTAACCATTTTTCTTCAGTGGATTTATTCTTCCATAAAGATGCCGATCGCACCACCCTCATCCTTAAACTTGAGTTTTGGCACTTGACCCAAGGAAAACTTCATCTTCTTCAGCCGTCTTTGTAGAACGGTGGGGCAAACAATGGTCTCACCCAGAACTGGAGGAACCAAAATGATCTTTTCCAGAGCTTCTCCATGCAATATTAGAAGTGTCAGCAAAAGCGTCACATTCTCAGAAGCCCTAAAATCTTTGACTTTAACTTGTTTGAGACTTGGCAGGATGAGATCAATTGGCTTATTCAAAATCTCTTCGGAGAAGCTTTCCTAGAAGTTGAAAATTGCAGCTTTAAACCGGCAAACTTAAAAAGAGAATAAAGATAACTGAAGAGTCTGATGTGGTACTTACATCATCATCTATTTTGCAAAGATAGTCAAGGATCAATGTCTCAACATTGGGTGATAAAGCAAGCAATGCAGCTATGCCAAGCAAATCAGGCTTTGAATAAACTGTTCGTAGCTCTAAATGCTTGAGAGCCTTGAGTGAGCTTCCGGAAAAGGCAGGCTCAGCTGCAAACAACTATATATAAAAACAAACAATGTAGAGAACTAAGTTCATAAAAGAAACCATTCAAGACAAAAGCAAACATACAGGACATAATTAAATATACACAAGTTTCAGACTGTTTCAATGAATATAAGGAAAAACCTACCATGACGTATTCAGAATTAGTTGATACAAATTGACAAATGTTCCACCTTACGCTAAAAATATCAAATGCAAAGGCAGAGTTAATACATTACATGCAAATAAATAATTGATCAACTGAAAAGTTACAGAAACTATGTGCATACAAATTAGACTTATGGCTCAGTAGTAAAGGAGATTTCAAAACCACCCCCACCATCTAAATTCAAATTGTATGGAGCCTTTATAGTTTCTAATGCACCAAAAAGGGAAGTAAACAAAGAAGAAGAAGAAGAAGACAATGAGAGAAGCTACAACCTCAGAACTAAGATAAGTTCTTTCCAGTTACTCACATGCTCACACATCCATTAGTTCAATGTCAAGCACATAATTATGTACATAACTAGTTCACAATCTTATTCAAATCAGGATCAAGTCTATCCATCACTCGGCAGTTACCATAGACAAAAATAATAAACCTAATCTTAAAGTAAAGACTTCAGTCTTCAGAAGAGCCAACCTTATCCTTCATTTAAAGCCATTTCATCATTCAATAATTATGAACTAGACTTCAAAATGCTGCTTGCAAACACCGCACAGGAAGACTTCAAATGACATATGTTAAATGATCTTTGATATTATGTGAAAGTAGAAACATAAAGAGATATAGGAGAGAAAAAAATAAAGAAGAATACATAAAGATTTCACATGGTTCAGCCATAAAGCTTAATGCAAGCACACGAAAACCAAAGGATTTTGAGATAAATTATTCATCAAGTTTATAACATCTACTAACAATAGTAGCGCAACATAATATTGCGTAATAAAAAAAATACAACATCACTAAATAATATCATAATTATATTACCGTAATAAACAAAATTTTCCTATATTAGATATGCAACACTACTTTCATATTAAATATTAATTCTTCATGATTTTTAACATTTGCATGTAGTTGGTAAAAGAATCCTAGCTTGCATATAAATTTTAACAAATAAAAATGAAAAGTATCTTTTCCGGCTTTTCTTCTCTTTTCCCCTTTCTTTTTTCTAGCTTTTTTATAAATCATAAAATTACAAGAAAAACAAAACCTAAAAGTAAAGGAACTACATTGTTGGTGGTACGATTGACAGGTCACCTGCCAAGAGAGAAGAAGAAAAGAGATTTGCTAAAGCAAGAGGAAAGGAACTGCTCATAATAACATAAGCCAAACATGTTTCCTGAATTCCATTTCTAATACGAAGGAAAGTCACAAACTTTATAGGTAAACTAGTGAAAGACTGTCCCATGATCAAGAGCAACAATCAATACCAAAGATCAAGTACTGTACTTCATTATGTGAGTCCAGGAGACCGGCACAAGTTAGCATAAACATAGCATCTGAATTCCTAAAACCAATCCGATATATTTTTACTCACAGGATGATGTAAACGAATCTTCTAAACTATATTTGTAAGCAAGTACAAGGATATCGAGGGAAGCAGACTCTTTGTAAGACAATGTGAATACAACTTCAGATTTTACATTAATAAAAAACTATGCAGCAAACTCCTACCAATTGTCAGCATATAAAAATATCGACGCCAAATTGTAAGGCTCAAAGTCTAGCTTAATTCTCTAGACCATAGTAGGCTTAGAAACACCTTCCAGCAAGGTTACCGCTACTTATAATCAATAGGAAAGCATGCTAATCATTGCATTTGCTAACTGTAGATACAAAGAATCGCAATTACCCATGATCATTAAAGATATTGTGTAATGGCGCTTGGTGTGTCAATTTCAGATGACATTATAGAACAATCATGCGTCTACCTCTTGCCAATGAGCAACGAAAGACAAGTTACCTTGAACCACCAATTCTGGATAGCAAGACGCTTGACGTGAAGAAGTGACCTAACAACTTTACTCCAGTGTTCATAATACTCCAATTTGTGCAAGAAGAAAACACTGCCTTCAGTCAGAGCCGACAACTCCTTGAAGTCATAGTTGGCGACTTCGAAACCGATCATCTCTAAAGACCCAAGACTGGGACACGAAATATGAACCGACCCACTATTATTCATGAAATAATTAAGATGAAGTCGCTTAAGTTTCAAAGAACAAATCTTTACATCCTTCATCCCAAAGCAATACTCGAGAGACAAACACTCCAAATTCACACACCCAGAAATCATATCAGACAACATAATATCACTCAAATAAACCTGATCAAGGAAAATCGACCCAAGGGACTTAAGTGCCAAAGAAGCCATCGCGGAGGGAAAAATGATATCACACTTGATAAGCCTCAAAACCTTAACACACCCATTTGTAAGCATAAAGAAAGGGAAGTCATAAACTAAATCACTTTTTGGGAAATTCTCAGATTGAAACTGAGAACTGATGAAGAAATCGAGCTTAAGCTCATGGACACGGTGGCTAATGGCGTAACGCAGCCAAGTGTCGACATGAGAGGAGTAAAGAGGGTCTCTGAAAGGGAATTCAACGTAGAACGAGCGAAGAGGTGAAGAACTTGGGAGTCGTCGGAGAAGGGTTTGGTGGACAAAGTCGGAAAAAGTGCGAGAAGAAGTAAAGGTGGGATAATATGAAAAAAGAAGATAAGGCAACTGACACCAGAGGTTTCGCCATTTTCGAGAAAGTAGAGAAGCTTGGATTGCTGATTTGATGGGAAGAAAAGAGAGGATGTGGATCAGTATCTCTTCAGGGAGATCGTTAACGCTTCGAGCGGCAGCGAAGATGGGGGCGTCGCCGGTGGCGTCCGACATCTAACCAAAATAGAAGAACGATGTTCTTAACTTCTTATCATTGACCCTATACCGCGTACTTAATAATCGTACAATATATGAAAAAACTTAGGCAAATATGAAAAGGATTCTGAGTTTTGGAAGAAAATCAAGATTGCGTAGTAGTTTTCAGCCAAGGAAAAGTGGTGGGAGACTTCCAAGTTTGGTGTTAGATAAGAATACCTGATTTGGGTTGAAATTTGGGAAAGAAAAGGAAATGTATTAAATTATATTATATTATGAAAGAAACACAGGAATGTCTGTAGGGAAGAAGAAATCACAATCTTGCTAATCTTGGACGAACGTTAGATATATATATACGTTAGTGTTTCTTCCTTTCTGACGGTGGAAGATGGGAGAGAAACACCATGTTAGTAGTTGACTTTTTCTAACTTTTTTATATTTCAAAATAATGAAATATCACGTTCTTTTGGATAATAAACTATAATTTTTTATTTAAAATTTTTAAACTAATTATTTAAATGTAACTTAGTTAAAAGAATTGTCTTTATTAATATTTTGTTAGTAACAATGATACACTAACTTAAAAAGGATATTTAAAGATGTCATTTTCCTTTCGTATAACTTTTTTAGTGTTAAATAAGTGATAACATTTTTAATATTTAATCATTGATTTGTTTGTCACGAAAGATTGACAACATTTTTAATACTTAATCACATAAAAAAAAATGTTAACCAATATTAATAAAACGTAAAAAAAGACTAGCACATATTCTATTTCTTTTTTATAAAGAAATAATTGCTCTCAACAAAAATATGGAAATCTATAAATAACTATTAGATGCTCGTAATAAGTTTACTGAACTGATTACATATGAAAATTTTATTTGAAATATTACTTGTATGTCTATAAAAATTTTCATTGTAAGTATTGTATAAGGGATTATTTGATTCGAGATCACCAACATATCATCATATGGTGATTACCATGTTTTGATACCATTTAGGCACTATTCTAGTCAATAGTAGCTTAGTTTATAGTCTTTAAATATAGCATAAAATATATGTAAATAGTTGAGTTATCAATAAATGATTCATCACCCTAAAGTAATTAAAGAGAATATTCCTTTGTTTTCAACTAGTATTAATTTGAAAATTCCTTGGACAAAATGAAATGACACTTTAAAAATTGTTTTCAAATGTCATTAATTGAATCAATTGCTAATGATAAAGACCTAATATGATTGGACTTAAATAAAATAGATACTATTTTCATGCTCTATATCTAGTCAGAACATTGTATAATGAAAGGATTGAATTATAAGAAACAATCGTGTACAAAAATGTTACTCAAAATGACTTTGACATTCCTAAATTAGGGATACTCAAGATTGGTGACGAATAAGTGAATTTTAATATGAATAAAGTATTGAATAATTTGAGGTAAAGCAATTTTTTCATGAAGATGGATATAGTAGATAAAGGCATAAAAGAGCAAGAGGAGAGCTAAAAAGAAGAAGTGAGTGATGGGGAAGTATAAGATGAAGGAGAACTAGGAAAGGAGTAGCTAGGTGTTAAATTGAAGCAAGAGATCTTAGTGAGAATAGAAACATCCGTGATACTCACCTTTGGGAAGCCACCCTTTCTAGCGTTGAAAACAAATGTGAAACAAGGAAAGAGAGTGGTAAAGACAATTAGAAAGAGACTGAGAGACATAGGATGGAAAATAGGAGTTGTACATGATTAAGAAGAGTTGGTTGAAAAATAATGGCTTAAAAATGGTAAGCTAGTGACCTTAAAATTAAGTGTTGATTTATGAATGTTCAAGGTATAAAGTATGTCAAAGCTATTTCTATAATGATCATATCTCTCAACTCCGATATCCAAAAATTTCATACTTTATATCGTTGGAAAGCTAGAAAGGTAAGCTACAAATTCCAAGAAGACATCTTTGTCTAATTCAATCTAGATTAATACAGATTTTTCCCTGAAATCAGAACACGCATTTTTACCTTTATGAAAGACTTGAAAATTTTCCCAAATTCACTTTCTCTAATGCAACATCATTCTTATCCATTCATAATTCCTATTTTCTTGTCCATAACATCTCACTTATATGTATATATATATAACAACAATTCATGTTCAAAAAGCATCAACTCAAGTTAATAACTTCTTGAAGTATATATAATTTCAGCTCACATCATCCATACACAATTCATATTTCATTGACACCAAGGATAAGAGTTTACAAAACTTTAATTACATTCCAAGCCATATTACATCATCGATATCAAAATCCAAGATACAAAAGATTCAAAACCCAATAATTTTTGGAATGCGTCTAAAGCCTTATTTTTACAAAATCTAACTTAAATTACAAAACATTGCAAAAGTGGAATGATGCCTCAACTATTGGTTACTCGATCTCATTCTCTTCACCTGAAGATGGGACGAAAAGGGAGTGAGCTTAAAAGCTCGTAGGTAACAATTTATAACGAAGAAACAAGCAAAACCTTGAAAATGTACATTTTCCATAGAAAATTCATATTGAATTCATAAAGTACATGTTTTTCAAAAAATCATCATGTAATCCAATTCTCAATGACACAAATCATGTATGCATCAAACTTGTCAACATATCATGAGTACTAGCACATTAGAATGATTTGGGTAGGTCCATAAATAGAACGAACTAGCACATTCTCACATAATGGTCCTATGAAGTCATAAACAGAACGAACTATCGCAATCCCTTATAGTGGTTTTGCGTAGTCGTAAACATAAGGGAGTCCATGAAGGAGCTCCGTGTCACTAGCGGGCAGGCCAGAGAAGCCTTAACTTGGTCAACGTGCACGTGATATAACAAAATGGACCACACCAAACTTACATAATATGTAATTCATGACTTGAAAACAGATTGCCCAAATGGCAACATTTCGGAAACTTGTTTTTCATGAACATGCAATTTTTTGAAAACCCTTTCCATTAGCAATTCATAATTCATCAACAAAATTCACATACTAAGCATATAGTAAATTCTCAAATCATTCAAAGAGCAATAAATGCAGCATTTATGAAGTAATTGAAAACATTTTATTCTCTTGATTCAAAAGAAAACATTAATGGCTCATTAACTCTATTATAAACATGTACCTACCTTGATTTCTTTGCTTACAACTTTGCTCAAAAATGCCTCTCCTCTTACCTTTCCTTGATTCCCTTTATCAAAGACAAAATTTCCATTCAATAGGAATTCAAATTGGAGAACCCATAAGACATATTCACTAAAATTACTCCTAGAAAGCTTAAACCCATACATTTTCTAAACTTCTTGAACCAAAACCCTTCCAAAAATCCAAAAGATTATAAATGGGTTGACCTCGAATCTTCACCAAACAATGAGTTTTTTGGCTAAAAAAGAAACTCTTTTTCTCCTCGTACTTTTTCTCTTCTTGAACAACTTCAAAATCTCTCTTGAAGGCTAAGAAAATTTGAAACCCTCACTTGGTTTCCTCTTCTTTTCTCTCTTCTCTCTCTTTTTTGTATTTTCTCTCTCTTCTTCACCCCTCACTCACGTTTTCTTCTTCCTAATGCAAAACAACAGTTACTTCTTCCTTTTATACCCTTAATGAATGCTAAATGTCTAATTTTCCCTTCCTTCCATGCCTTATGTGTTTTTTACTTAAGTAATCTTCCAAAAATGCCCTCATATATATATACTCTTACTATAATTCTAACTTACCAAAGTAATAAATCCTACTAACATTAACATAATAATTAACTCCAAATAAAATAATTAATCTAGCAAGACCTCAAAATAAATTTAAATTATACTTATTCATCAAGAAAAAAATTTGGGACCAACATTTCTCCCACTCTTAAAAGAATTTTGTCATCGAAATTCTTATTTAACTAATCAAGAGGCAGGGTATGTCTCCTCATATTAGCAATAATGTCACCTCAAATTCAAGAATCCAATCACCTAGTTGGATACTTTACATCAAATATAATGCATACACTCTCAGTAGCATATTCTATATTTTATGTTTGTGTCTCTATCAGGAATAGGACTCCAATACTTACTTTTTGAATCATTACATATTTATTTCTGATTTTTTCTTTCATTGATCATTCTTATTGTAAACTATCTGATCTGCTTAACCTAATTCAATGAAATTCTTCTTCGAAAGAAGATTTGTTTCTACTATTATCTATTTGTTAATGCAATCTTTATCAATCAACTGTTATCATCATCGCATTATCAGTCATTTTTAATACCTTAAGAAGACCAATTTCTATCGTTCTTACGAGGTCATAATGTTCTAATTACTAAAACTTAATAAAGTAGTAAACATGATTATTGTCGCATATGCTTAGGTGTGTATCATCAAAGTCATCCTATAATGAGTAAACTACCATATTGACTGCATCAACTCTTCTCATTTAATTCTTCATCCTTTTCTTAATCTCATTCATACATAAAATCCTATCTCGTATGGATTTCTAACTTTCTCCTTACTATATATCATTCATCTCATGAAAAGTCATTTATGTCTATTTCATTTTTCCTTTACTCTTTCCTCGTTTCTACCTCATTTTCTTATTGTCATCTTTTTCATCTTCCAGATGTATATCCTCAATCCATTCAGAATTATAGATGTAGAATCATAATGACATTCTGATTTGTGATATATTCTTATGCTAAATCATAACTGTTATCACATTTATCTGGCATTCATTTCAAGTCCAAGTTTAACCTTTCCAAGTCATAGAAAATTTTATTTTCTTTCAACTTGGCTTGTACACTTTAAATCTCGTCATTTCTATTTATATCTTTATTTTACTCAAGCAATCCATGACAATACATTCACATCTATATCACATTCAGGGATATATCACCATAATGCAATATTGATGTCATATTTAATAATGCATCCCCTAATATAAATACGTTGAATCATTATCTGTCATATTTACCCATATACTATTTCTCATTTCTATTTATCCACAACTTTCATTTTC
>JANVCL010000214.1:22398360-22415356 GCA_026546855.1 Erythroxylum incrassatum | reverse complement strand
TATGATGATGATTGTCTTTGTTTATATTAATTGTGGTTATTATTTATATGTAAAATATTTAAAAATTATTATTATTTCAAATTAATTATCATTATTATTTATTATTAAGATTTTTGAAAGCATGATTGATGTAAACAGTAAACTAGTAAAGTATACAGTACAACGTATAATATATCAATATGAACTATTTTGCAATTTTTAAAAATTTGATGGACTATTTTATAAATTTAAAAAATTTCCCGAAACGGTACCCAGTACCGTTCCGTTCCAGAGCTCAATCCGATACTAACCCCAGTACGGTATTCATAACATTGCAGTACCAAAACCACTTATATTTAATGAACATAATCAATAAAGATAAATCAATACACTCAATTCTTAGTCTCACCATAAACACTTTACTCTGGTATCACTAAGGGGTTGTTAATTATATATTTATTTATAGGTAATATTGATTATTAAATATATACTTATATATTCCTGGGTTTTATTCTTAGTATACGAATAATAATTAACTACTTTTATAATAAATTAAAATTTTGTAATTTTAATTAATATTATAACATATTTAAATTTTTGAATATAATATACCTTTATTTTAAATAGCGCTGATGGAATAGTCTGGTACTAAGCTGCAGCGTTGGAGAAGTGGCACAGCAGACTTCAGAGATCAACGCAATCTTTCTCAATGCTCTGCCAACAGCAACGTCAATGGAGAAACGCATACGGGTTTTTCTGAACAAGATCTCTATCGTCTCAAGCACTGTAGCGACAATTATTGTGATAATACTTGTTCTTCACAAGCCCAAGACCTGTGTCCCTAGTTCCACATCCAACATCAAACCCCACCTCAAATTCCCCACATCCACCTGCGACCCTTCTCTTAGTCGCCCCCACCTTTCCCTTTCCAAGAAAAACCACCGCCTCTGGTCCTCCAAGTCATGGCTCTCTCAGGTCGCCTCGTACACTACGTTTTTCCAAAGCCTCCACATTTTGCGCAATCACTCCCGAGTCCTCTGCGTCTCCTCCGGCGCTGGTCACGACGTCATGGCTCTCAACAACATGGGAGTCGATGACGTCACCGGCGTCGAGTTGGTGGATTCGTTGCCTCTGGTTAAAAGGGCTGACCCCAATAACTTGCCTTTCTCCGATGGGATATTTGATTTGGCTTTCAGTGCCCATTTGAAGGAAGCATTATTCCCTGTGAGGTATGTGGGAGAGATGGAGAGGACGGTTAGGACAGGCGGGATTGTGGTGGTAGTGTTGGATGAGTGTGAGGGGGACACGGTGGACGAGGTTGTTGGGATGTTCAACAGGTCCATGTTTGTTGGGGCTGATAATGTTACCTTGATTGGATCGAGGATGACCAGGATTGTCATGCGGGTTACTGCTTCAATTTCTTCCTCATCACTGTCTCATGGTAAGCATTATGATGAGAAGGAATCGGTGTTTTAATCTAGCCGTCTCTTATACTCAGAATAGCTAATATTCAGAATTTATATTTGCATCGGATTCGTTTCTACTTGGGGTTTGCGTGCGGTAGCTTATAATATGTTTCTCTAGATTGGTACTAATCGTGCTGTCCTCACAGAATTCAGATTTAGCATTGTGCTTTCGGTTATTTCCAGTTGTCCTGTTTTTTGAGTTGCTTTTACTGAAATGGAAACAAAGTTAGTTATGCTAACAAACTATTGGCACCAACATCCAGATAATCGAGTTAAAACTGTTGTGTCAGTCACATTAAAAGCGATTGTAGTAGTAAATGAAACTAAATGGTTTTCTGTAGTAGGAATTAGTTGCCTTTGTTCCTTGTAGAAGATTATCGGCAAGATAGTTTCCATCCTCCTCTGACTTTCTGGTATGTTGCATTTTCAAAATTGCTTTTCTGCAGGAGTTAATTAAAGGTATTATGGCTTGCTTGTTTTAGTAAAGGCACCATTTGGTCTGAGCAATCTGTTTACAACAGAATTCCCTTCAATGCTGATAGGGAAGAAAGCTGCTATCTGTTGGGTAACGCTTAAGCTTACAGCTGTAACCACTGGTTTCTCTAAAAGCTTTCCTTTAAAGACTAAGCTGTGGAGCACAATGTCATCCAATTGTAATTGGTGTTTGAAAGATGAGGGCATTTTTCATATCAGAGAACCATACGATTGATCAACTATTTAAATGTGCTTGGTTATTTTTCATCCGAGATTTCAACAGTTATATAGGGAACTGTATAGTTCCATCACCTTTTGCTTTGAGCCTTTTGTTCCATGAATATGCAAGGATAATTTATTCAACACTATTTAGTTCTCGGAATACTTTTCTAAGAATAAGGAGATCTCAATCATTATGATGCTTGTTTAATTGTTGTTTTATATGTTTTTGCAGATATACTATCCCCAAGGTATCTGAATGAATGGGAACTGTAGGAACTTTATAATTTCCGTTACTTCTTTGGATGTTAAACAGTATCTTTTACTTTTGTTCCGAATGAGGAGCTTAACACATGTAATGGAAATTTACAGTTCTATCTTTTGCAAATGCGCATCGTAGCAAATAATAGAAGCAATCTTCTGCAATGACTTTAAAATTCTGGTAGACAAACAAGGATTGTTAACATAGACCTTTTACCATTGAATAAAACCTAGTTAACTGAGGTGCTGGACGTGAGAGGTCAGAATATGGTTCTGTTTCCAGCTTCCTTGTGTTTGTTTTTGTTCTTTTAATTTTGTGCAGGTATTCTAGTCTTTGAAATTCAAAAGTTATTGGTATTCTAGTTTTTTGTGCCTAGAATCCTATCTTCCATTGGTTGTTTCCCAAAATGAAACAACGACGTGTAGTAATTCAGATAGACTAGCACATGTCAAACTCTTTGATTTGACATGTCACAAATTGTAAATATGAGACATTTAGAGTTGAGATGTGGATGTTTACTAGAGATAGTAAGTACATTGGATAGCCTACCATGAGATCATTACATGGATGTCATATTTTAATGTCCATGATAATCTCATCATAGCAATGGTGTAAGTATTTTTAAACTTGAGATACTTAAGAATATCTTGGATATTGATAATATGTTTTGACTTTATTCCTTGTTGCCTTGCAAAAGTCGCTTATAAGGTGGTGATTGGGTACAACTTGAGGTATTCAAAGATAATTGAGTAGTCAATAGAGGATTTACCACTTTTGTGATAGCAGAAGATGATACCCATGGCCTTTTGTCAAGATCATTACTTGAAAATCTCTAGCCGGAGTACATATATTATGAAGAATGTTTTCATTGACATATAGAGTAATAAGTTCTAGGGCGAGAACTGATATCACTTGGGATAGATTTGATGCAGTCAGTCTAGTGAGAGTTGACACTTTGCCTATACTTATAACTAAGTGGGGTATAACATGGTGAAAGGATGAATTGCACAACAATTATTTATGGGAGGGTTTGTGAGATAGTCCGTGACGAGCACGAGATCGTTCGTCAAACTACTAACTTTCCGATCAATTGGGGGTTATGATGTGTTGCTAGACGCCGCTCATGACTTACTTGGATTAAGTATTAATCTAAATGGCCAACATAATCGGGAATCTAATAGGTCACACACATAAGAGTGACTCGAAGGATTCGTAAAATGATTTTGAATAGAGATCCATTATATGGAGAGCAATAAAACCAAATAGATCCCGATGAGATCGAGATATATCCTGACGAGATCGTGACATCGATATTGGTGAAATAGGTCTCCAATATTTTTTCGACACCCGAGTCCCGATAGGACCGACCTTAGTGTGACTGGACCATTTCAGCATGTGTATATATATATATATATATAAGATATGTGTAACGTGAAAGATGAGAGAGGCTTCTTTAAAAGGTGATGCATTTATTGTCTTTAAATGATAAAAGACAAAAACAAAAAAGCAAGTATGATGATGATATCGTGAAAATGGATAAGTAAGCAATCTTTACGATTCTCACATTATTCTCCTCATCTTTCTCATCTTATTCCTCTTCATTCTCTTTCACGGTTTTGCTCTCCATAAAACAAAGAAGAGAGCTAACACTTTTGGCTTTATTCTAGTCATTTCTAAATCAAAGAGTTTAATTTGGTTAGTTTTTCGATCTTTGCGTGGATACTATTAGAGACGGTTTGTTTTGGTCGTTATAGTTTGCAACAACTTGGCGAGTAGAAGAATGAAGAACGAAGGAGATTACACACAAGGTACATGGATATTATATGAATGATTGATTTGTATAAATGCCATGAATTAGTGTGTGTGTGTGTGTGTGTGTGTGTGTGTGTTATGAACATGCATGTAATTTGGGAACTTTCAGCTAGGTTTAATGGTATCTTCTTGCATAGGCACATAGATCCTTGATTTCGGGAAAGTTTTGGAACAAATTTTTTTGTTGTCCTCACCGCGTGTATATGATGCATGCTCGGAGATTATCCTACAATAGCTAGATATGATAACCAGTCAATGTGTAAATTGTTAAGAATGGAGATAGCTAATTGAACTCTACCTCCATATGACAAGAATTTGTTATTCTATTTAAAGATTCTTTTGTTCACTTTATCTAGAAGAAACCTGCATTCACCTTCCATATTCTTTTCAGTAGAAATTGAAACTCCCAAGTATGTGAGGCAATTGATGGATTGAGTCCATAATCTTCTATCACTCTCCTTAAATCTTCACTACTTTGTCTAGCTAGATAAGTGGCAATGTTGCTTAGGTTGAATATGAGCCTTGATAGTTCTTGAAATTTCTGTAATGTTATTGAGAGTGTTATAACTTGTAATAAACGGAGGCTCATCGGCACAAAGCATAAGTAGATCATCTGCAAAAGAATTTAATGGTGTAAATAAAGGAATCCAACGGTGTCATGTCACGGCATGAGAGGAGTTATTTATACTTCAAAAACCTGTCATACAGATTTTCAATCTAATGAATTATTTAAATTTAAAAAAAAGTGACCTCAAATACAAATAATACAAACTCACTAACTTAATATCATGTCTTGTTATGGAGAGTTTGGTCAATGTAACACGTAGTTTAATTTACCAATGTCCTTCTTAGAAAATATTTTTATCTCATGAATATTTTATTTAGTCAACCTTAATCGCTATTTTTAACATTGACAAAAACTATAAAATTTAAATTTATCAAAGCATTAAATTGACAAAGATTGAAACACGGTAGAAAAGTTCCCCAATTTGAATGATATATTAAAAAGGGTTTTATTTAATCCTTAACCAAGATGTTCTTTTTGAAATTGGAAACCTTATTAATTATCCCATAAATATGAATGATCTTACAACTTTGAATCCTTAAGAAAGTTTACATTGGCCCATCCTTCGTCTTTTTCTTTTTATTTTGCTTTGTAACTTTTGCCAATTGTTTACTTGATCAGGCTTTATTCACATCTATGCATTCGGTCCTTGATGCATGATTGGTTCCATTGCCATCTTTAGATAAATTTTCCTTTTTTTTAATATTGTTTGATCATTTGATAATTGAATTATTAATATTACCAAAAAAATATTTTCACGTACTTTTTAAAGAAATTAATTACTCTTTTTTATTTCAACTTTCAAAAAAAAAGAGATCAAATTTAAAATAAATTATATTAATATATTTTATTATTATCAAAATCATATGTCAGAACTTAGTTTATGATAAATTTATAATAAAAGAGCAAGAAAAAAGATAGATTCAATATTAAGCAGGCTCTTAATAAAATTTTAAACTTATGCTTTTTTATTCAAAAGTTAAAAAAATACTCGTCTAACATATTTTATGAATAAGAATGCAAAATATAATTATTTATTAATTTAAATATTCAATTTATATAATTAAATTATATCAACATATATTTATCTACATGTAGAATATCTCCTAGAGATGCCTTAAGGGGTTTTTATTATTGTTGGCAATTTAACCCAAAGCCTATCTGAGTTGAGTTCAACTCGGTTCGATTAAGTTTAATTATTTTAATTAATTTTTAATAAAGAATGACATCAATTTATCACTATTAACTAAACTATATTTAAAAATCATATAATATTTGGGCTGCCCAAGGGTCAATGGCCTTCGGCCTAATGTCATCCCTAGTATTTACTAGGAAAAGAGCTAATTAATTATAAGAGTAACCAAGGCAAATGTTTTTCAAAAGAAAATCAAAATTTAATAAAATTATTTGATGTAAAGCTTACAGGAGTTATTACATGAAGTTTCAAACTCATATGATAAATTAATAATTTGCTAAAATTATATATTTACATATAATTGGATATGATATTTTCTTAAGTAACATATTTTTTTAATTTAAACCTACAAAATTTTAAAAGTTTTGAGATTAAATAACCAAATTGTAATTAATATAATAAACAATTAGATCTACGGATTCACATTCAATTAATTAGGATGGAAAAATACAATGTTCATTACTTAAATGTATATTTATTGACTTATAAATACATTCTTTGAACTAATTAAATTTATATTTATTGAATTATAAATACATTTTATGAATTAATAAATTACCTTTTTAATTAATAAGTTTATACGATCTCGATATTAATAATATATGCGAAGGAATAGAATTCCAATTTATAACATATTGGTAATGCGACTGGCGGAGTGGTGTCGAGAATTCGAAGTTGCCGGTGCGTTTGTCTCATTCAAAGTTGAAAAGGGCTAGGAAAAAAAACAAGAACGAAGCAGAACCGGACGACTGACTCCAAACCCCTCCCTATTATTGTTATGTTTGTAAATGCACCTCTCCCTATTATTGTTAAGGATTGGGATTGATTTCCAGGGAAGTAAAAGAGACCATGAGGAGGCGACCGTTGGACTTTCGGAGGCCGGTGCGGAGGAGGTGGCCTAATTTGGTGTGGTGGACACTTTGTGGAATAGTAGTGTTGCTGTTCATAGCCATGTTTAGCAAAGAGAACCAAATTGAATCCAGGCCTTCCTTCCCAAAGGTAAAGATCTGAAATGGTTTGGCTTTTCTTTTCCTTTTTCTTGGGTTTAGCTAGGAATTTTATGTGGTGGGAAAATTTGAGGAGCTTTGAGTTCTGGGATTTCTGCGGTTTAGCATTCCGATAATAGCTGGGTTTAGTACTACTTCTATGACTAATTGGTACGGCATCTTCACAATTCTTCGTAGATCTAATTGTTAACGTGATTATCTTGGCTGACTGCAAGTTTACTGGATATCTTATTCTTTTGATCTGTGATTTTGTTATTTAAAAATGAGGTGTTACATATCGCTTAGTGTCTAACTTCATCATACAGGGACTAGTCCCTTCCTCTCCCTTCAAAAATTTTCTGAATTCCACGTTTGCAAATGGATGCATTTAGCTCAAGCTTTCTTGCGTAAGATATTGTGGCCGCTGCCAATCATAAGGTCTACTTTGAATTAGGAATTCATGATTCAGATAGCGAAGGTGCCCTACTGTTTCCGTCCACATCTTCAATTTGAGGCGGTGTATGTTTCTCCCTCCGGATTACTTTTAAGGTTTAACAGTTCTATATACAGAGACACCAAAAATGGAAATTCAATTTAAGTAGATCACACATTTTTTATGGCATTATAGATTTGATACTGGCATTACTTGGTGCATGATTCGTACTAGTTCTATAATTATAAAGAAGAGAAATGAAAGTGAGTATATCCCTATCTGGTTCTGATATTACAAAGCCAATGTCTACATCTGTCAACTACAAAGGTACTGTAATCTATGGTATGAAGTTCCACTGGCTTGAAGGTTACTAATTATAGCACCAATCACAGTTTGGACCAGTTTGTTTTCTCTTTTTTGTCATCCATCAAAGCTTAGCAAGATGGCTGGGTCCCATAAACAAAGCTCTAACTAGTTCATTTGGAAAAACTTAGACAGAGCAATGGTGAATGTGGGCTGGTTAACTACCTTTTCAGAGAGTTCAACCAACTTCTTAGACCTAGGAATTTCTGATCGAACCCCTAGCAAGGTGCATAATTTGTTCAAAATGATTAGAATCCATCACCCTTTCAGATTCAACAATTTTCTGGTTAATGTGGAGGGTTTTTAAGAAGCAATTACTAAGGGTTTGGAGCATGAGATCTGTGGTACTAAGCAGTTTATTTGTTTGTAAAAGCTCAAGGCTATTAAAGAGGAATTGAAGTTGTTAAATTTAAGGAGAGGTCAGAATTCCACAAAAGAGATTAAGGAAGCAAGCTATCAATAATCCAAAAATCCTTGGCAACTAGCCCAACTGATTGCAATCTAGCTATAGCTGAACGAGAAGCTCTTGAGTCCTACTTGCAAATGGTGGATAATTAATATTCTTTATTGAAGTAGAGGGCCAGAATTAATTGGATTAATGATAGGAATAGATGTACTAAATTTTTCTTCAACTCAATGATAGCTATGAGAAATTTCAACAGAATAACTTCGATAAAATCCAAAGCTGGGGAAGCTTTATTTGGACATGTTGAAATTGCTAAGGAATCTAGGATTTATTATCAAAATCTATTAGGCACTGAAGGTTGTTCTGCTAGTAATGGAGTGAATCTTAGGCAATATGTTACAACCAAGATTCCTGAACAGGAAGCCTCTTTGCTAATTAGCCTTGTCACGGATCAGAAAATAGAGAAGGTGGTTTTTAACATGAATGGATCTAAGGCATCGAGTCTTGATGGATTGAATGATTTTTTCTTTCAAAAAACTTGGGGAAACATTGGGAGTCTCATAAAAGAAGTTGTAAAGGAGTTTTTAAAAAATGGAGTCTTGCTTAAGGAGATCCATAAGACCTCTCTATGTTGATCCGTAAGAGCTCTAAGCCAGTCTCTTGGAATGATGTCAGACCTATATTATGCATTAATTTCCTCTATAAGATCATCACCAAGATATTGGCAAATAGGTTGAAGGTTGTTGTTCACTTACTCATTAGTGAGAATCAAGGAGCTTTTATGAGTAGACATATTGGGGATAATATTCTTTTATTGAAGGAGCTTTTGAAAGGGTACACTTGAAATAGAAGCCCTCAAAACTGTACAATTAAAGTGGACTTACAAAAAGCTTTTGATAGTGTTAATTGGAGTTTCTTGCTACAGACTATGGAGGTTATGAATTTTTCCCATAAGTTTATCAAATGGATTCAAGAATGCATTAC
The DNA here is from genome assembly GCA_026546855.1 of Erythroxylum incrassatum. Classification (NCBI taxonomy): domain Eukaryota; kingdom Viridiplantae; phylum Streptophyta; class Magnoliopsida; order Malpighiales; family Erythroxylaceae; genus Erythroxylum; species Erythroxylum incrassatum. The sequence continues at coordinate 22,406,212 of JANVCL010000214.1, read as the reverse complement.
AACTGCCTCATATGGAATACTAATTAATGGAAGCCCTACAGAGACTTTTAAAGGCAAACAAGGTCGTAGGTAAGCGGACCCTCTTTCCCCTTATCTATTCCTAATTTACATGGAGGTCCTCACCCTTATGCTGAAACACAACACTTCTTATGACTCCAACTTTAGATACCATTTTAAATGTAAGAAGTTTTCTCTAACTAAGTTATGTTTTGCAAATGATCTTATACTTCTATATAAGGCAAATGCTCGTTCGGTTTCTCTACTAATGAGTACTCTCCATAGTTTTAAGGAGTTGTCTGGATTGAATATCAATTTCACAAAAGCTACTTCATACTTTCTAAAAGTGTTGTTCACCTAACACATTCCTTGTCAGAAGTAGCTGGTATAACAAAGCAAGATCCTCCTCTTCTGTATTTGGGCATTCTTATTTCTTCCAGGAGACTAAGATTTAGTGAAAATCTTCCTTTAATGGAAAAATTTTAGAAAATATTAGGGTCTTTTACTAATAGAACTTTGTCCTATAGAGGCAAACTTCAGCTTTTGAAGTCGGTACTTATGTCTATGCAAGTTTACTGGTGCTCTTACATCTTCCTTTCCAAAGGACTTGTTAAAACCGTGGAAAAACTAATGAAGCAGTTTTATAGGGTAAAGGAAAAGGTGAGAAAGGAATAGCTAAAGTGCATTGGAAGCATATTTGTCAACCGAAGGAGGCACGTGAGTTAGGATTGGAGTCAATCAACAAAAACAACTGATTTCTAATGACCAAGAGGATTTGGAGAATTTTAAGTGAAAAACATCACTATGGATCAAATGGACTCATATCTATATATTAAAGGGTGAGAGCTTTTGGGCTCTAAGAATTAAAGACAGTTACTTTTAGTTCTTCAACCAAATTCTCAGGTTGAGGGAAGATGTTCAATAGCATGTTACATGTCAAATTGGGGCAAGAGATAGAATATCTCTCTAGTATGATAACTGGATCAGTCAAGGGGCTTTAATTCATAATCAGTTGGCTAGATCATTGTTGGAATGGTTCTCTAAGAAAGCTAAGCTTCAAGAGATAATTAGAAATAACAGTTGGTTGCTTTCCCCAGAAGAACTAAGACTTTTGCCCATTCCCCAATACAGAAGTCTCGAGGAAAATGATATATACTTATGGGATGGAGTTCCTGTATCAGAAATCACTAATAGACAAGCTAAATTGCTGATGGATGGGGCAGTAACAAGAATAGGGTGGTGTTCCCTGACTTGGAGCAGGGCTCTCAAACCAAATGCCAACTTTGTCCTCTGGCTAGCTATGTTGAATAGGCTCAGTACTATGGATAGAATGAAATTTCTATCCTCTCCTAAACAATGTATTATGTCCAATCTAGTGGAGGAGACTAGAGATCATCTGTTCTTTGAGTGTGGTTTTGCTTGGAGTTGGAACTAGTCAATGCAACCTCACGGATATCTTATTAAAGATGTCCCAACTGCATATCTCTAAATATGATTAGGAAATACTAATGGTCGCAGTTGCAACTTGTCTCCAGACTATTTGGAAAGAGAGAAACAATAGAAGGTTCAAAGGGAGCTCTAACAACCTAATCTCTTTCATAGAACTCTCTACGACAAATATTAGGGAACGACTGATTATAAATCAGTTGGGACAGCATAGTAGCAGAGGGCTAGCTCTCTCATGGAGAATATAGTCCTCAGGGGGTTCTCTCTAATTAGGTTTCAGTAAAGCAAATAGTACTTCCTAAGCATAGATGTTCCCTAAGCAACTAAAGCATTTCAAGCAATTCTTGAAATAATCAACTCAAGACAGAAGGGAAAAGAAGATTAGAAGGAATGTGACTCACCTTCGAGAGCTCCTGGGAGTACCTCTCCAGAACTACTTTACTAGTTGATATGTAAATCCTTTCAAGCTAGAGATGGATCAGAGAGAAGCCGCATCGCCATCGTTGTAGCGCAATATCCGGAGCTCCCCATCCCAATTGTGTAATCATTTGAAGAATCAAGAAAGGAGAGGAGTTTTTTACCCTAATTATCAATACGTTGTCGCTCAATATCCTCCATCTTTGGTTCCTACGCTATCATTTAATTTCTTGACTATGTAGTGTTGAGCGTCATCGTGTGATCTCACGAGGGAGAGTTTCCTCTCCTTAGCTGTATACTACACTTCTACTTAATGAATTTTTTTTCAAATTCTCAAAAAAAAAGAAGATGGCTGGTAGAATATTCATCATATACTAAATTACTGGGAAGATAATCTGTTTCTTTAATCTTGATTCAGTTTTCTAGCAATATTGCTGGCATACAGTCTGTCATGTATTTTCAGATATGATTTTAACTTCCTATAGACAGTCTGCAAAAATAGATGTGTTTCTTGTTTTCAGGAAATTTTTTAATCACTTTGTAATGATTTTTTTTTGAAAGACACTTTGTAATGATTTTTAAAATGACAATTTCATAGATGATTTATCATTCTGCTATAGTTTCTTCACAAAGATAACTGAAAAATAAAATGAACCGTTAAAAAGATGAGTGACTTTGTTATAGTCCTTTTTCCTTTCTGTTCTTTACTAATGTTGACATGTTAAATATGATGCCTAAGTACCCTTTCCCATTATTCCATCCTGCAATCTCCTTATATGCTGTGTAATAGTGTTGATAGGTTACATGGTTGGGAAAATTTTATGAACATAAAATCCTTCTTTTAAATATTCCATGCATCTAATAGATATGTATTATCTTTCATTTATCATCTAATGACTTGTATGCAATTCTCCCATTTGTCATATGGAAAATGACGCTCCAAGTATTATCAAATTTCATAGTCATTCAAGTTTTATCTGGGCAAAGTTTAATAATATCTTTTTGTAATCCTTTTCAGAAATATTACAGTCTTGACAGATTTATGGATGGATTAAACATCACTGAAGAAATGCTGAGCCCCAACTCTATAACCAGACAGCTTAGTGATCAAATCTCACTTGCTAAAGCTTTTGTGGTGATTGCAAAAGAAAGCAACAATCTCCAGTTTGCTTGGGAATTAAGTGCCCAAATACGAAATTCACAGTTATTACTTTCAAATACTGCCACAAGGAGAGCTCCTTTAACAACTACTGTGTTGGATTTAGCAATTCGTGAAATGGCAGTTTGCCTTTACCAAGCTCAGCAATACCATTATGATAGTGCAACTATGATCATGCGACTAAAAGCCAAAATCCAAGCTCTAGAAGAACAAATGAGTTCTATTAGTGAGAAAAGTTCTAAGTACGGACAAATTGCTGCTGAAGAAGTCCCGAAAGGTCTTTACTGCCTTGGTATTCGGCTGACTACATACTGGTTTGAAACTTCAAAAATGCAAAGGAGAGCAAGTGAAAGATTGCAAATTCAGGAAAAACTTATAGATAACAGTCTTTACCACTTCTGTGTCTTCTCTGACAATATCCTTGCAACTTCAGTTGTGGTCAATTCAACAGCCATAAACTCCAGAAGTCCTGATATGGTGGTCTTTCATGTCATAACTGATGAAATAAACTATGTTGCAATGAAGGCTTGGTTTACCATGAACAGTTTTCGAGGTGTAATTGTTGAAGTTAAGAAGTTTGAAAATTTTAAATGGCTGAATGCTTCTTATGTTCCTGTTCTGAAGCAGCTGCAAGACTCTGAAACACAAAATTATTATTTCTCTGGCCATGGTGATGATGGCAACACGCCAATCAAGTTTCGCAACCCAAAATATCTGTCTATACTCAATCATCTTAGATTCTATATTCCTGAAGTATTTCCTGCATTGAAGAAGGTGGTATTTCTTGATGATGATGTAGTGGTCCAGAAGGATCTTTCGGCCCTCTTTTCAATTGATTTGAATGGCAACGTCAACGGAGCAGTTGAGACATGCATGGAGACTTTCCACAGATATCACAAGTACCTGAACTACTCCCACCCTCTTATAAGGGAACATTTTGATCCTGATGCATGTGGTTGGGCATTTGGGATGAATATCTTTGACTTGGTCGAGTGGAGGAAAAGAAATGTAACCAACATCTACCACTACTGGCAGGAAAAGAATATCAATCGGACATTGTGGAAACTTGGTACTCTGCCACCTGGACTTTTGACCTTCTATGGCTTGACAGAGCCATTAGATCCATCATGGCATGTTTTGGGATTGGGGTACACAAATGTTGATTCTCACATGATTGAGAAAGGTGCAGTGCTGCACTTCAATGGGAATGCAAAACCATGGTTGAAGATTGGAATGGAAAAGTACAAACCTCTTTGGGAGAAGTATGTAGATTATTCTCATCCTTTGGTACAACAATGCAATTTTCACTAACTTCAGACATGCGGAGCTTCAAACTCTTGCTGGTGCGTAAGATATCCAGATTTTGTGGTCCAATACGCTGCATAAATTATGCCAGATTAAGCATCACTGATGGTATTAGAAGTCGCTGTTGTTGTATAAATATTTGTCTCACATCAATATCAAATATTGTTTATTGGCTATATTTGATATAGACAGTGGTGTAACAAGCATTTTTCCACCGGGAGTAAAGTTGCTTCCCCAATTTGGGGACTATGTTCTGTTCTGATAGACCCACAAGACTAGCCATTCGCTTTGTTTATGGGAGGAAGAAGTCCAGAGGATTTCATAGAGCCGGATCCAACATGAATTGAAGGAAGAAACACGTGAAGCATAGGAAGGAAGGAATTTGGGGTTATTAGTAAATAAAGAGTAAAAAGGACAGATTGTTATGCCATGCCACGGTTTGTTTGTAAACTGATGAGCTGGCCACAAGTTTGTTACTGCTTTTCTTTATATAGCGTACTGTAGAACAAACAGACAGAGAAGAATATTGTAATAAGTGTATTGGTTTAGGAGAAAGGCAGGTTCTCGAATTCCTGCTGGTGATATCCATATACTGCATTCGGTTCCTTACATCATTTTCTACATTTTTTTACTGTTTATTCAGTCCCTAGTCCCTACCCTATCATGTTCTTGATCCATTTTTCAGCTCTTGAGAACCGCCTTGCCTGCTTGGCTCGTTTCCCCCCGAGTTTGGCGGTGGTCCCGTGCAAATGTGCTAATATGCTTGGACTTTCTGGTGTTTTATTTGTAGTTTTCATACCACATATAAATTGTGATTCTATTCATCTTGCATTAGTACATTATCTTTGTCAGAAGATATCATCCTTCATTCCCATTTTCATTCTCAGTAAATTAGTAAATGTGGAAGGTTGACGGGGAGAAATAAGAAAATCTGTCCAGAACAGGTAAGCGTATCATTCAATAATTGTTTAGCCTAACAAGTCGATATTATATGATGTAACAAAGCCAATTATACAGTCTATTAATTGTGTGTGCTTTTGAAATGAGTTAAAAGCCTGGAAGAGATCAAGCATAAGTAGGATCTTGAATTTTGTACTTTTCTCTTTTTCATAATGGATGAGAATGGTTTAGCAAGGGAACAATGAGGTGATGATGCAATTATAAGGTATGAAAGGACTTTGGGAGTGAATTTCATGCAATTTTCTTCCAATTTTACCCCTTCTACCTCATTTTTCCTACACATTTCATTCTCTAACTCTCTATCTAAACTCAAAAGTCAATTCACTCTCACTTCTCTCTATAATCATCTTTAAAGTCTTTGTCTCTCTCTAACTTCTTCACGCCTCTCATTCCAACGGTACCAAGGATTAAGCAAACAGTCAAGTGCACTCAACTGAAGGGCAAGGTTCAAGTGTCGGGATGGGGACAAAGGAATCATCAGGCTACAGAGTACGAAACTCCCTTTCTGATTTACTCAGAAGAGGAAGGTAAACGCTTCCAAACCATTAATCTAAAAAGAATTATTATGCTTTGATATTTAGATTTTGACAAATTATAAACTATTGGTTTGAGAGAATAGGTTGAAAGTTTAGGGGGAAGAATTCATTGGAAAAAATTCATGCACTTTAATTATTTTATATACGAAGAACTTATACTAGAATTCTTCACCTCGCTCTAATATGATCTCAGTAACTTTTAGGATTTATGGTTTCAGTTGCGGGGTCAATAGTATGAGTCAAACTACGAGATATTGTGTGAAATCGATGGATTCCCTGAATCGACCATAGTAGACCAACACGATGACTTCCGTGCCACATGCTATTAGACTGAATGGACTGGGTTGGAGAATTTTGACTCTAAAAAAGCCCACAATAATATAATTCATAATCCTGAGCACTTGCTATTACACAAGTTTATGTGTCAAACAGTATTTGACAAAACCGAAACCAACAAGTGTTCGGTTAAGGATTTTTTTCCTATTGTGGTGCATGGACTGTAGCGTCCAAGTTTGCACCTCCACCCACATCTTTAACGCTATTATTGCTACTCCGAAAAGGATAAACAATAATCTGGACATGGGGTATTTGGTTACAGCTATTGCGGAGTACTATGGTGTCAATTGTGATGAACTAACTGTGCATCTTCTTGAGTTTCTTAACACTTGTCACCTGACAAGAGATGAGATCTTGAAGTCCACAATATGGAACTTCGAGACATTAGCGCAAAATCTCATGTTAAGACTAGGGCAGGACATTTGAATTCAAGCTTGGTGCCACTGTAAGTAAAGTAGGAATCAACCAGCGAAGAGTCAGGAGAGGAAGAGACAGCTGGATGGGAAAAGGTAATGGAAGCCATTTCAAACACCAACAAAGCTATTGCAAATAATGCCAAAATGTTGAATGAAATCGCGAAGGAGCAACGGAGACAACGTCGAGATATACAAAGCATTCATAGCTACTTCATTGCTCAAGGCATGGAGATTCCACCCCCGACACCATCGCCATCACCACCTCAACTGCCATGATAGGTTCTTATGTTCTCATCCTTATTTTTTATTTTTGTCTTTATTTTGTTCTTATGTTGTTGTATTATTTTATTTGATTCCCACCTTATGTGTTATTTGTCCTTCTCACATTGAGGACAATGTGTTGTCTAAGTATGGGGAAGGTTGCATTATGTGCATTATATGTTTATTTTGAGTGAATTTTGATTATTATATGTTAGTTTTGTTTATGTTTGCGTGATGTGGCTCTTGTGAATGCATCATTGGCCAGGACTTAACAGAATTGGTTTAGCTTTGAACATAGTCTTTTAGGTTGCTAACATTTATTAGCTTGTTAAATTAATGTCCTAGGTTGCTTTGGTTACATATGCATGTTAATTAGGATATGATTTTAATTCGTTCACCCTAGGTATTTGACACATTCATTTATAATTTTAGGTCAATTGAATAAGTAGCATTGTTAGTATCTTTTTATGAGAATGATTAGCTAAAGAAATGAGGTAAGCAAGAAAAAATATAAAAGTTTAATAAATAACTATTTCATTGGCCCTTTTTGAAACAAATTGGGTTATGAATAGCGCTAGTAGCTAGTTGAGAATGTGATATAGTTGAGTAATTGGGGGACATTCATCACAAATGTTTGTCTTCTTGTCAAAAGGCTATAATAACAATCTAACCAAGGTGCTTAATAAAAACATAACCTAGTTAGGTAACCTGGGGGCATTCATCACAAATGTTTTCCTTCTTGTCAAAAGGCTAGGTTCATGTTAATGATTATTAACAAAAATAGTACGTTGTCTAATAAATCCTACCGATCTTTGTGAATAGTTTAAATTTTCATGAAAAACTACTTAGTGATTGAACACCTCACTCCCGCGTGACCCGAACCCGATATCGTTGGTGATATCCGATTCCGTGTCCCGCGAGGGTGGCGTGCTACATCAGTCGGTCAGACGAATCTCAGTATAATTTTTTTTTATAAACAGATTCCAATTACTCCCAATCACTCTCATCCTTTGCTAAAT
>JANVCL010000214.1:22373688-22395989 GCA_026546855.1 Erythroxylum incrassatum | reverse complement strand
TCTGTTTCTTCTTCTATTGCGCAGTCCATTATTTGGTTGGACTCTGCGTATGAAATTTGGAATGATCTTAAAGCCCGTTTTGCTCAAAACAATTCGTTTCGCATATGTGACCTTCAACTCGAAATCTACACCTGCCAACAAGGTGTTTTATCTGTCCATTAGTATTTTACGAAACTCAAAATCTTGTGGGATGAACTGCAAATCTTGCGTCCTCTCCCATCTTGTTCTTGTACTCCTCAATGTTCTTGTGGTCTTTCTAGAAATATAAGGAATTTTCACGAAAATGATCAGGTCATGGTGTTCATTAAAGGTTTGAATGAAAACTATGCAACTGTCAAGTCTCAGATTCTGTTAATGGATCCTTTACCATCCTTAAACAAGGCGTTCTCTTTGGTCATTAAGCAAGAACGGCCTTCAATTTCTGACATCAGCGTCTTGGCTATTAGAAGTACTACTGCTTCTACCCAACGAAAGTTCACTAGCACTTCCGCACCACCGATTTGCAGCCATTGTGGGAAGGAGGGTCATACTATTGACTGATGTTATAAGAAGCATGGGTATCCTATCAATATGAAGAATTCCAAGAAGCCTTCCACTCGGGTTTATGCTAATGCTGTGGATGCTGACATTGAGAATAATCCATCCGATGATTATCACACCTCTGAAACATCAGAGGATCAGGTTTCTAATTTCCAATTTACTAAAGATCAATATGAGCAGATCTTACAACTGCTCCAAGGGCTTTCTTCTACTTCTCATCATGTTAATGCAGTGGCTTTGCACAATCGTATGCCTACAAAGCCGACTGCAGGTTTGTTTCCTTCAATTCGTAAGATGACTCCTCACCTATCTTTACATAGTGCTACAGTTAATCAGTCTACTTGCAATGATTGGATTATTGATACTGGAGCTACTGACCATATTGCTTGTTCTTTAACATTTTTTCATTCTTATAAGTTGGTTGACAATGTTTATGTCCATCTTCCTAACAAATGCAGGGTTCGGGTTACTCATATTGGTACTGTTTATTTGAATGACATTTTACGACTTCTGAATGTTTTATATTTGCCAAACTTTACTTTTAGGCTCCGTTTGGTTGGCACGGATTGTTATCAGAAAAAGTAATCTTTTTCTTAAAATTTATATTATTACGTTTGGTTTGTTTTTTGGTTAGTTTGGAAAGTAAAAACTTTCATAATTTAGGGAAAATAGTGACACTTTCCTTGGAATCTAAATTCTAGCACCTCCTTAGTATTTAGATTACTTTCCTCAGGAATTTAATCTAAAAAATACACTAGACAATTTAATCATTCCTTCTCTCTCGATTTTGAGACTTTAAAATATATAAATCTCAAATAAATTTTGATTTAATAATTAAAAATATATAAAATAAATTTTAGTTTATAAATAATAATTTTTAAATTATTTATTTTTAAAAATAAAATATTTTATTAATACTTTATTTATAAATATTATATAAAATATTAAAATAAATAAAAATAAAAATAAATTTTGTAAGTTTTATTCAATTAATAATAATTATTATTATTTAAAATATTTATTATTATTTTAAAAACAAAAATTAAAAATTCACAATAATTATAAAAGTTGAAATAAATAAAATAACTAATTAAAAATTTTGAAAAAAGGGGGAAGGAGAGATAAGAGGGAGGGAGGGAAATTTTAAAATTTTTTGAAAATTTTGCAAAACATTCCCCCTATTTTTTAAAATTTTCAGTATCGGCTAGTATTTGGATTTTGAATATTTTTGCTCAGAAGTTTCAATCAGCAATCTTCAGATTTATATTTTTTCTTATTTAACGATTTCAATTTTATTATGTTTGTAGGGATATAATTGGAAACACAAGTTAAAATTAAGCTACATTCTATAAAATACAGTTACATACCAAACACTATAATAAAAATCCACCCAACTTTCCTATTAGAATTTTTATAAGTATCCAAATATGTAAATATCTTTACTTTCCTATAGATTTATTTTCTTAGAAATCATATTCCAAATTTACTTTACTTTCCCGCCAACCAAACGGGGCCTTATGGTAATTCATGATTGACACAATTAGAAAAAATCAATCAATTTTTTCGTGCCATTATCAGAGAATTTAATATTAAGACAGCATGATTGCTATTACTTTAGTCATTATTTTATTTATTATATTATATTTGTGACTTATCTATTTAATTATCATTTGAACTTCTTTACTTATATTGAGTTTGTGATTTATTGTAAGATTTATATTTATTGCAATAACCACAATTTACAATAAGAAGATGAAGTAGACAATGATTTAATGTAACCCAGGATATGTCTTAATACGTAATATCACTAAATGAGAATGAAAGGTTTTCTCATATAGTTTCAAAGGCTTAACTGAAGTTTATGTCGTGTTGCGACATTAGTGGGAATACTTACAACAATTATGAATGTTGAGCATAGACTTATATGTGATAGTAGGATGTCAAAAAGAGCCTAATCTGATTTAATTTTAGCCTAAGTTGGCTGAATCAACTGACCATTATTTCAAAAATAATGTCATTTTTGACATTTTTCTTTAAAAAAATTATGTGGCCCTTTGGGTTATAGACCAATCTGGCGAGCTAGGAACAGCCCGAGCTCAACCCGACTTATTGACATCTATAGATAATAGCAATCGAGCATATACAACTAACCTTAAGGTGCATTATATAGGAATAACTACAATTTAAAATGGAGCAACTCTTATGTCTATAGATAAAATGATTATGCTCCGGCTGAATATTTACAACATCAAACATTCCCAGTTAATGAGCCAACTCTAGAAAATATAATGACCCATTTTATTTTAGAATCTATCATGAAGTATCAAAAAACAGGGACTTGTATATAAATTTGGTGAATCAGATGGACCAACTAATGTAGATACTATCTGATGAATTACAAAGGAGTTTACCTAATCTTATTAAGAAGAGAGTGTGAAGAATATGAAATGACAGTCGACCTTATTAGTGAAAATGAGTAAAAAGAGAAAGAATAGAACATTTATTATAAATTAATAGAATTCCTTGTTGAAACGAAAGCTAAATGAAGTAAATTACTTTTCGTAATAAATGAAAATTTAAACATTCTTATTTGATTTATCATATTTAGATATTATAATAATAATATAAAATATAAATAATTTACTACAAATCTATTTTATTAAAATTGATTAATAACTAATAATTTATTTAAAATATAGTAAATCAAGTATTTCTTTAACTTTTTTTGAAAAATATTTATGCTAATAAATAAGATGATTAATATCTTGTAATAATTTATAACTGTGTAATACTATTTATGATTGTTATTATATTTATTATCTCTATGCTAATTGTTCACAGTTGACACGAGTCCTATGTCTCCAGAAATTGCAACGTCGGCATCAGGACGTTTCATAAAACTTATGAGCTTGTCACATTTTAAATAGCCGAGGTTTTGCCGTTTTGGTGAAATGTAATAAAATTATCAACTTTTACCCTTTTAAATATTTAATAAATATCAAAGATTATAAGGAAACCTCGCTTTGCATTGCACGGTTGTCGTTTGTTGTTGATTGACACTTATCGTCTCAAAGCCGTCGCCGTTGGCGTTGATGTTTGATCAAATAGTTGGCGACGCCATCCAGGTGAGTAACCTCAGGTAACAGTCTATATTAAATATCTAATACAATAATTCGACGAGGGCAACAAACAAAGACCTCTCCGCATGCGGAGTCCACGGAAGATCTCTCCGCATCATCGCTCAACCTGGACGAGGCCCATTTCAAACAAGGCTAAAAGCACGGGCCAACTTCAGGCAAAGAGAACGCACGGCATATCGATCTCAAGACAGGCTTCGAAGTGGGTGAAAACTCGGCTTTTAGTCAATCGACCCTTGTCGGTTGGAGTTGATAGATAGATGACGGATGAGAACATCCAGTGATGGTTAGTTTACAAAGTGTAGGGTCGTGAGGGCGGGCAAGAAATTGGAGCATGATGGTTGCTGAGAGTCCAAAGAGATTGAGTTTTAAGGAAGAAATGAATCTTTTTAGATTACTTGGGTGATGGGTGTGGCCCTCAGTTGTTAAGATGGATGCATCTTCTCCGGGGAACAATGCTTTGCCAGCATTCGCCATGTTTGATGCTAAAGCTTACAGCTTTTGATGCGCTAAACTATTCTCCCGGAGTTTGCATTTATGTTTAAAGATATTAAATCGTTTAAATATCTTTTTGTTTATGTTTATGTTTATTTTTGGATTATGATATCGACAAATAGGTGGATAACAGATGACCACTTAAACATGGTGTTTGGTAGTTCTTTGGCATACTAGATTGGTTAATAGGAGCATTCCTTATGCAGACTGTTTCAATCTAAATGCTTTTATTGGTTGAGTAGAATTTGTTAAGTTACTGAACTTTCAAGACTGATTTCGCCTGAAATTGTATCACTGAATATTATGTGGTAGTGACTTTTTGAGTTCCGTCAAATTGTAACCACAAATTTTTGAAGTCTCTCTCTCTCATATCCGACTTATGTTCTTCTGCAACCTGTGGATGGTGGCAGAGAGTTGAACTATGTTGAAGTGCATGCTTGCTTGCTGCAAGGTATACATATCTGAGAGCCGAAACAAGGGTGCATTGCAGGCAATTGAAAGAGCTGCGAAACAATTCCTTGAAGCCCCTATTATTAATAAGTTTGAAGATGTCATTTACAACAGAGTGGGTTATACTCTTGTCTCCAGTTTGCCAACGGAGCCATCTTTAGAATCAGAATCAAGTCCTCTGAAGAGTGCTGTGCTTGCCATGGTTAAAGCTGCTTTTGAAGCTATTGATCTTGAGTTGCATGTTGGAAGCCATCCTCGGCTTGGTGTTGTGGACCACATTTGCTTTCATCCCTTGCCTCGTGCTTCTTTGGATCAGGTAGCTGGGATTGCAAAGGCATTGGCTGTGGATGTAGGCAACAGCCTCCAAGGTCTGAGCCAATTGAAAGTTTGCTCAATACTAAGTATCCAGATGACTAATCTAGGCTCTAGATGCTTGGTTGTTCTATAGAAGCTGCTTTGCTAAATCTAATTTGCAGTACGAGGATTTTCATATTTGAGATTTATCCAAAGTGATGTTAGATCATAGATTCCCATTGCTGTCTGCTTTTAAATTTCTTCTAGTTTGCTTAATAAATGTGGTATTATAATCCTTGTGCCTGGTTCCAGAATAGGAGTTCCACATATTGTCTGTATTCAATAGCGCTATGTATCTTCTTGCAGCCTTTATGTTCTATTGAGACATGGTGTTGATGAAGATTACTCTAGAATTCATCTTTTATTGTACTTACAAGAATTTGAGTCTGTTATACTACATTTCCACTTCATTCTGGGAGTCCCATTTTTGTGAACTGAAAACTATACTTAAGATGTGATGCAGAGGCAATATCAACAGTTGGAAACAGGGTAAAAGAACTAAACAAATGATTTTATATTTGAAGGCAGTGTCCTTACTCTAAGTGGAAACAGTGAATTAGCTTTAAATGGTGTAAATCTTTCTAAGGTGTCAAAACATGGGATCTTTGTGTTGGCATGGTGATTAAGATGCAAAGTGCATCATATGTTATTTGAGTGGCAATTAGGTGAATTGGCATGAGGCATTCAATACTTGGTTAATGATCTCAAATGTGGCCTGCAGTTCCTACATTTGTATATGGAGCTGCCCATGAAGAAGGGAGGACATTGGATTCAATAAGGCGAGAGTTGGGTTATTTCAAGCCGAATTCAGGAGGCCATTGGACAGGTGGACCAAAATGGAGGTCATTACCTTTGAAGCCAGATCATGGTCCAGCTCAAGTTACTGAAGCAAAAGGCGTGATTGTCATTGGAGCAACCCCATGGGTTGATAACTACAACGTGCCTGTCTTCTCTACAAACGTGGGTGCTGTTCGTAGAATTGCAAAAAGAGTAAGTGGGAGAGGAGGTGGCCTCCCTTCAGTGCAGGCGATGGCACTTACTCATGGTGATAATGTGATTGAGGTGGCATGTAACTTACTGGACCCTGCCCACGTTGGAGGGCTTAGTGTGCAACAAGAAGTTGAAAGACTTGCAAGAGAAGAGGGAGTGGATGTTGGGAAGGGATATTTTACCGACTTTTCCCAAGAGGCAATAATTCAAAGCTATTTGAAATCAGGTCCTTTCTTATAACTAGTCTTATCGTCCCGTGCAATCTTTTTTCATTGACTTATCCAAATGTATGAATGTCCCGTGTTCTTAGTTCTTACATTATGTATATTTATTATATGCACAATCCAAATTCTTATTTGTAACATCGAATTCGAATTGTAATTTCAAGTCAATATTTTTTTGGTGAGATTATTTAATTTACTTTTATTTTTTAATGATGCCTCTTCTAGTTATATTTTCGATAATTAATTCTCATCATGTTTTTTTAAAATTAAATTTTGGGACAATGAAGAATTATTTGAAAACAGTAAATTCAAAGGAGCTGAAGATCGATTTCATGAAAGAATAAAAGACAAGAGGGAGGGCCACTGTGTAAAAACAAAAAAGTTGAATCGCAAGACGTGGAAGCAGCAGAGGAGAAACGGGGAAGGTGGAAATGGCGTTTTTATTTTTAAGGAGTTGTTGACGGTGAGTAAAAGGGACGGAGAATAAAACTATGAAGGATAAAGGACTGACTATAGTTCTTCAGGGAGAGAGAACACAATTTGAGTTAGCAGAAGGCATATACTATAAGGTCAAGAAGAAAAGCGAAACGCAACTAATTAATTACCTCGCAAAAGTCAAAACGCAAACCACAACCAGATAGAATCTGTATTGGCAACAAACAAGAGTTACCCCGCCATTTCTTAAGGGCACGTGGCTGCTTGCCTGTTTTTGCCCATTGACCTCATTTACCATTCACCCATGTTAATATCAACCGTCCATTTTTAACTACCTTAATGTTGTCCGTTTCATGTGGATCTAAATCTGGTACGTGAGTGCTAATCTAATCTAATCACAGGCGGGAGCGGCAAATGGACACCATTGCTCTAATAAGGCTTTTTTTTCCCCCCTCTTTCTTTGCCATTGTTTTCTTGCACACTGCAAATGTTGAGACAAAAGGTAAACCTATCTTCCAACTTTTAATGTATTGTTCAAAATTTTGATTACATATTTTGTAAATTTATCCTATAAAAAAAATTAGAGTTCTTCGTTTCAACTATTATTGGATGTTTTTTTTGGAGCAAGCAACAGAAAATCTAAACAAAAGACTGGATAGATAAAAGTAGAAATGGAAATTATATACCAGATGAATATTGCTTAGCGCAAAGGACTGGTTGGCATTTAGAGGTTCAGATAAAGACGCTAAGCGTGCAAGGGATGAATTAAAAGACGAGAGTCATCACCAAAAGAGAAGCTAAAAAGAATGTCTTTCTCCGTTCAATCTTTCGCATTCCTTGTAAAATCCGTGCAGGTCTGGCAGCTGCAATCCGAAAAACGGCAGAGTTCACAACCAAAGCAAACACAGGAAGTGCAGCCCTTGCAAGTTGGTGAACGACTGCAGCCCCTGTACACCCTTCGACTGCCACGTTCTTCCTCGTCATCACACGTTATTCTGCATAAGAAACGCAATCAGTCCTCCTAGACATTGCCAAAATTCTATGCACCACACCACCACATTAGAACTAATCACATGTTATTCTGCATGAGATACGCAATCAGTCCTCCTAGTCGTTGCCAAAATTCTATGCACCACACAACCACATTAGAACTACTCTTCTCAATCAAATCAGAAAGCACTTTGCAGAGACCAATAATTTTCACAACTTAGCCATGCATTTAGTTTCACGGTAGATACAAGCCACTCATTTCAAATGTTATCATTTAACGAGGACGGTGTTGGAAAAGAAATACAAGGAACTTAGATTCAAGGTCGTTTGGAATGAAAGAGTCAACATCAAGCCATGGCAAGTGGCTAAAATAAAGGGAACAAGAGTAAAGATGAAACGCATTGAGTACATTCACATTCGGCAGGTTCAACATGAGCTCATCTGACAAACTAGGGAGGAAACCAATCTGATATTTTCAGTTTCCCTTTCTAAGAACAGCAAACAGGCGAGCACACCATATGCAAGCATAGCTCATGTTTTCTTAGATTTGGTGATTCAATCCCAGAAATTTTCCGTAAATCCTGCCATTCTCTAAAGTTGATGCAATTTAAGTCACTAACCATATCAGTATACCGATGAATATATTATAAAGTAAAATAGATTTAGATTTCAAATTAACCTTGTACGCATGATCATTATACTGATGAATATTGTCAGGAAACAGAATTGTAAATATTCAGCACTAACTGGAATGCAAAAAAACTTCTACATTTACACAAACAAGGACACGTCCATTCTTGTAAAGGAAGTTGGTCCATAAAGTATAAGTAGACGACAGAAAAGGAATGCCAATTGTCAATGGTGATAATGTCATGCTTCATTATCTAGGTTGAACAATATGCAACATTTGATAATCAAATTAAGAAACAGAAAACGCATGCAATATAAGTACCAAAGAAATAATATAAAAATCATCTACAATTCTCTGGTTTCAAGAATATGTCCACCTTTTCCAGCTAAAATTCCTTTTTATCTTCTGCCTGCTGGCAGAGCATGCAATTGAGGAATAGAACAATAATAATAAGAAATTCAGCAGCAGCATCAGCACTGACAACAACAAAATGTATTGCACACATTTCTTATATTTTGTTTTTGTGCAATGTGGAAGGCAAAGCACACATACCTGTCAAAGGGCAGATCAGAACATTTCCAATTTGGATCAGCCAAGGCATCATGGTGAAGGCGACACTCCTCCTTGGTCCGTAATCTAAACCTGCGTTCCTTATTACATGTAGTACAACGAACAAACTCATCGCGATGACAAACTCGCCCACTGGAGGACCTGTGGGATCCATTCCCACTTTTTGATGCTTGATTATAATACTTGAGCAATACAGTCTTTGACAATGGAACCTTCTCTCCATTGACTATGATCCAAACATTATTTTTCCATTTTCTAGCTGTCTCTCTACCAGAATGCTTCTCAAATGCAGCTGGAGTCATCTTGCCTAGTCATTGCAAGCGCAACTCAACAATCAAACATGGAAACCAAGGGTTGAAATAGAGCATTATGCTATTTTAGTAACAACATGAACTGAGACAGAAAAGATCCGGTCATACCAACAAACTACAATAACATGTAAACTAAATATGAACTCAGTCAAATACTTAAAGGGGAGCAGGGATATTGAGGATGACATTCTGATTGTAAAACATGTTACACCATTAAAGGTTATCAACTAACTTTCACTGAAGATCGGTGTAGAATTCAAAATGACAGAAACATAGGCATTACTCAACTATACTATATGAAAAGACACCGAATCCTTTGCAGGTGTCACAGACTATAAGCTATACGCTAAGGAACAATTACAAAATCTTGTTCCAAAATGTTTCCGTGTGGGTCAACCAGATATCAATTGGACAAATGAAGTACAGGATGACTATTTGTCTTTTCATGCTAATGACTATTGAACTTATAAACACAATAACCCCTACCAATGGCCTAGTTTTCTTCGTATGACCAATGATTTTCAGTACAAACTAACGCAATACATCCCTGAAATCAGTATGACTATTAGTATCGCTGGGGTCTTTCTCTGAAAGTCCTTTACCAATTTAAGCATCTGTTGTTCTACCAAGCCCCTTCAACTTTTAGGAGATGACATCAACTCATAAAACAATTAGTGGGAGTGACATACACTAATTAAACAGCCATTATTGCTGCACGCTTGTAAAACAAAAAGCACGACAGTGCAAAGGAGGATATACTGCGAACTGCTAGGTGCACCCCAAGTACCATCTAACAACTTAGCAGTAAACAGCGATAACGCATGCATACGAAACACAAGATAATAACGCATCCTAACTCAACCACTATGTGGTGGTAAAACGTAGAACTGACCGACATCATTGAGACCTGAAATGAAGTCCTTTGAATAACGTCAACCGTGAAAGGGTTAACAAATTGCAATAGAAGAAAAATGCAGCCTCGGGGAGGGTGCTGTACAGTACAAAGTGCGGATGACATATGATTCCACAAAGCCTTACTATGACGGACAAGAACAGAAGTGTGGCTTCAAAAGCCAAAACCAGGTGTAGCAAGTTAAAAAGCATTACAAATATAGCCACAAAAGAGGACAGTGAATGCAGGAGAATATGCACTGGAAACCCAAAAAAAAAAACCAAAATTTTTTAATCAAGACAGAACCTTTCCTGCAATGCGACGCAGATGATACGAAGTTAGAAAACTATCTTATTGTACAGAATGGCAAACAAAGCTCCCTCATTGAGACAAAACAACATACACTTGGAGTCTTATACTGTATAACAAACGAGACACGGATACACCGTTCACACTATCCAGCTGTTTGACTTGATAAAACTGAAAGCGACAACCAGCAAGGGCAAGACGCAGTCAACATGCATAATAATCAAACCCATAGCTTCATAAGCCGCCAGAGAGATAAGAAAGACAAACAGAAGGAGAGGGACACCTTCATTGCAACCAGGAGTGCATTCACAGGTGATCGCAAGATCACCATTGACAAAAACCCTAAGCCTCCCAACAGCATCACCATATCTATGGCTGGTACACCCACACGTCACCTCTATGTAATCTACACCTCTCTTGACCCCACAAATCTCTCTCAACTCTTCATCGCCAAACAACACCATTTCTTCAACCCCATTTGCCATACCCTCTATCCCTTTGAGCTTGTTACACAATATAACCAAAACCAAGAATCCAAAATGAGATCTTTAAGCCAAAAGCAACGAGAAAACGAAATTTTCGGATTAGTCGGATATGGAAGATATCTGAAGAGGAAATATAGTCGGAAATTAAAATGGAATTAAAAAAGGAAAACAACGAAAAACAAAAAGATTGCGATAAAGAGGAAGTGTCTCAAAAAGGGCGCATCATCGAGAGATCTGGAAGAGCAAACGTTGATAATGTCGCACATGAACGAGAGAGAGAGAGAGAGAGGCAAAGAGGGGTTGGTACTTAGGTGCTCATTGGGAGATGAGAGAGAATGAGCTGGCCAAGTGAGGCCAATGTCGTGAGAGACCTTTTTCTATGATAAAACTGTTTTTGTTTTGGGGGTTCTTAACTACAACTTTGATGCTTCGCTGCATGACATGACGCGAGGGAACTTAAAAACCCAAACATAAATATAAGGATAGATAGAGGTCCAGAGACTGATGGGCACTTCCATGGCAGTAAATTCGTTCTCTCACGGGACTACCAGACGCGCCCGTTGTGGCTTTTAAAAGAATCAAGAGAATCTCTATAATATAGTATTTTATTGTCCAATAAATTTCAAACATTTATTTATGTAAAATTTGTAAAATAAATGATTGAGATTTCATAAGACAGAATAAAACAAAGTAAAATTGGATAAAGAATCATTTTGTTTTAAAGTGTCTTATTTAAGGTAAAGAAAGTCAGAAGGAGAACATAAAAATTTACCTATCTTTGATTAGTTAGCCTAGTCTCTCATTAATTGTAACGACATAATATAGAATAGGATTTTAAAACTTTCAAAATTAAATGAAAAATTTAACGGAATCAATTGTCTGTTACGTTAATATTAGGATATATTATAAACATTTTAAAAATGTTAATACCTTAAAATGTTAAGGTTAAAGTTGTATTATGTCTTAATATCTTGTAATATGTTTAACTTAAAGAGTTGTGTTATTTTCTCTCCTTTTCCATAATTAATACTATCCATCCGTATGATTGCACAAAATCAAGGAGATAAGGTGTAATATGATCCTACCCGCTTAATCCAATTTACTTTATTTTTTGGAAGAAGAAGATTTGGATCATTTTGAACTATTTTGATGGAAGCTTTGAAAAGGGAAAGAGCTTGCATTATGGATGAGAAGTGGAAGAGAAAAGGTGAGGTTATAGAAAAAGACAAATAAACTTTAAACAAATTACATTAGGTTGATCAGTATGACTTAAATACCAAAAAGCTCACTTTTTTTTAACAACAATTAATCAAATAACCAAAAAGGCAAAGTAAAACAAATTATACGTCTCCTTTTCTTTAACAAATTCCTTTCATAGTGTTGAATTGAAGTCCATATTATGTTGGTTGGTGACTAAATATATCCATATGATGATTTATTTTTGTGATATATAAAAGCAATATGTTACTATTTAAGAAAGAGTGAGAAAAAAAAAATCATGAAGTCAGTTGACCCAAGTTGTGGAATAAAAAGGCTACTAGTTAAAATGGAGCATCCAAATTTTGATCAAGCAAGCATTCCATCTAGATTCACGAGTTTCAAGTCAATTAGACAAGAATCAAGGAAGAGACAAGCATTTTCAATGTAATCATTTGATGTATTTTCCTTGCAACTCTTTAACACATTCATTTCAATGTTCCAGGGGCTTAAAGTTATGTGAATATAAACTATTTATTTAGAGGTTAACACTTCTTCCAAAATTCAAAAGGACATTTTAATTGTACTTTCATGAAATTCTGGTGATCCACAAAACACATTTTGTGTGCTTTCTAAAACTTATTTAAGTCTCTTTTTTTTTCTAATTTTAAGATATGTTTATTGCTTTTTAGAATATAAAAGGTTTTGAAAATTTTATTTTAGGGAGTTAGGTTGGCCTATGATTTAAGTCTACCAACTAAGGGTGTCAAAATTTTAGACTTAAATGTTAGCTCGGTTGACCTATATAAAGCTAGGTCAACTTGTTTAAAGATATGAATTTATGTTTTAGATGGACATCAATTGATCTATGTGTGAGTTAAGTTGAGGGCAAAATGGTCAATTTTGACTTTAAGTTTTACATTAGTCGACAAGTTTAAATCAATAAAATTTTAATAATTTCAAAATGGGGTTAAATTTTAACGTTTTTTAAATATTAGGGTCTTAAGTGTTTTCTCTGGAATATTAGGATTAAACTTGTCAACTGGTGTAAAACTTAGAGTCAAAATTGACCCTTTTGCCTCAAGTTGAGTGAATTTTTCAAAAGAAAAGAGTTTTTATTGTAGTGAATTTGCATAATTTTTACTAACATATATCGATGTGTGATATAGATTAAGAGAGCATGCAATTAATTCAATCGATGTCTTTAAAACTAGCCATTATAGCTAGTTTATATCTCTAATGGATATTATCACTACAATTCTATATCGATAGTCTATAATCTAATTGGTAGATATATTTATTAACATTTTGTAATCTTTGATAAGTTATTGAGAGTATTCAATTGCATTCATTCACTACTTTGTTCAGATTGAGCCTTAGATTATTGAAGTGAATAAAAAGGAGGTTTCTTAATTTGTAGCTAGGTATAATTGGGACTCATGTTGAGAATTTAATATGTTGTGATTCCTCTTCATGGAATAACTCATTTCTATACTTAAGGATTTAATTGTTAGATTGAGTCATATCATATGAGAATTCATTTGTATGCATCATATTCACATCTATACATGAATCATGATTTAAAGACATTGTAAAAATAGTATATGCACTCATTTGATATATCCCGGGGTATGCAAGATCTTAAATGATTATAATGTAATTGTATGTTGATTATGACTTGAATTTGTTTGATGGATTATAATTAGTGAAATGGGAATTTATTATTACAATAGGGTGACTGATAAGGTGATTTGTGCATCTAGTCTAGGAAAAATGTTAAAGGACAAGACAAATTGCTACATGGGAATTTAAGTTAATTAGGCCTATGAAATGGTGGCATGTGGCATTGGGAATAAGTAACAAATAGTATAGCTAATTGGGAGATTAATGGCTTGAGTACATAAGTCACAAGTGGCCTAGGAATTATGTGACAAATGGACCAAACATTAGGTGACAATTGGTAGCATGAGAAGAAGACATACGACATAACTCTTTATTTGACAAGTGGCATGACATATGTCTCACCCCTCTCCACACACTTGCGTCCCATGACCTCCACACTTGAAAGACATCTTCTTTAATGTTTTGGTTACTCGCTACCCTCTTCTTTCTTCACACCAACGACACTCTCACACCACCTCCATACCCTTGAATTTTTGCCAAAATTTCATAGCTTTCTTCTTGTGTTTAGAAATCCTTCTCATTCCATCTAGTTCTTGGAGTATGCTTTATCCTTACATGTTTGGAGGACTAAATTAGCTTAATGATTATGAAGGTTTTGAGCTGAACAAGTACGTGATTTATTCATCTATCGTGACACATGTTAGCATAACATTCATGATGATTATTTAGGGATGAACTTGGTTGTGGTATTGATGATAAAGTTGTGCTGGAAATTTGATGGATGAATTGGTTTTATTTTAATGTATGAAACCGTAGATTAGAGGCTATTTAATGGATGATTTTAGATTGGGATTTAAAGTATAATTAAGGTACAATTGAGGTATAATCAATGGACTATTATGATGGTGTTAGAATCTGGAAAAAAAATTAAAGGAAATAGATGGTGAACTTTTTATTCACCCATCTCATGATCGTGGAAGCTACATAAACTCCTTTCCACGATCGTGGGTAATGCATTGAAGTGAGAAACTTTCTGTTTTGTCTTTCCATGATCGTGGAAAGGTACCCCACGATCATGGGAAATGCTCTGAAACAAATAATTATGCTTTGTGTGATTGTTGAACCAACTAAGGATAAGCTACTTTACCTTGGTGTATTTGGACTTGATTGAGGCTTGAAATGAACCTAGATTGTTGTTGGATTAATTGGTTAAGGGTTTGATAAGTTTAGGTTGTTAATTGAGGTTATAACTTAAGGAATGGATTGTTGGAGATCAATGTACCTAAATCTGAAATTGTTAGTTGTTAAAAGAATGAAGGTGTTCTTATGGATGCAAATGTGATCTAAAGGATATGAGAGATGTGAATTAGGTATGAATGAATGAGTAGAAAAGAATCGGTGAATTAATGATTGATGAATCTAGAGTAATCAAGTTTTCTTAAGGCATAAACCTAATTGCAAACAGGATACATACAAGCTATGATGAATAAATGAGCAAGATTTGTAAATAAGATTACATACTTGGGATAGTCAATTGAGCATGCATTAAACATAACACATATGCATGTGTATGATTAAGTACTGATTTGATTAAACAAGTTAGTAATGTGTAGATATGTGTGTATTGCATGATATAAAAGCACAAATTGATTGATATCATCCAGACATTGCCAAATCGTCAAGGTAATCGCTAATCTGGAGCATACTGTAAGTCAACCTAGACATTTTCTTACAATATTTGATTTGTTTTTATTTAAATTCCAATTATTGAATTGTTACCTATGAGATTGTGATAATTCCAAACATTGATAGTCCAAGGAGTATAATATTCAGGAATGTATAGGAAGTGCTATCTACTTGTATGTGAATATGGAAAAATGAGTGCTTAACTGAATGTTGAATGTCGAACATAGATCCGATGAATGTGATAAATGACTGTGCATATTGAACGAAAACGATTGATAGTATATTGTGTGAAATGATGCATTTCATAACATTAATATGCATGATCAGATAAAGGAGTTGTGATCAGAGTGACCAATGTGAAAAGAGCTTAAAGCTCAGGAAATGTGCACACAGAGCCATAAGTTTAGTTGTTAATGAGCTCGTTATCCACAATAGGTATGGGACAATATCTAAAATGAGCTTGATATCTGCAACAGATATGGGACAGTTACATAGGTGCTCGGTCATAACAAAAATAAAAATAGAAGTGGAGTTTCATGTGCATTTGCATATACATATCCTTACATATATCCTGAGAATGATTGGAAAGAACCATTGATTTGTGTTGAATAGTGATATGAAATACTTGTGTATATGTTGATGACATGAATGATTAAGATAAGTGATTGGATTGTTTTGAGATGAATTTATGAAATGCTTATATTCCTAGTATTCTTGTGAAATATCATATGTATATTGTGATTTGGCATACAAATTGAGTGATGTGATGAAGGAGAATTGATTTTGAATGATGTGATATATTTGTGAAATTAGTTTTATACTTGTGATATTTGTGTTTTGACACGAGTGAGCACATCGATGATGTTTTACTTACTAAGTTCGCAAACTCATCAAAATAGTGATGTTGATTTTCAAGTATCGAGGTGACTTAGCTTTTAAGGCAATTTAGTAGTAGCCTAGTATTGTTTGTTTTGGAACTAAGAATGGCTCAAAGGCCTGGTCAGCTGATTCTGAAGAGTCTAGTTAGATTATTTTGGTCCAGTACCCAGTTTTATATTGTATGCATTATATAAAGTTGTGAGCTTTCACATGTTATGTATTGTATAAAACATGAATTATGAGTGTAATGGACGTTTATGTTTTTGAATCAAATGCAAAGAATTCCAAATGGCTTTAGTAATGTAAATAGATGGATTATGGAATGTAATGACAATGTAAGCTTATGGCTATAAATGATATGAGGAAATTTAGTTCTTTGAATTGTCTATGTTCTATATGATGACATGATAAATTAATGTGATTGCTCTAACATGTTGCTTCTATGGGGTATGTGCTTGAATATTCTCTGGAATGTCGGTATATGCTCTATGGTAGAGGGATGTTTCACTTCATCATCTAGAAAAAGTTACAAAAATTGTTTTTCACTTGTAGAAAAGAAAGATGATATATAAAGCTTCTTTACTTTTTTAAAGAAAAATTTAGTAAAAAAATCCCAAATGGAACTTGAGAAGTGGGTGTAGGTTAAAATTTTTGGTCCAACATTATAAAAATTCCCGTGTACTATCCATTCTTATACTAATTTATTATTTTATAAAAGTTTTTTTTCACTTGTAGGGAAGAAAGATGATGTATAAAGCTCCTTTACTTTTTTGCTTAAGAAAAAGTTAGAAAAAAATCCCAAATGGAACTTGAGAAGTGGGTGTAGGTTAAAATTTTTGGTCCAACATTATAAAAATTCACGTGAACTATCCATTCTTATACTAATTTATTGTTGTTGTTATTGTTATTGTTATTGTTGTTGTTGTTGTTGTTGTTGTTGTTGATGATGATGTCATTGTCGTTATTGTTATTGTTGTTGTTGTGTTGTTGTTAGATCCATTCTAAATAATTCATATATCCATAGGTAATTGATGTGGGGAAAAAATCACAAACAACAAATTCACTCCCTTTTTAAGTGTCAAACTAAGATTAGTACTTAAACTTATTATCATTATTTTCTATTACGCATTAGTGCTTAAGCTAGTTTATAACTATGAACAACTCGATTTTATTTATGCTTTCAAATTATTATGTACAAAACCTTAACAATTATATAAAACATATTATATTCTTCTCCTTAATAAAATTTTAACCTACAAAATTAATTTAGATCAAGTTCACTTAACTATTAAATATAACCTTTAAAATTCATATAATATCATATTCCTTACATAACATGGCTAGATTTATGTCAAATGTAATTAGAAGTTAAATCAATTATATTGATGTTCATTAATATAACTTATTACCTCTAAACAAAACCTTTTCAATGTTCACTAATGCTTATAGAATTTGTTAATCTTAGACATTTCAATTTTTTTCTTAAATTGGCAAGAATTGTCTTCCTCTCTCCTTCTCCCAATTTATCTACAAAAAGAGTTCTTAAAGTAGTTTAATGATTTATAAAACCATATTTCGAAAATCAAATTATCTAATATCTATGCTTTACACATTTTTTATAACTATCTAAAAACTAATTTTGATTGAATTAATATATTTTTATTTCAAAAGTGATTTAAACATTAATTTATTACTTGAATAACTAATAACTTAATTTGTCTTTCTTATTCATTATGTTATTGAAAATTCACAATTATAGTTATCTCGCATTAAAAATGTTATAAAAATAAAATGAATTAGATATAAAGTAACGTTTCATAACCTATTATGTTAAGGTTTAAG
Organism: Erythroxylum incrassatum; assembly: GCA_026546855.1. Taxonomy (NCBI): domain Eukaryota; kingdom Viridiplantae; phylum Streptophyta; class Magnoliopsida; order Malpighiales; family Erythroxylaceae; genus Erythroxylum; species Erythroxylum incrassatum. Next base: position 22,377,949 of record JANVCL010000214.1, on the reverse strand, counting down.
TTATAACAATATTGTTTCCTAGTTGCATCAATGTCTCAAAGGTACATTAACAAAAAAAGTAGATGTAGCTGTCATTTCTCTTTCGCAATGTGAGTTAGCATTAAAGTTACAAGTATGCTCAAGAAAGCATTTAATAATAAAAGATCATGCGTTTACTCTTTGAGGAATTTGAATGCATTTCACGCATAAATTAGTTCAAAAATATTGTTAAAGTGAAAACGTAAAAAGAAGGAAAATGATGGAGTTGTATATAAAATTAGATGAGGCAATGACATGATACTATGCTCATATTAGCAATGAAAATTTTTTGCCACCAATTTATGAAGATGTTTAACCAAAGCAACATCTTCATAGATCTTTTTAAATACTTGGCAACTAGAATTTGTACAAATAAGTAAGATATTTGTTACTAGTACATGATTTACTTAAAAGCAAAAGCAAAAAATCATAACACTTTTATTTTATCTTTTGTCCCTTAATGATTTATCCCTTTTAGTTTTATTTTTTAAATTCTAATTAGTTATTTCCTTAAGATTGATAAAAAATAATATAATATTTAAATCTCCACGTACCTCTATTGCAAGATTGATAGAATGTTCATCTAATTCATCAAGATAGAAAAAAATAGATAATATAATAGCTTCTAATTGCTTTGACGCAGTAGCTATTAAATTTTTCATATTTGAGTTTATGGAATAACCTAGTATTGATTGTGAAAGTCTTAAGTAGTAAAATATTACAAGTTTCATACAATTTTGATATGTGTAGTTATATATTTTCTCTTTGTTTTGTACGTATAGGAGTTTAACTTGAGAATTGAAATGTATGAGTAAAAAATTCAACTTATTAGTTATGAAATCTTATGGTATATATTATTTAGAGATATTAAAAGCTAATATTGAGTACATTATTGATAGTTGTAGGTTGCTTGATATTTTAATAGGCATTTTAGTATGTTTTAGTTGTTAAATAATTGATTAATGTATGTTTAGGTTTAGAATTGTGTTAATTGGCTAGATATTTTGTGTTTTGAGTGTTATATGGGTTAAAGCATGTTATTAAGCTTTAATTTTGTCTATTTGAGGTGCCTAGATGTGTTTGTTAGTATTTGAGATCAGATATCAAAGAACAGAGAAGATTTGGAGGAAGCTCAGTGCAAGATCCAGGCCAACGATGTTGAACATAGTGGGAGTCAATTTAGGTGCTTAGTTAGCAATGCAATTTAACACTATTCTATCTTCTAACAAAAATTTATGTCTTGGTTCTCTTATCACTCATTTGGCTATTTGTCTAAATTTGCTTGATCTGTCTGACACCAGTATGCATATAGCCTATGAGATTGAACATTTAGATAAGACCTGTTTAAGTAGGATGGGAGTAAGTGAGAACCGGAGAACATTTTGTAATTGTATCTAGAGAAGCAATATCTTCATAAATTATATATATATATATAATATTCTTTTCTTCTTAATTATTCTTTAGGATGTTTATTTTGTTTTTTATGTTTATGAACTATGTTTATTTGGTGCCTAGTATGATGAACCCTAAATTAGGATAGATAATATGATTTGATCTTTTATTTTATTGATTCATTCATTGTGATTCAATTATGTGCTTTTATTCTTGAATTAATATGTTTGTGTATTAGTTTAATGTATGATTTTGTATGATGAAGATTGAGAAATCCTTTATATAAATATATCTACCATAATTAGAAGGAGTTGTATGCAAACCAAGAAATAGGTCAACATAAATGCTCTGGATTAAGGTCAAGACTAATAGTGAAATTTACAAATCGAGTAATGCAATATTATGGTTTCAACTAGAAATAGAGTTTTAGTTAATCAACTAAAGATTAGTTGTTAATATTCTTAAGAAAGATATTAACATAAGATAGGAATTTTCATGATCCAATGATCAATAATTAAATTACACGACCAAGGGTTAATATTTAAGAAATCTTAAGGGGATTCATTACCTAGGTGCTAGTTATTTGATAATTATTAATCTTAGTGTTATCTATGTTTTAATTTATTATTACGATGAATTTTAGTTTAGTTTAGTTTTAGTTAAAACCATCATCTTAAATTGTTAGTTAGATGACAAAAAAGGGGTTACTACTAGTACTTATAGTCCTTGTAAGATCAACACTTGATATTCACGAACACTATATTGTAGTTCGATAGGTGCACTTACCTATTAGATCTATAGAGTAAATATCAAACATCATATTAAGTTTTTGGTGCCATTACTGGAGACTAGAATATTAGGAAAACCTTGCTTTTATTAATCAAGCCATCATTATTTTTTATTTTTATATTTTATTTTTTTTGTTATCCTTAGATCTCTCTATCTTGATTTTATGTTTTGGATTGTTTTTAGAGTCCAGGACTCATTGTCATAGCCATTAACCATAATGGAAGGATGGAGATGACAATATGCTTATGGGGAATATGGTATGCCATTGGTTATGACAGTACTGGAAGCTTGGAACATGAGGCATGGTGACATGTATTCGGAAGCTCAACTGATTTCCATGGTGTGTTGTGACATTTATGGGGGGTGATCACCCTACTTATAAATTTTAGGCATCAAACTATATGTGGGAGCATTCGAATTATATAGAGAATTGGCCTTAAGATACCCATTACTAGAATACTTATAATTCAGGGAATAGCAATTACTATGACTTTGCATGGAGCGATCATGTTTCATTTGGATTTTTAGAACAATAGTAGCAAAAGGAGTATGAATGTCTAGTAGATGTCCTCATAAAAGGCATTTCTTTACAAGAGGCTACTCTTTAAAGATTTAAAGAAATAGGTGTTCTATTCGAATGCACTAAGCCAAATTTTAGGGAATAAATGAATAATATAACATTATGAAATGGAGAGGAGCTAGAGGTTTAAAAAGAGAGAGGAAGACATTAGTCTAGAAGAGAAAGCAAAAGAGATAATAGACAAGATAGAGGTTGAATATATGGAGGAAAATGTGGTTCAAGAAGAGAAGGAAGAGGAGATAGAGAAAGATAAAGAGGAGAAGATAAACATTGAGGCTATTGAAGAATTATCAATAATGGTCTTAAGTGCAAAGGGCTCTTACATCCCATAAGACAAACTATCAAAGTTAATTGAATATCTAGAGGGTTTTATTATTCCTTGCTATATCGATAATTTGTTACTAAAAAGGGCATTAGTGGAGTTAATTAGTTTTATTAGATTGACACCTTTTATCCTTATTATCTTATAGCGTATGGCTTATTTGCAAGCTATTGAACTTTTATGTGGGGAAATTAGTATAAGCAAGCCAATAATTATAGATCTAGGTTGAAAAAAAGTTTGTTGAGAAGTCCATCTAAAAGACTCATAAATGAGCATTGTTTAGGATGCAACCAAAGAATTAGTATAATTTTAATTAATGTACTTTTTTTTTAATTTTTTTAGTCTAGTTTAGGGTTTCATTAATTTTCAGTATGTTTTATGTTAGGTTATAGAGCATCATTATGTAATTTGCTTAATTTTCATGTTTGTGGTATGTGTTATTTGATTCTTTTGATTTTGAGTGAAATTTATAAAGTTTTTAGGATTTTTAGGCATACATAGTTGAAGTAAATCACACGTTAGTATAGACTTTATGTTCAATATACAAATGCACAAGAAGGGGGGTTGAATTATGTATCCTTTTTCTTGAATACAATCCCCTTTTAAATTTCTTTGAAAACTTGCTTTTAAAAAACTATTGAGTAAGAGTATCACGATGTATTGCAATTATCTTTTAAGTACTTGTATAAAACAATCGAAATTAAAAGTTGAGAGTTAGAGAGTAGAAGTTGACACAACAGTTTTATCCTGGTTCATCCCAAACCGTGGGCTACGTTCAGTCCTCAGAATTCTTTATGAGATTTCACTATTCTTCTCAAAAGTACAAATATTCTCTCCACAAAGCCTCTTCAGGTCTCTTACAGCAAGTATTATTTTTCTCACTTAACCTCTTCAGGCTCTCAGCTTTTCTTCTTTCTTACAGAAAGATATTGCGAGGTTTGTTACAGACAATAATAGCTCTAGATTTTAGCACAATGAATACAGTATTTCTCAAAACCACTAACTTTCAAAATCTCTAACTTTTTCGGTCTGCGACTCCGATTCATATTTATAGCTTTTGTCTTCAATTGCTTCTTGATAATCGCTTCTTTCTTCTTGTTTCTTGATCTTTGAAGAAACAGTTATTCAGTTGAGTTCTGTAACTAACTCAAACTGATTAA
>JANVCL010000214.1:22296502-22309209 GCA_026546855.1 Erythroxylum incrassatum | reverse complement strand
TAATCTCCAAATGTCATTGTAAAACATGTAACACAACTTGCTACATTCACTACCGATTCCTCATTTAATAATTCTAATGTCCAATCAAAATTCGGGGTCCAACATTGCCATCTTTCTATGGGGTTCCTAATGAAGACCCTTTAAACTTCATTCGGGAATTCTATACCACTCTTTAGACATTTCCTTTAGATAGCTTATATGAAGAAGAACTCAGAATGATATGCTTCCCATTCACATTGAAAAATCGGGCCAAGGCATGGTTGATGACCCTTCTGTCTTTTCCATTAACCACATGGGAGGAGGTGTGCAACAATTTCATAGAAAAATTCTATTCTCATCAAAAAGACCATTGAGTTACGGACGAAGATAACTACCTTCACTCAGATAGAGGAAGAGCCATTCCATGAGGTGTGGGAATGCTTTAAACTCTTGCAAATACAGTGTCCACACCATCATTTTCCAATTCACATGTAGAACCAATTCTTCTATGATGGATTAACATAACAATTTCAGTACACAGTGGACAATACAACATAATGAGATATGGGAGAGAAGACTGCCGAAGAGGCATATGAAATCTTTGAAATGTTGAGGGCTAATTCTCAACAAAAGAGCGTGAGGGGGAGAAGAACTGGAGTTTTTGAAGTGAACTTAAACTAAGAAATGGCTATGCAATTGGTTGAGCTAACATAGCATATGAAAATGCTAATCATGAGACTACCCCAAAATGTTCTAAATCAAGAGGTATGTGATATATGTGAAACTTACGGTCATAAAGCTATTGTTTGTTCGTATTCTTTTAAATCTTTTGCAGGTGAGGAAGAATAAGAGAAGTCACTAAATTAGAGGAATCACCCTAATTTTTAGTAGAAGACCAACAATCTACCAGTGTAGCCCCAACCACATTATCAGAATTTTCAAAGGAAAAGTCAACTCTAAGGGCAATCCTTAAATCAGAAACTACCAAGAAAGCTTTCTTTGGAGTAGAGTCTGAATGTGTTTATTCAAGTAACCATTTAGAATTAAGAAAAGAACAATAAGAGATTTAACTATTTAGAAGCTTTTGTAAAGAGGATTAAGACTCAAGTAGGGCAACTTGCTACTCAAATGCAAAAAAATTAAAAGGAAAGGTTACCCAGTCAACCCAAACAAGCCCAAACAGTTACTTTTCTGAAAAGTGATAAGGTGATTGGTAATTATATTAAGATTCCTTTTAATCTATCTGATGCAAGTAATCAAGAGGAGGAGAGCCTCATCAAGGAAAAAGGCGAGCAGAATGAGGTAAGCAATAGGCATAACTCTCCAAGTTATGTTTATAAAGGTGAAAAACTTGGTCATGCATCCAAATGCAATAGAGGACCAAGACTGCATAAGGCGACTTATCCTTATAAACCACCAATTCCATATCCAAGCCGCCTTAAGGATTCAAAACAAGATGAACAATTTTCTTATTTATATAACATGTTTTCTAAAGTTAATATTAATCTGACTTTGTTGGAAACAATAAAGAACATTCTAGCTTATGTGAAGTTCTTCAAATAACTAAGCATAAAAATAAAAGTTTGAGCCAAACAAGAAGGTGATAGTTTTAAAAGTGAAGTGCGGTTCTTCAGTAACAGTTAACCCCCAAATTAAAAGATGCAGGGAGTTTTATTATAAGACTATCAATGGGTAACAGTGATGAGGTTAAGGGTATGTTTGACTTTGGAGCAAGCATAAACTTATACCTTACTCTATTTATGTGAAATTAGATCTAGGACAGTTGAAACATGCAGACATGTTTGCAATTAGCTAATAGTTCAATTTGTTATCCAAAAGGAATAATAGAAGATGTGTCCGTAAAGGTAGGATGATTGATTGTCCCCCTAGACTTTATTGTCTTAAACATAGGGAAAGTAAAAGAGAAAGAAAAGAGGCACACCATAATCCTAAGGAGGCCTTTTATGGCCACTGCCAATAACTCGATTGATGTGAAGAATGAAAAATTAACCATGACTATTTTGTGAGAAATAGTATAATTTTCAATCTTTAATGTTGAACCTATCCCTACTACTACCCGTTTATGAAAAATGTTCTCTTGTTGATCAAATTAATACTGCATATTTTGATTTTTTTTCCTTGCAAGAAGAAGAAAGGGAATTGGACTTGGTTAAAGAGATTGATGAGTATTGCCAATTGTTAGGCGATGCAACTGAAGGAGAGTTAAGCAAATTCTTAAAGACAGATCCCAATGAAGAGAAGCAGATGGTGGAATCACTCACTTTGAGTAATCCATCTTAAGCATGACTATTGAGGCGTCTAGTTACAAGACATTAAAGAAGCGCTAAATAAGAGGTAACCTATACAATTTCTGTTTTGTTTTTCAATTATTTTTTTGTTATTCCTTTTAAGTGAATCTTGACATAGTTTGTTTGCTTTGTATGTGCAGACCTAATTTTCAGTCTCTTCTATTTGTTCTCATCGCAGCTGCTCTCCACTCTTCGTTGCAGTATGCCACACTCCACACCATATCAATATAGGCACCACCCCCCACCTTCGTATCGTATTTCTATCCTTCTCCTTTTTTATTATTTTTATTGCTTTTTAGTTTAATTTCTTTTAGTTTTAATGTTTGTCCTTGTTTGTGTTACTTTGCATCTTAGATCCCTCTATTATTTTTTATCACATTGGGGAAACGTGATATTTAAGTAGGGGAGAGTAGTTAAAATTTGTATATATTATTTTAATTTTTTTGTTGTGTTTTTTCTTTTCCCATTTAATAGTTAGAAATGTATAATCATTAAATAAACTCCATCGGAATTAGAAATGTATAATATGAGTGAATGAGTATACTTGCATGCTTGGCCTGATTAACTTGGATTTTGATTAAAAGGATATTAATTTGTTGTGATAGACGAATGTCACTTTTCTTTGGTAAGAATTTGAGCCTTTTGAAATATTTAGTACGAAATTCAAGTATTCTTTGCTGAGAGTGTTCTTTCACAATTAGGGAGCTCTATAACTTGCTTGCAAATATTAGTTAAGATCATATAATCTTATGCAAATGTTGAAATGATGAAGAAAATTGGGATTTACCTTTTTTTCTTAAAAAGTCACCATAATGTTATCCTTAGAGAGCCCCTTTGAGCTTAACATGAAGCCTTTTCTTCCTTTAAACCCAAAATATGAGCCTTTACCTTAATTATTTATCCTCTTTGTTGTACCTACCATAAGGCAAGTTTAGCATTTGAAACAATATTCCTAAGTTTACGAAGTAATTGCTTGAATAAGTTGGGGGGATCAAATTATATAGTTGGCTATTGCATTAGGAATGGCTATGGTTGTAGCAACTTTTATCTTTACTTTCTATTTTTCTTCTCGTGATTTTCTTGTTTTAAATAAATAAAAATAAAAATAATTACAAAAGAGAAAAATGAAATAAAAAGATAAAAGATAAAAATAAGAAAAAAGAAAGAAATGGAAAAGAAACAGAGAGAAGAGAAGATAACTAGAAAATTAGAAGAAAGAAGAGAGACGTAAAAAAGGGGAGTGCTTGCCTTGCTAAATGAGCGGAAATAATTAAGTGTTTTATGCTTCCTTGTTCTGTATTATTTTAAATGCTCAATTTGTTATATGATTTTAAACTGTGATTTTTCTTTTCCTACCCTTAGCCCAGCCCCATTACAACCAAAATAAAGACCTTCAGATTGATGTTTGTGTTTGATATGAGTGGTGGAGATTGGATTAGTAAGCAAGCCTATGGTAGATTCCTTACATGAAATGAATGAGTGACTATATCCTACTTGTCAATGCATAAGAGGATGGAGAGTGAAGTGGTGTCTATCACACTTGTTAATGGTCTTTGAGTTGAAGTACTTATTAATTTTGCCTAAGCATGTAGAGAATAGTTTGTTTATGGAGTATTATCAATTTCAAGTTCTCAAGTTTTGTTTATTGAAATGATCATTGATATCTTTGAATATTATTTGGAAAAATCATTGTTTTCATTGTTTGTTCTTATATAGTCTAGTATTCTTTATTTTTCTTGAGGACAAACATAAAGTAAAATTCGGTTAAGCTACAAAATAATGAGTCCAATAAAATAACAAAGAATCAATGCAATAGATAAAGAAGAGAATAAGCCAATAAGGATTGGATGAGGGAGTTGGGGTGGTCTTTTACCTCTCTCAAGCTTCCTATATTAGTTATTACCTTCTGCTTCTACTTTATTCTCACCCAAATGATTGAAGGCTCGCATTGTTTTCACCTTATTATTGTGTTTCTCTCTTCCTTACATAACTCTTTACGTTCTCTCCTCTCTTCTCCCCTTCTCTCTCTCTATCTATTCTCTATCTTTGAATGAAGGTATCTGTGTCAAGAATGTGTAGACTGATAGAATCTGTCACCACCCTCCTTTTTTCTTTCTATTTCTAATCTCATTTTAGGTCTAGGTTTTCAAGCCTTCAACCTGCAGATGCCATATAATAACTAGATGAATTAAAGGAAAAACATGTAACAAGTATGCATAAGGTGGTCATAAGTGTGACCACCCTTGTCACACCCTTGAAATGGGAATCACAGGTGTGATTCCCATGTCACACCCGTGACTTGTATAGTCACGGGTGTGACACCATTTCCTTGCATAATTAAATTAATTCATGCAATGTTCACATCCCATTTCACTCTTTCATGCATAATTCTTCTAGTTTTTCATGCAACTTCAACAAGATAATCTAATTAATATTAATGCAATATTCATACCATTTTCAATCAATTCATCTAACATTTGGATCAAAAACACAAGAATTCGTAACCAAAATGAAGATATGAAGGTAAGCAAAAGCAATAGAAACTAGACACAACATATATTCCTCATATCCATTCCATATATGATTGTTGCATATCCTCTCTATAGTTTTGATGATTTTCTTGGGGATAGCCAAATGTGCAGCCCAAAATACATTGATAGAATTTATTACCACAATATAAGTTGAATCCTTCTTATTGTGGATAACATTTTGGAGCTTTACAAAAACATTCTACTTTTGATTCTTTCAGTAAGTAAAGAAAATTCAATAGAAGTAGGATTAGAAGTGGAGATTAGAATGCTTGATATACCATCAAGAAAGATTGAAAATTGAAACATGTAGTGGCTTTGATTCTTTATTCATTTTCCAAAGCAGATTTAGATAATAGGAAGCCAATTTTTTCACAATTAACATCCAACCCAGAGAGATTGTTGAATATTTTTAAGGCTTTCATTAGTGTGGAGACTAAGAGTTGGTCTGCCTTGGATAGGAGCATAAGATCATCTGCAAAAAAAAAGGTTTAGTGATCATCTGCCTTTTTAATTTGGAGTGGAATTTTAAGGCTCTTGTATGCTCCACAATTGCTTTAAGAGTTATATTGAAAACCTTCATTAAAAAAAAAGCAAAGAGGTCAGGGGAGATAGGATTGCCTTGTCTAATCCCCCTAGAGCTTTTAAAATGCTTGTTAGGTTGTCCATTCACCAAGATTTTGAATTTAGAGGTTATAATACATTTAGATATCCATTAAATAAAGATCTAAGGAAAATCTAAGGCCTGAAGAGTATTTAGAATGAATCTCTAATCAATAATGTCAAAAGCTTTTTTTAGATCCACCTTAAGAATGTAGTTTTTTCTTCCTCTTTTGATCATGTAGGATCTTACAAGTTCATGCAACAGCAGTATATTATCTCCCATAATCTAACCTAGTATAAAAGCCCTTAGGTGAAACCAATGTAATTGTGTAGAACACTCTTTTGTCTCTAAGCTAACAATTTTGAAATGAGTTTATAAATTGTATTGTTGTACGAGATTGGACTGAAATCAGAGAAAGTAGTTTATTCCCCTCCTTTGGGAATAAGTGTTATGAAAGTGCTATTATATTTGGTTAATAATTTCTAGCTATTGAAGAATTCCATTATTGCATCAACCACTGAGAGTTTAATCAGGTGCCAAGCTTTGTTATAAAACTTAGTATTGAACCTATCTAGGTTAGGTGCATTGAATGGGTTTAAAGTTTCAAAACATCTTCAATTTCTTAACTTGTAACTAGTTTAATCAACAGCTCAGCTTCCTGAGGAGTGATATAAAACTTCACGAGTTCTCTCAAAAAATCTGAAATGAAATAGCATTGGATTTATCTTTTAGTAGCTTAGAGAAATAATCAAATGCTCCATATAGCAAAGCTTATTGGGAATTAAGTTCTTAATTATTATGCATCGAGGAGATAAGCTTGTTTTTGCTTTTTCTAGTGATAGCAATCCTATAGATATAACTTGTGTTTTTATCTCCCTCTTTCATCCATTCCACCCTTAACCTTTGATTCATTAATGAATAATCAAAAGTATGAGCACTGGTGAGATGTTGCATGATAATTCTTTCTTAATTCTGCAAGCTAGGATAGCGAGGATTAGCTTAGAGTTCATTTTAGATCTTCTTGAATGCACTTTTGGTTAAGTTCAAAAGATGGTGTGTATTGCCCACATTCTTCTGAAACAACTATTTTATTTCCTGCTTCATGAAGGTAAGTTCCTTAGCAAGAATAAATTGCTTAGTACCTGGTATATAGACATTTAAAGCTTTGTGGATGCAAAGTTCAAATTCGGCTAGATTAGCTAGGAATTGTTAAATATAAAGGATTCTCTCAGTATCCAGGTGTGTTATTAAGACAGAATGATATAAAAGGCTTAGATTATTGAATGTGGTATAACTGTTTGGATAGATTATGAACCACAAATGATTTGCCATGCTTCTATCAAGTTTCTTATAGATGAGTTTTTCCACAACTTGCTTGTTACACCATGTATAGAAAATACCTTCCCTCGGTAGGTTTGAAACTTGTATGTGGCATATGCATTGTCTCAACTCAGTGTAAGGGCTTCCTATAGATCTAATCCCTCATGCTTTCTTATGATTGATGAAAGCATTAAAATATCCAACTCGAGAATCATCAAATTTTGACTCTGCATTGTTCATAAAATTTTGGGTCTTCTTATAAACTAGGGTTACAAGATTGTTGCTGATAAAGATTTCAACTAGGATGAAAGTTTAGATCTTTGCCAAGCACTATTTTGTGCATAAACAAATGATATGAAGAAAGCTATACATGAATCCTTCCTAACCACTTCAAGATGAATTACTAGATTTGATATAAAGCATTAGCAGTGACTGCTAGTATGTTGTAAACAATCAGTATTTTGCCATTGGGATGGTGATTGTAGTTGGAAATCAGACTCCAATGCCTAGGCCAAAAATGAATAAGGTTACAATTTTGGAGTTTTATACGTGTCTCCAAGAAGCCTGCTATTAAGACTTTATTCTAATATACTAAGTTCTTTAGCAAATGCTTTTTGTGAGGGGCATTAACCCCTCTGACATTCTATGCCATAATATTTTTTGATTGAATCATACAAAGTAAAAATCAATTCTTAGCACAACATATTCTTATCCTTTACTGTTAGACTGACCCTTATTAATTATATATTAAGAAGTTTGTATGTGTCGTTAGAGTGCTCATTTAGTTCTACCTACGAGAGTTATAAAGGAAATTGAAAAGTGTGTTAAAGCCTTCATTGGTCTGGTAAGGCAAGAACGCCAAGGGGGCTAAGGTCAATTGAGAGGAAATTTCCACTCCAAGGAAAGAAGGGCGCTAGGAGACTTATACAAAATTTTCTACTAACCAAAAGGTTACGGATGTTAATCATTGACAAAGAAACATTATGGGCTAAATGGGTCAATGAGATCTATCTAAAGGACCTAAACAAGTAAAGAACAATTTTGGAGCTTCACATATATGCTTAACCTACAGGAATTCATCTATCCTTGGATCAAGCATAGTTTGGGGGATGGAGAATTATCCTAGTCCTGGTTTCATAATTGGAATTTCCCTTTCATCAAAAGAAATGAGCTAATACACTTAATACCTAGGATCCCTCTAAATATCATGGTTTGTTCAATCATATTAAATGGGAGTTCAACCTATATATTCAGAGGTTCCTCTTGCCTGAAAAACTGCTTACCTCATCCCACTCATCTACACAAAGAGGATAGGATCATATGGTTAGCTCATAATAATGGATCCTTCAAAAATGCCTTATGATACAAAAAATATAAAACTTGCTTAGAGCATGTACCCTAGTATCAACTAATATGGAGGCAAATTATTAACCCTAAAACATCCATGATCAGTTGGCAATTGTAAGGAACATGATCAGAATAAAGGACAAATGGTTTGAAAATTATGATCCTATATGTCTCCTATGTAAGGAAGACAAGGAGGATAAAAATCATAATTTTTCCAATGCAGTTACTTGAAAGTCATTTTGAGTAGGGTGTTACATTTACTGGTGGAGCATTGTCACTCATATGAATGAAATAAGGTCCTGATATAGGCAATAAAAAAAAACTAAAGAACTTAAACAAGATGAAATGCTCTTTAAAAATGCCTTCATATCCACAATCTATTAATTTTGGAGAGAAATAAATAGTCAACTATACAAAGGGGTAGCGATTGAAAAGCATCATCTAGTAGAGAACACACTAAATTGGATCAGAGATTTTTTACTACCAAGAAATGCACCGAACAATCTCATTACAGGCGTGAAATTCATATGGAATCTTTAAATATTAGCTTCCAAGCTTGTTGTAATAAGCATTATTGTCTTCTTCTTTTTTTGGATCTTGTAATCCTTTTATCATTATAATGGTGTAATAGCTCAGCTAGTGTTAAACACAATTTCTTTATTCATCTTTCGAATAAAAAAAACTATATGTTTTATTTTTATTCATTTTAATCCCCAATTTTCTTTTTAAATTCCCCAATTTTGCAACATAAATTAATGAAATAGTTTAATAATTATTTGAATTTTTAATTAAAAATATTTAGTCAGTTAAACTTTTTTTTTTGTAAATATGAAATTGCATCTAGCCACAAAAGGAATCAAAACTATATAAAAGTCAATAATGGAGATTAACTAGGTTGTAAATCAACGTATTCCATCAGACTACAGTTAAAAAAAAGTGTTGTTACAATATGATACAAATGAAGACATGTGGAGGGTTAAATGTCCACTTTGATCCAACTGATGAGCAATCTTTGAGCTTGCCCTTAAACAAGCGAACGTGGCACCTTATTTTGTCAATTACTTCTTTAATAAGTATTTCTCTATTTCAATTTTGGTTAGAGAAAATTCTCATCGTTATAAACAACAACAATAACTATAACAATTCAGTAAAAGTCTCAATGTTATACGGAGTCTGAAGAGGTTCAGTAGTATATAATTTTACCCTTAAATATTAGAAAGGCTTTTTTCAAGAGGTTCAGTAGTATATAATTTTACCCTTAAATGTTAGAAAGGCTTTTTTCGGTAGACTTACATGAACAAAATATGCATATTAAAATAAATAATAAAATAAACTATAAGATCTTAAATCTATCTCTTGTAATTATCTCAAATTCAATATTTATATGTTGCAATTAGACATATATAAATTAAGTCAAATCATTTAATTTGATGGATTAAACTCTAATACTAACGGACTTAGTTTTAAGAATTAGCTTCAAGATTGATTTTGGATTTAAAATTTAAGTTAAAAAATTAAGATTTGAGATTTTGTTACATATAATGTAAAAGAAAATGCAGTTTAACTTCGTAAATAATTTACAATTACCTTAATCTATAACTGTTTTCTAAAATTATTTTAGGTTAATGAATATTCATATAAATGCTATATTATTTAGATGTTATCAAAATTATAAATTTTTATATTTATTTGTTTCATTAAAAATTTCAATAATTATGATTATTGTTTTACGTATATTATTGTAAGAATTTATTTTTTATTTTGAAACAACTTCATAAATTATTTTTATTAGTATATGTATATGTTATATAATTACTAAAATAATTTTAAAAATATAAGTTCTGCTTAAAGTTTAATTTTTTGTATCGATTAGCTTTGAGTTTCAAAACAAATGTCATGAACTGGAGTTGAGTAAACTTTGTTTGAACTAATCTAAAGCCGACTCATTTACATATCCAATAGCAATGGACCAAGTGAGTGCACAACGACAAGTCCACAAGACCCAGCCCAATATCAACAGCCACCCATCACTTGCCACCGTCACTGCCTACCCTCCTACCGTCCTCACTAATTACGAGATCTTTTCATCCGCCAACTCCCCAAACCCACGCGTTCTGCTCGCATTTCTATGCCAAGTAAATGCATCACGCAGATAGCCAATTATTATCTCACGCGTGTCACCATCTCCCCCTCCCCCACATGAGCATGTAGTGGAGACTTGCAAGTTCCAACTTCGAATAGACAACCTATTAACCTACAGACAAGTTCGACCACAAAACGACCGCCGACTCTCTCAATCTCGTCAATGGGAAAGTACGTAAAGTTGTCCCATCTTTAAATGAGAGCTTGAAGGTCCGAATGGCAACCATTACCTGCTAACCGCTTCATTCCTGTCAACCGAAACTCTCACAAACTACTTTTATATCCTTGTTTAATTGCTTTTTTCCTTTTACCAGCTATTAATAGGAGTGTCAGCCTTGCCGCATATATTAGCTCCGGACAACATGGTAGTCTTTTGCTTCCTCGTTGATCAGACCCGGAAAGTAAGGAGAAGCAAGCCGGCGGCTGGAATATGCTCGCGGTGCGGCGGTGGAGCGAGCGTAGCAGACATGAAGACTTGCACAAGATTTTGTTATGTTCCCTTCTACTGGAAATCTTGGCGGGCCATTATGTGCACTTTCTGTGGAGCCATTCTCCGATCTTACCGTTAATCGAGTCATTTAGCTCTCTGTTTCTATTTATCACTTTTAACTTCTTCAGGTTTAGCAGCCATTCTATTTTAATATCTACATTTTGTTTTCTATTCCTTCTTCAACGTTATACTGGAGAACATCACACTACTTTGGGATATTTTACCTGTATTTCGATACCAACCGCCGAATGATGAGTTGGAATAATAGTCGATTCATAAACTTTTGATTTAATATTTTTTTTAATTAGTATTCAAAGTTTAAAAAGGTTTTAATTCTTTATCACTATTTCTTCTATTGAAAATAATTTAAATCTTAAGTATTGCGTGAGTATTGATGAGAATGAAAATAACATAAGAGTGGTTACAATTTTCTAATGAAAACATAATATTATTTTTTAATATCTTGTTTATTATTTCATTTTAATAAAAAATAAATTATAACGAAAGAAAAAGAAATGATAATTAAGACGCGTTTTCCATAAAAAAGAAAAATAATGGTACAAAAAGTGATATTAGGAGCCTGCATCAGTACCTCAGCTTCCAGCAACTTTAATTTTGAACAACTAGATATGCAGGCCGCTTTAATGAAATTACAGAATTGGAGGCAGGAGCTTTAATTGATGCCAAGACGCAGAATAGTAGTAATGGCTAAAGCATCAAACTGGTGGGTTAGTAGTTCGTGACACCAAAATAACAGTGTTTTGAAAATTGAACCAAAAGGTCGGTCAGGCTGAAAAATCGACGAGTTAAAGTATGAAACGGTTTGATTTAGTCTTTATTTTATGTGAATAATTGGCTCGTTTATTTTATTGTCGAACCGATAAAAATCTTTAAAAAGTCGGTTCATTTAAAACGTCTTAATTTTGATGATTTCAACTTGAATAGATATTATGGTTAGTGATCTTTTTTTAATCTTTTTGATGAAATATGACTACAGAATTTTGTTATCTTATTTTGCGTTGTGTTGGTGAAGTTTAAAAGAAAAAACTTGTATATTTTAAAATTTGAAGGTTTAAGTTAAATTTACAATTAGATAAATAATTAATTACTATGTCTAAAAATTATCTTATATATATAATATAAAATAAATTTTATATATTTATTAATTACCGATTCGATCACGGTTCAATTTCGATTGAACCATTGACCTTTAAATCAATTACTTTTCCTATTCAATTACCGATCCGATTTTTTTTGGGCCTGATTTAGAGTATGAAATAATTTATTAGATTTCCTAATCTGTCCAAGTTTAGCGATTTCCGCTTAGTATATATGTACTTAATATATTTAATAATAATAATAATAGCATTAATAATAATAATAGTAATAATGAGACCCAGAAAACCCAAGCATCCTACATGAGAAGTTTTAATAATGATTCATGTTTTCTCTATACCACAAAACATTTAGATATAGTCTCTCTCTCGAATTATAGTTCAGTTTAATAATGATTCTTGTTCGTTTGCATGACTTTCTAGGTCTCAGTTGTTAGAAATAATACATTGTTAGTGGACTAATATAATCACAATTTAATTCTATATGCCTAACCACAAATTGAATTGCCTAATGTATATTTAATAACCATAATGGGATGGTTAATTTGCTAATAGCATTTGAGGCACTGGGTTTTGTTGCTTTCATTTTTGGAGCACCTTTGGCTGAAATGGATATGAGAAATCAATAGATCGTGAAAAATGAAAGAAAACGCCTAAAAAATCGTCGAAAATGGAGGTCGGAGGTAAGAGTTACAACTAGGTCGGACCACAAGCAGTAGGTTGAATCTCTCATGATGAATTTGACCATCATGCGAATGGACTTGGCCTTGAGAGTTGATCTACCACAGAAACCTGTTGATGATGCTTCTGAGAAGGAAAGGAAATCTTATGAAGAGTGGGAGTACTCTAATCGATGTTGTTTGATGATTATGA